>QCXZ01000053.1:6727438-7283447 GCA_025024175.1 Rhyzopertha dominica | reverse complement strand
TATTTATGGAGACATCTATTGACAGGTAAGTATTAACTATGTCTCTACAAATATCTTTACATCTCCCTTTTTCGAACTTCAAATACAATAACAGAATATGAACAATCTAATAAATATAAATTCAAGAATTTGCCAGATCTGTAATCGATGAATTGCTATAGGTCCAATTTTATTGGTTTTCTGACACATCTTCCTGATCTTGTAGTTGTAGTAGTCTGTGTGTGGTCTGGCTTTTCAGCAACTAGTGTTGTTGAACCTTCTTTTGATGGAGTTGTATTGAAGTCTGAGTGAAGATCTGATGGGTTATCTATCATTGTAGTTTCCTCACCATCATCAATCGTAGATGGAAAATGCTGAATCGCTATGGGGGTTTTAATGTGAAGCTTCAGTTTCTCTCAGCATAGAAGAATTTCGTCTAAGTTTCCTGTCCATCAGCTTTAACAATATATGATCTTGGAGGATCCAGTTTTTTTCAAAATAGTCCCACTTCTCCAATTTCTAGGTGAAACCTGAATATTAACTTTAGTACCTTCTTGCAAGTCAGTTCTATGCTTTGTCCCTATATCTGCGTAATATTTCTGTTTTGCTCTTGCATTTTTAATGTTTTCGCTTGTTTCTGAAGGTTGACAGTACTTTAACTGCTGAGAACTTATTGGTAATAAAGTTTTAGTTTTCCTGTTCATAAGTCTTTCGTTAGGAGATTTTAAGCTATTTTTTTTGGAGTATTTCTTTGGTTCAATAGTCCTAAGTATATATCAGAATTGTCTTTTGAACACCTCTTCAATAATAACTTGGCAGTTTGGACATACCGTTCCGCCAAGCCATTGGATTGTGGATAGCCAGGGCTGGAAGTTTTTATGTTCAATCTGCCACATAGCCACAAATTTTGAAAATTCAGAGCTAGTATATTGTGGGCCATTATCTGTTTCCATTATTGTTGGTATCCCAAAAAGGGCAAACGCAATTTTTCAGATGAAGAATGACCTCTGTTGAGGTTGTTTGTTTTAATTTTTTGAAATCATACCATCCTGAAAAGCTATCCACCAGCAGTAGATAATTTTTCCCATTAAAAGTGAACAAATCAGAAGCTACAATTTGAAATGGATGCTCTGGTATTTCTTTTATAATGATAGGTTCCTTTTGATTTTTCCTAGCTGTTTGTTCACATACGGTACATTTTCTTATGTATTTTATTACATCACTGGTTAGGTTTTTCCAGTAAATGCATTCTCTAGCTCTTCTGAGGGAGTTTTGAATTCCAGGATGGCCTTGGTGAAGTACATCTAAAATATATTTTTGCTTGGTTTTAGGTACCACTATTCTATTACCTTTGAAGATTAAACCATCGTAAATGATAACTCCTCTTTGAAATGTGAATATGGTTTCAATGTCTGGTGAATATGTGATTATCATTTTTCGGCCAACCAGTGTTGAATATATTCAATTATTTTGTTTGCAGGTGGTCATCAGTTGCCGTTTCTTCGCGATCTGTTTTGTCATTAATTTTGGTATTGTGATGATTATTTCTATTTCTAGTTCATCTGGTTCTTGATCAACATTTGATGTAGGTATACAATCACGGCTTAACGTATCTGGAATAGGTATAGTCGATCCTTTCTTGTAAACTATGTTGGGTGAGTATAGTAGAACATCAAACAAAATTCTATGCAGTCTAGGAGGTGCCATTTTAATTGTCTTTTTGAAGATAGTCTCCAGCGGTTTATGGTCAGTTTCAATTACTAAATGTTTGCCATATATATATTCATGGAACTTTTGACATGCAAATCTAATAGCTGCCGCTTCTTTTTCTATCTGAGGATAATTGATTTGTGATTTATTCATTGCTTTGGTAGCATACGCAATTGGATGACCATCTTGCATTAATACGGCACCGAAAGCATTTTGACTGGCATCAACGGAGAGTAGCACGTCTTTATTTACATCATAGTATTTGAGAACTGGAGCAGACGTTAGTATTAATTTGATTTTTCTAAAGGCTTGCTCTTGTGAGGTATCCCAAATAAAAGCATTTTCTTTATTAGTAGTTTCCGTAAAGGATAAGTTACTTTCTGAAAGATTTGGAATAAATTTCGACCCAGATATGTAACCAGCATTCCCAAAAGTCGCTGTAATTCTTTCTTACCTTACTAGGCGTTTTTAAAATTATTAATGGGCATTCACTGCTTATCTTCATCAATTTCCCTTATCCCTTTATCTGTTAAAACATGGCCTAAGAAAACTTGAATTCTCTTGCACATTGAACACACATTTATCCTTATCTAACTTTAGACCAGCTCTTTGAATTCTAGCAATTACTTGATTCGTTTTCTGGTTTAATTTTCCCATACTTACATCATGGTATGAGAACATCATCCATCGAAATTTCCACCTTTGGTAGATCTCCCAATAAGTTCGTCCTTACTTCCTGGGAATAGGCCTCTGGAGCCGATGCCAACCAATGAAGTCTTTTAAAATGCATTCGTCCCCATTGGTGTTGCAAATGTGAGAGTATTTGCTTGTGTTCTTTGCGACAACCTTTATTTGCCAGAAGCCTTTTTGACATCTAACAGAGTAAAAAATTTGGAATCCTTGATATTGGGTAGTGATTTCTTCCAAGGTTCTTAAAGGGTAATGACGTCTCTTAAGGTTTTTGTTCACATCGCTTGGATCCAGGCACAACCTAATTTTTCCTTTCTTTTTCACGATTACCATTGGAGAAACTACTGGTGTGGGAACTTTAATAGGCTCAATACATCCATTTTAATCATTTTTTCTAATTCCATTTTGACCTGGTCTCGGATTCTATAGGGAATTTTCCGTGGAGGATGAATCTCAAATTTAGGGTTTTCTTTTAGATCAATATCATAATTCAAAGTCCTTTAGGCACCCAAATCCATTAAATACCTTCATTTAGTAGATTCACTTCACAGGCCCATTTGGTATGTGCAACTAATTCCAGGCATTCACATGTCTTTTTTCCAAGAATTGGAGGCGTGTCTTCCTTAATTTATTTTAAATGTGATTAGTGCAGGCCTGCCTCTAACATTACAGTTAATATTTGCTTCTCCTAGCACTTTTAACTTATGACCACTAAACGATTTTAGAAATTTTGTTTTTGATTTGGTTATAGTGTCAGTGACTTGAACTGCTAGTTTTATTGGTAAAACATTGCATTGGGCACCTGTATCTAATTTAATCGAATAATCTTGTTATTAAACCTTAGTGATTCCATCCAATCAGAAGTTTCAACTGAGCTTTCAACAGAGTTTAACAACAACACTTCATCATCACTTTCTTCATTAAGTGATTGAACTATTGTTTCATTTCTTCTCTTACTCTGATTTTGTGATGAACGTTGCGATTTTGTGGTTTTCGCTTTACACATCCTTTCGAAATGATTCATAAATTGACATTTCTCACACTTGTGTTTATATGCCGGACAAGCACGGAAAGCATGTTAGTTCCCACACCTTTTGCAGTAGTATTCATCATCAGCTGCAGTATTTTTTGATATGTTTTTCTGGATAATGCTTATTTCTGGGCTTTTATCGTTGAAACCTTGTAGTTGCTTAGCCGTTTCTTCTGTAACTTTGCAAATCTCTATTGCTTTGGCCAAGTTTAATTTTGTTTTCAATCAGTAACTTTTCCCGAACTGTGTCTGATAATATTCCACTTATAATCTTGTCCCTGATTAGGTCATCAGTAAGGAGTACTATAATTACACTTGGCAGCTTGTGTTTTAATTTCAGTTAGAAATTCATCAAACTGTTGTCCTTCGTGCTGTTTCATGTGTTAAAAATGTACCTTTCATATGACTCATTTTGTGTTGGGGTAAAGTATTCCGAGAACTTCTTAATAATACATTCCACATCCATCTGTTCAGTGTCGGGTTAACCGCCAAAGGTGTTAAAAATTTTTCACAGCATCCGTTCCGATAATACTCATAAAGGTAGCAGCCTGTATTTCCTTTGGTTTGCTTATTAAATGGGTAGCTATTGCAAACCATCGGTATTGCTGAATCCATTCCTTCCAATTTGCGGGCTGTATTTGCAGGTTTTTTGGGGGGCTTAATGCAGGATGATGCTGTACTTGATGCACCAGCAGATTCACTTACTTGCACTGGTGTATCAACTCCACTAGTTCCAATTTGCCCTCCTGGCATGTTTAATCAACTTCTTAGACTATTAACAGCCACTTCTGACACCATGTAACATTATTATTAAATAATTAATAATTGTTATAACATTCAAATGATGTGTAGTTTTTATTAATGACATTTTAATACAACTAGATTTGTAAGATTATTTATGGAGACATCTATTGACAGGTAAGTATTAACTATGTCTCTACAAATATCTTTACACAAATAATCTATAAAAACTGTCATTCTGACTTTAATGTTAAAATAAAAAAACAATACCTCTAGTACAAATAGCAGTCCATGAATATGGGGTATGCGCCATTTAAATGACTTAATAACTCCTAAAGTGTACAATCCGGGTACAAATCCTTCTTTGTTTCACTGAATTTTGTATTTAATCAAATTTTATTTGTTCCTTGCGTATTACACGCAATTGTTTTCAAGTATACAGCTTTGTTTATGCAGTCCATGGCATCCCCATTAAAAAGTTTCCTAGCAATTATTTTTAATAACGTTAAAGTTAGAAGAAAAATGCGTATCAGTGTCATATTGGCACTAGTCCATTATAAAGTTAGTCGCATTCTGTCAGAATGGTTTTTTGTTAATTCCATAAAAAAGTATTTCTTCAACTTCAGTTTTTCCAGTTATTTATTACTTACTCGCTAAATAAGCAAAATATGAAAAAAAAATAACGAAGGTACAAATTTGTACAGGGTATCCCTTTGTTCAAAACGGTTGAAACCATTTTTTTGATAAAATGGGAAAATACAGGCGATTATTAGCAAAAAACAATGCATCTCTTAATTAGTGATTTAATTTTATATTTTGGAGATTTTTTTTTACATACCATATTGTGCATATTAGTGTTTATGCCCTCCCAGCCCCGCGTTTTTTATTTGGTCCATAATGAACTAGCACCGCACATGGAGAAGACTTAACCAACAGATTTCAAGAAAGGTTTTAGGACTTATATTGTAACCTTAAGGGATGATGCAAATATTCCTTTTGGATAAACGAATAAAATCTGCCACCCTCAATAAATGTAATGAGTTCATGAATTAGTTCCCCATCAGACAAAATATGCAGTTACATCCTTACTTTTTGAAACATGTATAGATAGCTAAAAAAAATCGTAAAACTTCCATTTTTGCATGCAGTTGTAAACGTGTGATGAACCCAAACCTGATTATTATTACAAGCTAATGGTTTTGTTGCAGTGTTTGGTTGACAATTTTTCACCCCGTGAGTTTAGAGTTAGAAGTTACAGGAAACTAAAGCAGACAAACACACTCATTCAAATATAAATATATAAAATAATTATTTATATTATTAATTTGGTCTCATGTCAAGATAACTAAATTCCAAGCTAGCAACTTGCTTTAAGTGAACAGAAATCGTAAAAATGTAACGCCATCATGTTCTCTGTTTTACATCCAAATTGGTAAATTCGCTAGAATAAATATTATATTGGAAGCATAAATATACAGCCGAATTATCCAACTTCGCTGTCGAAGTCAAAATAAACGGTTTACTCCCACATAATTTCATGCTCTCGAATAATTCTGTACTTTACAGGCATTTCGCCAAACTGGCGGTACGCCATGTCGCTGCTCATATTGAGGCTGTAAAACTGAAATTTACGCTTACGAAAATTTCCACCGCATTTCTATACCAACTCTTCGTACTATCAAAAACGGGATCTATTTTTCTACCCACCATTAATTCCCATGTTTGCATTGGAAAGTGTTCAGCTTTATCCGAGTGCACCGTGAGGGGGAGCAGAAAATAATATTGTTCTTCCCCCTTGAACTGAGAGGATGGACCTTTCTGCTTTGTTTTTTACAAGGACAAAAGGCTTTCATTGATCGAAGAGACACGCTTTGTCATAGAAAAATATTCCTTTTTCAGCCTTTAATAGATGCGTTGTTTTTTAAGTGTTTTTTTAAATTAACAAAAGACGTGAAAATTACACTTTATGCAGCTGCAGTTGCATTTCCAAAAAGCTTCTTTGCAGTGGCAGAATTGGAGTGGAATTTTCCCCACCTTAAAATATAACAATTTGCGTGTTCAAATATTTCATTTTTAAAACTATTTACATCCTAAGACGTCGAAATACAACAGCTATTAAACTGGAATTCTTTCCTCAAATTTTTATCGTTTCAGAACTGATCTATAAAATTCTGAGATGTTGTCCATCAAACTCTTGGTGTGTAGATATTTCCCTCTTAGAATCACCCGTAATTGACAACGTTACCGCTAAAATTTATTACAGTTAGCAACATTCAACAAAAATTCTTCTAAATATTTATACAGTTAATGATAATAGTAACAGCAAACATTTATAAAAAAATTATTATTAATAACATATTTTCATGTGGTTAATTCATTTATTATATTATCAAACAATACCAAACCTGCAAGGCAACGTTGCAACCTACTGCATTTGCTGCAAACGTACCAATGCGGCAATACTGACTGGACGTATAGTAGAGTCCAGAAGGTTTGTAAGCAGACCGCAGACCGTAATATAGGGAGCGTGCACGGCGCCCGCGTTCGGAGGCCTCTGGTGGATTGAACAGACAATTGTGGGGTACAAATACAAATTAAATCGTATGTAAAGTAACACGGCAAAAACGGGTGTTTATGAGAAATGAACGAAATAATAATCAAATATGGTTTTAAGGATATTAAAGTTACTACTTATAATAATAAACTGATAGTTTAAGGCGCAGTGTTTGTGAAATATGTAAAAATTATCACATTGAATAGCTTGCAAACAAACTGGCTTTTGTCGTCGAATTATTCGATAAATAGGTAGTGTGAAACAAAGCACAAACAAAAAGCAGCTTGTTTACAAGCTACTCAATAAAGTGACTACTAATAATTATTACAAATTTAGTCTTCCATCTTCATTTTATGGCATTCATTGTTAGTCAAGCAACTGCAATTATGAATGGTATCTATAAGCTGGTACAAAACGACTTAAAACTCGCGAGAACTATAGCGTAGTACCGAACGAGCGCTAAACTATCCTGAAAACATACTGTTATTCATGCTGCATATGCTGGGAGAACTTAAATACGGTAAGCGAAAGTGACAATGTTTTTCGTTTAAACTGTAGACAACAGATGAACGCCCCACGCTACAATTTATTCTTCTTTCTTCTTCAACCATATCTCGCGGGTCAAGTGCTCAAGTCGTTTTGTACTTGGTATAGCTATACACTGCAGAACACATAACACAATGTTGTTTTCGTTCAGCTTCCCAAACCTTTCCACGAAATCGATAAAAGCGTATGTTTTTGCTGCCACATGAGTTCTCAGTATTCTCAGTCCATAACACAACAATTTCTTTGAGATTTAGGCATTTTTCAACGTATTACACATTTCCCTCACAATATTAAAGCAAAAGTAAACCAACGAAATTCATGGTTGTCATGCTGCGTATACCTCAATCTTGCGTTATTTTACCACCGGTGGCGCTACTAGTCAACGTGCACGCTCCCCATAAGCAAATATTAGTTTGCGTGGAATGGTGAGGTAACCATGGCAACGAGATATAGCAACTATATAAAACCATTGGACGTATAAACTTGCGCCCATGTATATTAGTTGCTTATACTTGAAAAAGTAAATAAATAAAATAACTAGTTCCAGTAAGGAAAGTAAATGCTATATGCTACGTAGTAAATATACATTGCACATATTAACTGAATTTCATTTTGTTTGGGAGGGCGACGTCTTAGAGTTTTCCTTCACGAGCCGCCTCTGCTTCTTTGATTTACCAATATGCCTAGAGCGAGAAGCCAGCCACAAATAGTAATTTTTGGCCTTTAAAAATCGATAAGGATGAAAAACTTATCGAATTCTGTTTTAATAAAAAGAATGTGTACTAAAATCTATTTTACTTTCATGTAACTTAGTATACAGGGTGTTTCAATGAAAACAAGTCACTCGCAATAATTCCTCAAGACAAACTTTCAGTCGCGCTTCAAATCAGTGGCGGCTCCTCGGGGTAGGCAAGGTAGGCACCGCTCAAAAATTACGAACCGCGTTATTACACCCGAACGTTWAGATWTGGAATAGGCGACACAACTTGACCCACTGAWATTCATTTGTATTTTGTGTTCATGTCCTTCAGAATCTGCACCGTTAACGACCGCAGTTGACGGTTAACGTAGTAAAATCTTCTCGCATAAATATGCGTCTCAGGCGGAATGATCGGTCGCCTACGACAAACTGAATGGACTCGGGCTATTCGCACTGCGAAAGAGGGCGATAGAGGTTTTTAAAGACACCGGTAGATGCCAGCAACTCGCAAGTGCAAAATTTTTACATTTTTTATCGTCTTATTCAAAATGAAACATCATAATAATCATGCAGTAGGAAGACATGACATTGGAATATGTTATATAAACTTTTAATATGCTCTTGAGCTTATTATAGTTTGAGTTTTGCTAAATTCTTTGTTTAACATTCAATTTGGAGAAATTTAAGGTCGCTTAGAGCAGAAAACGAAATAAATGTGCATCGGTATACGAATAAAAATAAATTATTGGCATGATCATTAAAATACACGTATTCCAAGATCGAAGACAATAATTATATTTGCTTATACTATACACGAGTATAAGGTGTCGCCTACCCTACTTGGAAGGTCACGAGCCGCCACTGCTTCAAATGTTTACCTGAGATTCCTGAAGTTCTTTGTTGGCAACTGCTGACATTTAACACACTTCTTTGATATAATTCCCTTAAGGATGCTGCGGCTACGTTTCAAATGTAATATAATGCAAACTTAATAACTTGCTCTGTAAAGAATCCTGAAGACTGATGACGTGCTGACTCCAGAAATTTACATCTCTCCTCATCAATAATAACAACCATATCACTCTTCAATAAAATCACATTTTCTCAATTCAAATCGTTTATTTAAAAAAAAAACTGTTGGAAATGCCTTCCTTCGTGTTCAAACGCATTTAATCAGTGTCTTTATATACTACTCACTAATTTCATCAATTTTCTCTGGAATACGTTGTCTTAAATCATCTGCATTTTGTATACGCCTAACAGTAATTGAATTTTTAATGCATGACTAAAGAAAAAGTCACAAAGGGTTAAATCACTTGATCTTGCTGATTATTCGGTTATTTAAAAAGTTCTTTAGAAAATCTAAATTTTCTAAGTGCAATGTGCAGTTGCGCCATCTTTTTGATAATAGCCCTCTTGTAATTGATGTCGTTGGTGGCTAGTTTTGATAAAGTTCTGCATTTAATGTACCTGAAAAACAAATAAAACTTGAGTTTCAAAATTAATTTTAACCAGAAAACATTTTTTCTGGCAGGATAGGTTTTTCTCCATTTGCATGCTCTGCTGGCCTTAATTCTCATTTTTTTTGAGTTTGTGTAGCCAGAAAGGTTATACCAAGAAAGTTTCGTTCGCATTCCTGTGAAGGAACGCTTTAAATTGTGTAAATTGTGACAACAAACTCGGGGAAAGCATTTTGAAACTCCTCCAGGCAGGGTGGAATAAAATATTTCCAAACTCCATTTACTTTTTGTCTATTTCGAAAGTAACTTTCCAACAGGAAAAATGTTTTTGTCCAGGAGTGAATACCATGACTACAAGAAAAGACTTCGTAAAATTTAGTGTTGAAAAATATTTTTTATAAAGTTTGCACAGCAATAACACAGGTCGAACTCAATTTGGCGCGAAAAGCGAGAAATTGCCGAGTTATTTGTTTACGATTGCATCTATATTACAATTGTTAATTAGGCAATAAAAATACAAGATGTATGAAAAATATCTTGGCCTACTGCGAGTATTTTTTTAATGAACATCCACTACATTGTGGGAAGATTCGTGTTTCCAGTTTAATTTTTGCAATTTCTTGTTTTGTGGTTAAATATGATTCAACATGGCTTTCGGAGACGCTTCTGCTTTGTCGTTTACCATGTTTCTACAATGTAATGAAAGGTAACGCCCCTAGGTTTTCTCATCATCGGAATTTTTTACGGATTTGTGCTTACACCTTGCCATTAGTTACGTGTGCCATGCCATCTGCACTAGACCTGCACTGCATTGACGAGCTTWAAAAAAAGCTAAACAGTTCCATTTGTAATAGGTTGCGGGGTAGACAGCATAGCATATTCATATATTTTTTCAACATTGAGTATAGACAAAAACTTCAGCTTGCTAAAGTACGCAAAGGAAAGGTTCTCAGTGCAACTATATGAATTGTTAGTACTATTTCCCGTTCTGAATTTAACATACATTTAGGTAGGTTGATCAAAAACTTTGCTTGGCAACAGTAATTGGGTATTATCACTTTTTTTTTAAATTACGTAAAATGAATCTTGAAGTGCTTATATATGGTACGCCATGTTAGAAAAAAACAAAAAAATATTTATAGGTAGAGAATTTCAAGTCTGAAATTCGAATCTTAGGAGTCACCGCCAAAATGGTTATTCAACTCGTGACGTCAAGTGTCACGTAAACATTACCGAGGAGCGTGCTGTTTAATGGTGTAGTATCAGTCTTGTATTGGAAAAGCTTTTGTGTGGTGTTTATTGGAAGGATGGTGTAAGAGGTTGCACCAAAAAGTGATTTGTGTAGTTTTACAAGCATCTATTATGTAAGGAAAACAGAACAAGTGTTGTTTTGTATATGGTTATAAAAGTACTTCAGTCAGTACAGCTGACATATTTTTTGTAACCGTTCCTCGAGATTATCAACGTATGAAAAAGTTGTTTAAGGCCCCTAGACGTGATATGTCCAAATCACAAAGTTTGTTTTTCTGTTGTGAAGATCATCTTAATCCTTACTGTGAGTTTTCTTATTCATTTTGGGGTTATAAGTATTTACCATTCAGTTTCCATTTTGTTATAGCTTGAAGAGGATATGAAAAATTATATGCATTTTAAGTTGATAGAGGGCAATGTTATAATAAAGAACGTCGTTGTTTCCCATATATTCGACTGTTAGCCAGACCGGAAACGAGCCGCAAGAGCCCCAAAAATAAATGGCAATTATATTTATTCTTACCTCTAAAATAAATGTGAAGTTTAGGGTACATTTTTGATTCTTACATTTTTATGTTTACAAATAGTATGTTTCCATCAACCCACTGATGATCAAATTATCAATGCTACGTTAACTGATAAATTGACGGGCTGAGGCTGACGCGTGACGCGCTGACCCCAGATGTAAACAAGCGGCCATTTACAAGACACCTGACGTCACGGCCAATATGTTCGCGTTTTGGCGGTCCCTTTAAATATTCACATTTTTAATATTACAAATACACCTTACCATCCATTTTTTCGAATTTATAAGTTGTCACAGCTGTTTTGTGGATTAGATGCTACCTATTAATATGCATTTTAATAAAATATAAATACACGGCAAATACCCAATTCAATGCGCAGGGTTACGATATATAGTACGATTTCTTGAAAAGAGAAGTTATATCCAGTGTTGCTGATTGGTACATCAGTCACATCATCCCAAATGTATATTAATGTTCAAGTTCTCTGCTTTTCTGCACCGTCCAATTTGTTTATCGAAAATCTAGATTTACGGTTCCTATTTTAAATAGATGGAACTCTAGAAAGTTCAGCCGAGGTGAAGACCGCATAAGCCGTACAGTAAATCCCCATATTGATCGTCGTGACGTCGACATTCATTTCATGTTTTAACGYTATATTGAAAATTCCAACATAATAAGACTAATATTTACAATTATTAATGCCATTCTGATCGAAATAAAATTAATTGTCATATTTTTTCAGTAATGAAATTACTGCATTATATATGTTTTCTTAATTGACTTCTGACATTTGTCCAATGGTGTGATAAAATATCCTAAATTATGTTGGCAAYTCGTCAGAAGTCACCTGATGACATAAAATATGTAATAAGAGGAAAATTGATCAATCGAGTAAGGCACCGACGCTCTTAGTATCGGTAATATCTTCCTGATTCTTACAATTAGCATTCTGACGATTTGCAAGTAAACTATTAGTATTAAATTATAGATTAAGGGCCTAGGGTAGGGTGAGCCGAAATTCAAATTCCGCTAGGGACCGCCACCGGTTATTTTAATCTAATTTCGTTCTAATAGTGGTTTTAGACAAACCCTCAGATATTAGGGTCCACCCACCAAGACTACCTACATTTATTGCGCTCGCTTAGTTTTAGGCAATAATATTTATATACATATATTTTTGACAAATATTGTTATTTTGCACCTAGAATTTTTAAAGGGGCCATAGTCTCATCGCTATGATCGAAAATAGGTACCTACATATTTTTCCTTATTAAGAAAATATATACTCTTAGGTTTATTTTCAATATATCAGCTATTAACACAACTTTTTATATAATATATTATATTATATAATATATAAATCTTATTTTTCTTTAAAATGGCTGCAAAATAATGTTTTCAAAGAATAATTGTCATTATTTATATGGCATCCTTGACTACTAACGAAGGAATTGCATGCGCCCCTTTACGGGTCTTAATTATATTATACAAATAGGGACATATTCTTTTTAATAGATTTAAAATTATTGTTTGAGATTATTTCCTTCATCTGTCAAATTTAAATTATGGCAAATCACATTCGTAGTTACAGCTTAAAATCAGACGCCGATAACAGTGACTATTACAAATCGAATATCAGAATCGACTATATTAATAAGTACCTCAAATCAAGTACACTATTATGTCACATAAATTAAAATGTCAGAGACAAAAAGATTCAGTTGTTTCGGTAACGTCTCTGATCAAAAGACCGACAATATATTCTAAAATTTGATTTAGGAAATAATCCTAACAAACGCAAATCAATCAGTGACTATTTACATTGTCAGAAATTTTCTCGACTGCAATGCTCCAAAATTTAACTCGAATAAATTGGCATTAATAATCAAAGAAACAGCAGCAAATAGTCGACTATCTATCAAGATCTTGTTATATTACTGTTGAATATATACTATATGGTGTATTCTCTTGTTCCATAACTTTTTTGGTGTAAATATAAAATCTGATTAAATCATTAAAAATTGAATAATAGCAGGTCTTTTCGACCATGGTAAAGCCAGCTACGGTTTTCAATAAAAATGGAAGTTTGCACTAAAAGAATTTTTGATTGTGTTACTGGGGCGTATAGAATTGCAAAAAGTAATGATAACAATAATGTAGCTACACCTGTAATCTATATCAAAGCTTACCCTAGAAAAATGCGTACGACACAGTCAGACAAATTTTTTACGTTTTTACAACTAGTATAATAACTTCGTCAATTAGGTGTTTCTATGGAATAGCTAGAACTATTGCAATATTAAATTTGCCCGAAACTACTCTCGTGTCACTAACGGTCCGATCACTGTATGTAAGTACACAACATGAAATTGTGTTCACAACAGCTTGCTAGACGACGCATTATCAACGTTCCGTGTTTTTTACTTATATTGCAAATTTAAAGCGACTTATTCTTTGTATAGCGGCCAAATATTGCAATGCATTTAAGGGTGAAGTGCAATAAATCTTATCATTCACCAATGAGAGAACGCCTCGGGTTAAGTTCTTTTCAGACCTCTCAGGATAGGACGAAATCTACTTTACGGACAGGCAATTAGGTATTACTAAGGGCGGTTACCTGTGTGGGGCGTGAAATTATGAATTTTTCTTATGTTTTTTGGATTTAACTCCTACAATACTTTACATACAAAATTGATTTTACGTCTACACCATTCTTGTGTTCAATTCCAAGGGCACTGCTATTTATTTTTTCCAAAATTTTATTGATGAACCGAAATATACGCATATTACGCAAATGCTAAAACAGAACTCGCTTTTTAGCAAAAATTTTACGGAAAAATTAAAAATACCCAAAGCAGTGTCCTAGAGATTTCTATACAGAACAACATATCAAACAATTGGAGCAGTGGTTTTAAAATTGGCTTCTGTGGACGTAAAATCGTTTTACATGTAATAGCATGGGCAGGAACGGGCTACCCTACACCCTTAACTGTAGAAATCGTCAGAAGTGCACTGAGTTACACAATTTTTGCGAAAAATTTCGCAACATTAGCGCGTTCTGCCGTTTCTTTATCTTCCGCCTAGACTTCTGACAATTTTTCCCTACTTACTTATACCATCTCTGATAATATTACAAATTTTAACCCCCTACCCTCGCGCTAACTGTCCAGGGTGCCTTCTGACGGCGCGCCTCGCGCTCTGTCGGTAACAATCGAACCTCTGAGTGATAAAATTTACACTGCACCGAGTGACCACGATTGCCATTTAGCCAGGCTCTTAGGCTATAATATGTACCGTATTATTATCGGATAAGAAACGAATATTGTTATTATTACTTTAAATCGTTACGCAAATTGCCCTCCCGCCGGATCGTTTAGGTAATTTCCCGCACCCTAGTTCTGCAACTTTCCAGTCTCCGTCTGGGCTTTTCTAGCATCCCCCAGAGCAGCGTTTTCAGCCCTTGAACTATGCCAACACGTAATTATTGTCGCCGACTTGAGTCCAATTATGTGCCGACGGAGTTAACTTAATAAACTGCTTTGTAGCTGAGGATTTTGACAATTTAGATGCTGTCGGGTGTATGGTAGACTAAAGGGATAGGCAATTACTCAATGTATGGGGCATTAATTACTGCTGTATTACAATAAATGGTGTGAAATGGAACGTTAAAGTTTTAAGCGATTCTGTTCAGTATGGTGTAGGAAAGCGTGGTATTGTTGTGTTTGAAATGCAAAGAAGTCAAATGCGCTTGCATTCTTTAATACTAACTTTTATGATTTAAATAAATAAAAATACAGATCTGTTACTCCCATTTTACAACGTAATACATGTTTTCCCAATTAGTCCAAAAAAAATCTAATTATTATTACACTAGTAATATGGTAATGAAACTATAAATATCAACAAAATAATTTGAACATTTATATCAATTAACACTTAGTTAAAAGTAAACAGCGAGGTTCACACTTTTTAAATAACTTATTAACAGTCGCTAGAAAGGGAAAATTTTGTACTAATATATAAAGATAAGATAAATATCAATCTTTTTTTTTTAACTTTCCAACGCTGTTGGTACCATATTTGGTGTATTATTACCGAGTTTCGTAGTTTATAATTAATTGGTTACATCATAAGTATCACAGCCGGTAAACATTTTATAAAGACTGTAGTTCATTTCTCATTAGTGTGGAGAAAAAACAAAAAATTGCAAATGTAATTTCCTTTAATTTGTTTACGTACTGCAGAAGTGATATCGTGTTTATACCTTGAATACAATGTCAGAAAATTCTAGTTGACGCTATGCGGGCCGTCAAATGAAAAAAAATCAGAATTATAATTATTATTGAAAACTGTTACGGTATATACACATACCGAAGCTTATAGAACAGTCATGTGTTTCATGATAAAAACAATCAAATATTAGGAATAATTCTAAGTCTTTTCTAAACCATTTTGCAATGCAAATAATTACAATTAATTCTTCGTAAAAATTTGATATCTCTCAAATTAATTTGTTGTTGTCTTCTTCTAAATCAGACGTGCATATATCAACTTCTATTATTAACGAATGGCAGAAAGTCACCAACTGGCCAAGAATTAATGTTCTTTTAAATTGCTAAATAAAACTTTTCTATATGTTTGAAGCAGTCGACTCATTTGTCTTATATACAGTTTTTAGTATCGTGCTAAAGATCCACCACTCTTTCATGCCAGGTTTATACAGGTAACTGTAATAGTTCTTTGCCTTTTGATTGCTGTAACTCACCAGTGTAATATATTTCGTTGAAAGGTGTATTATTAAGTGAGAATTTAAACGGGAATGCCATCTATTAGTAAAAAACTGAGTGACTTGATAAAGCCACCTAGCTGTTTCTTTCTATACTGGGAAGTTACATACATTTTAATAGTTTTATTATTAAGTCCAATAGCTGTTCTTGCATTGCCATCAAATATTATATTGTTGTATCATTACTTCAGCTGAAAAATTATTTGGAATTCTGCCAACACGTTATAGTTATACATTTTGAATTTTGATCGTAAAGCTGATATCAAACTTTTGATCATCCACTTATCCCATGATAACCTCTTATCATTAATATCATTGCATTCTGGCAAGAATCTATATTCGCTTCTAGCGCGATTTTTATTGAGCATCCCTTGTCTTCAATAACATCCATTGACAATTCTGACTACCATTTTTAAACTAGAATTGTACATTATGCTTAAATATCTGTATATATTTTCAACTCGCAGTCAGGTCAGGATGTTTTGTTTTCTCCTAATTCATTCCCCTACTCAAGCTTTTGCTTTAGCCAAAGTCCAGATGTTAATAATATAGGTATACCTAGAATAAACAGAGTCTTGACGTACAAAATTTAGAAAAGATTCACTTGCATTTTCTTATCGGGAACTGTAATGTTTGACAATTGAGAAGCATTACTTCAACTTTTCAGAAATATTTTTGTTTTGTAACATCGACAAAATGCTTCGCATTTTCTTAGGCGTACTCGACATCTTCGTATAGACAATTAGGCTTTTAAGAAAGCAGTTCTCACAAACAATTCGGCTATAGTAAGTAAAGTCCTGGTAAACTTTAAGACTCGAAAAAGTTTCTAAAACATGCGATGTGTTGATGTATTTCATGTCGATACTTTCAAATATGTATACATTGGTCATTGTATATATTATTAATATACATTTACAGATCCACGGATAGTTAAATCAGTAAGGGATTTCAAGTAGAAGTTTGTGTCCATGTATCAGTCTTTAGCATGATGTGGGAGTTTTTTAAAGAACTTTTCTGCAAGATAACTAGCCCAAAACCGTGTCTTATTAAGATAATGATTCTGCATCATAATTGGGTGTTTTCACATTTTTTAGAAATCATGCCATGTGTGTATTTGGAGCACCCTTGTTACGTCCTAAATATTTCAAAATTTTTCTAGCACCAGTTTTCGAAAAAAACCGTTCTGAAGTTCTAATATAAAAATTGACCACACAAACGCAGTGTCCCGGGATGGAGACGGTGTGACGTAGCACCCCATGTAAACAAAGAATATAGGTTATGTTACCTACGTGCCTTTGATTGTGCCGAGTGAAACGAGTTGTTTTCTTGCTTTTAACGGACTTCTCCTAACAACTGGGAGAATGTTTAAGCATGTACAAACCAGAAGCTAACATCAGATGGTGCTTTGTGCCAGTGTTCAAATTTCAAATACATCCGTCAATAGTCTCAACAAAATATTCGTAAGTGTACCCGGAGACTACGAACGCAAACGGAGATGGTTTAAAGCAGCCAGAAGGGGTATGACCAAGACAAAATCTACATTTTACTGTTGTGAGACTTGGAGTAACTGCATAATTTTTTGCACGAACTTTGTGTTCCGGGCATATCTTGGACTGCAGTATACATATAGGCCCCTCTCGCTTCACCTGAAAACCTATAGTTGCATCTCCGTGTTGCTCACGACTTGCACTAGACAAAAGATGCATTTCGTTCAAAATATCAATGATCCATAATGTATTAAATTGCAGATTAAGCTGCTTTATTAATTACTTATATTGCTGCTTTAGCGCCTTTGATTTCGGCAGCATTAAAACGTGGGTCGCTCTTGATAAATTCGGTGACTATAAACATATCTACAGCCGGCAAATTGTTCGAAGCCGCTTTAACAAAGCATTCCGACGACATATTGTTGAATTCATAAAAAAAACAAACGAAAACACTCTCAAACATAACCAATAACGCAAACGAAATACGGAAAGTAGCGGACGCTATCTTGTTTACATGGGGTGATACGTCACAGCCAGTCCTAGTCAATCTGAGCGTGTCTTAAAACTGCGTTGTTGCCACGTTGCGCACTGAGAAGTTGTACCATCAACTCAATCCAGCTACACAAATAGAAACCTGATCGGATCCTGTTCGGTATTGCGTTTAGAGCAAATATTCTAGTAACTGTTTTCGATTTATTTAGCAACGAGTTATATTTTGAGAACATAATAGAAACAACAGTCTTTTTTTTCAAAAATTTAAATAATTGTAAAGGCGTTATAACATAGGGGGTATAAGTTTGCCATCTGTAACGTATTCACCTGTATCATTTATATAAAATAAAAACAAAGTAGGCCCCAAAACCTATTACTATGCATGTCTGTAAATAATTATTCCAACAAGATTTTTTCTTAAAAGGAGGAAATATTCATATCACAAAGTGTTTTTTTTAATTGTGACCACAATAGGTTTTTCACATCTGAAAAGTCGAAATCCCACCTGACGAGTGAACAGAATGTATTAGTTACCGTACAAACAAATTTATATACGACGCTATGAATTTGTGTATGTTCGTGATTAGAGTAGTTTTTTCTCCTTGGAAAAACCAATTTTTGAACTCTCTGTTTCTACCCGTAGATGTATTCAATTATTTGCAACAAACAATGTTGTCTGAGATTGGATGATCCTAAGTACAATCATTTTTAGGTGTCTTTCTTACCAGATTTCCTTTTTTCAGAACCCCAAACTACAACCAAACTGGCTGCACCAATCGGTAGCGCTTCGCCTCCAGTGCTTTGGAGCTTCAGGCGCAAACAAGGTAAGAATACTATGTAAAAATGCATCTATTTCTTTTTAACAATTTGACGCTCTAAACGAGAGGTCCCCAAACTTTTTTGTCTCGTAGACCTCTTTATATGATTTTCGCTTAGCTAATACTAAATTTTTAGAAGTCAGTCAACTTTAAATATGTTTGTGACAAATAGTATAGTAAAAGATTGAAATCTCTAGCTGTAGTGAAAGTGTATGAGAAAAACCTTATAAAACAGATTTTAAGATTTACAGATATATTAATTTTCGCAACTTCTTCTTGGATAGTTTGTATGGTGTTATACTTTTTTGGTGTAGTATTTTGCCTGCTTACATGACTCTTATGTTTGTGCCAAATCATTTCAATTGGATAAAATAACAGTGATACGGCCTTAGCCCCAGAAACTTGTCCATGTTATTTAGGTAAACTATGAACTTTATAACCTCCGATAGTTGTTTCTTTGTACAGGGTTTCTATAAATGATTCATGCATCCAGAGCGCTTATGGAAATTATCAATTAAATCAATCTGTAGGCTCTCGGGAAAGTAACGTATATTTGTCATCTGTCGATTTTTGAATTATTTGTATATGTATTTTATTACGAGTAAACGCCTCGGAGTGTGTATTTTCAACATAATCTATAGTGTTTTGTGGGATAATTAACCTTAAGGTTGCAGAAAACTCACATTTCGGAGCTGTGGTCTGTCATTGATTTGCAACCTTCAACTACTATCGCCGTGCATATTGTAGCTTGGCAGCAGTTACAAAAAGGCGGCACAAATAATTCAGAAATAAATGCCGCCGGTGTAGCATGAATTATTTATAGAAACACTGTACAAAAAAAAAACATTCCTCGAAATATGTTTTACAAGAAATTCTTTGATTTCTTCTTTATTTAAAGACGTATTTATAATTTTCTCAATCTGAGCAGAATAATAAGAGGCATTGTCTAATACAATTACAACAGTAACCGGAAGGTTGCAGACAAATCTGCTGAAATAAATAATTTGTATTCATGTTAAAATTGAATACGGCCCATACTCACAAGTATCGTTCAAATCTATTCTAAAAATCTGGTCGTCATTACTTTTAGGGTTCGGGCCGTAATAAAGTATTTAAGCACTTAAAACCATATATTTATATTTCTGGTCAATCTTTATTAGCGAGTCACGATCTGCTTAGATGAGATCCAATATCGTGGACCCCCATTCACGTCTTACAGACCCCCAATTTCTTTTTTCGTTGACGTGGACCCCCTGTAAGTCATTGTCCACCCTGGAGATCGGTATAGACCTCTCTGGGAATCAATACTCTAAAGTACGTCCAAGCAATTTTGGATTGGATACAATTAGTTTAAATCGCGCTTAATAAACCTAATAGAATATTATTTGGTGGAATACACGTGTCATTACGTTACCTTTGCGGCAGTTCTCGAATCCTGGAATCAGCGAAATTTCATCATTCCATCAATTTATATCCTGGAAAAAGCGTCCAAGCAGCAGGATGTGAAGTCATATCCCACGGATCTATTTACAACAATTGTAGTGTTTCCTTTTGTAACGCTTTATTTGCTGTTGGTGATGTCATGCGATGCGCTAGGTGCAATCAAAGGAGGCCCATTACGCTCGAAATGCATTAACCCGAGCAATAATTCAATTTATGTAGCGGTTCCAAAAAGTCTCGTTCGCGGTACATGGGTCGTAAAGCCATCCTTATTGCTTTTCGGAACCACTCGCAAATTGAGCATACCAGACATGAATCATGGAGTTTACTCGGTACGGAATTATGTGTGCGTTAATGTGGTCTGAGATTGTATTAAGCTCGTTTCGTTGCAGTAGATCTAATTGTCACACTTGAAAGTTAAGATTAATATTGTTTTAATGAAATAGGTTTCGGTCTTCTAAATAGGATTAAAACTCCTTTTATCGCATGTCAAGCTTTCGGAGATCTTTTTTCTCCTTCTTCTGGGCCTATAAACAACTACAAATAGAGAACAACAAACCGTATTAAAATACAATAGAAATGGAATTATCCTAAGTTAAACAGCAGTTTTGACTTGGTATATCTTATAACAACATTTCAACATCCAACGGATGGGAAGTACTGTATCGTGAAAAAAATTTTCAAAAATTATGTGCTTAAACGCTTTAGATTGGGGGAAAATGTAAAAAACCAAATTTAAGCAAAAAAATTCTTGTCTGTGTGTCTGTATGTCTGTGGACACGGTAACTTTCGAAAGACTTAATATCTGAACTTGAAATTTGGCAAACGTATAAATCTCAACTATCCAAAGCGACCTATCATTTTCGGAGTAAGTAAGGTATCAAGAAGGGGCCAAAATTGGGGGGTAACTATCCTTTTTGCAAATTTTAATTTTTTTTCGTTTTAGTATTTGATTAGTAGTATAACTGGTAGTATTATTCGTCCTTATAAATTTTTGGTGCAGCAAATTGTTTAGAAGATATTAGCAAAAAAGCGTCACTTAAAGAAAACAGTTTTTCCTAAATACGAGTATCTCCGAATATATTTAATATATTCAAAAAATGAAAATACCATTAGATAGGAAATAATATTTCTCACTAAAAGCGTCTCAGAAAATTTATCCAAAGTTTGATATTCTCGAAATATTTCCAAGAAACGTATTTTGCTCGTACGATTTTTTTAAATTTTAGTATTGTATAGAAAATCAAATTTCTGATCGGAAAGCACTCTTGCAATTTTTTGTTAACTTAATAATTTTCGAGTTATTTGGAAAAAACCGATTTTAAATATTTATGTATATTTGCTAACACCACGAGAACCGCTTGTCTTAAAAAAAATGTGAGGAGAGAAAAAATACTCAAAACCTGATTACTGATCGTATAGTATAAAAAATAAAAACGTAAATATCATTTTGACAATTGGATGTGGAAGTATTGATTCAATTTGCAGCGGTTTTTTAAATACTACAAACTATTAATAATGGTGTTGTTGCCCTTGACAATAAGTCGTTATTATAACACATGTGCGACTTTGCTTGGACCTAATGAAGTTAGAAGCTGGCAATAGAAAAAACATTTTTAATGTTTTTGTATCTTATTTTTACCTTTAAAGGTTTACCGCCAAATTCAAATATTTCGTGATACGTCACCGTTCCTGGAGACGCACTTCGCTATTGCGCCGATGCGCCGGTTGCCCTGTTGCATGCTTGACACCTTTGTCGCTGTTGAACACGCATATGTTCTGTGGTTCTGTGCCTTTGTACCTTTGTTTACGTTTTGGTTTGAGAACGGAGGACGTGTTAAAGTTTTGTTTTTATTTACTTAGTATATCGTTGTTCAAAGATAGACTGTGCAAGATTATGTGAAGGGATCTTCGGACAATTTACCAAAAATTGACTTACACATGATTGACGAATTTTACATGAATGGAAACTCGTGTGACCAGATCGTTAGATTTTACGCAAATTAGGCGATTTTGCTATTTAAAAGTTGCGACTTGAATAAAATGATGTAATGGCAGCTGTACATGCTGTAACTCAGGTTTAAACGAGTTTACCTACTTAATAAATAGTTGTTCCAGTTTTAATATCACTTGATGAACTTATCCTTCGGCTGCCATAAAATGAATTCTGTTTGCGATATATCTTTTCTTTTTAAATTGTAAATTGAATATGTTTATTGTATGAATTAAAAATTGTTAATAATTCATCATGTTTCATCATCGACAAATTTAACTAGAAATGAAACATCAAAATTTAGAGCATTTAAGCAATGTAAAACTACATCGTCCATTACATATTGTGCCAAAATAGATGAAGCTTTTCCACCCATTGATATACCAAATATTCGTTTATAAAAAATTTCTTTAAAACTAAAAAATTATATGTTCAAATACAAATGCAAGTATATCTAAAAAGGTATCTAAATTTACTAAACAATAACTGTCAGGAAGGCAATAGTTATTAAATTTATTTGAAAACACAAAAGAATCTTTTACGTAATAGTGTTATAATAATTATAAACTGAGGATAAAAACTTCTGTAATAAGAGTAGATAAACATGAGACAACACTATTATATTTAGTAAAACTTTTACTATCTGACAAGGAAATCGTATTATCATCTTGTTTTTTTTTTAGTGAAAATGGTAGGATCACAATCAATGGTAACTTAAAATTTTCTATCACTCAATTAATAACGCAGTGTACTATCATCATCTACGAAAAGATTGAAAAAGAAGAGAGATGTCTAAATTTAGGTTGTCGTTTTAGCTAGCTTTTTCTATTCTATAATTCGGTTTTCCGGCGAGTATGACCTTTTTGCTTTACTTTTGCCCGAACGGAAGGAACAATAGTACGTGCTGGACAAGTATATTGAATTATAGCGTGTCGAGTTGTCCAGATGGCGCACCGGATGTCGTAGGATGTTTCCGGGTCGCCTTATAGCTTGTCGGTCGTGGGAAACCATATTGGCTTACTGTCTGTGTATTAGAGTGGTAGACAAATGGTATTACGTAACCGGGAGGTGCATTTACACCAAAAGCCACACCGTTACTTACAACCAGTACAACTTGAGATTCTTGCGTGGGTTGTGGTGATGATATTCGTTTGCACATGAAAAATGTTCGTATGCTCCAACCACTTTAATTTTTTATTGACTAAAGTTGAAACTGCACTGCTAGTGAACACTGAATTTTTGCTGAAGAACAATATCCCTTACTTCATATAATATCTAAAAGGTGATCATGATCACCTAGTATTACAGCCTACTGGCTGATAATATGGTTTCAGTATCTGCAGTTATCCCTATTAATATGGCTATGTAAAGGAAACGGGGACTATTATTTAAGATAATATTTTGTCGGATAGATCGCTGTCTCTTGAAA
Organism: Rhyzopertha dominica; assembly: GCA_025024175.1. NCBI lineage: Eukaryota > Metazoa > Arthropoda > Insecta > Coleoptera > Bostrichidae > Rhyzopertha > Rhyzopertha dominica. Next base: position 7,259,814 of record QCXZ01000053.1, on the reverse strand, counting down.
ACACTGACAAAAAATTAATAGTCTGACGTTTCGATTATACCCGTAATCTTTGTCAAAGACGAAGAACCTCAAAATTTGCCTGACACAAGTTCAAACAAAATTTTGAAAGTAAATAAACAAATCACCAAGGATGCGAGACGTCATAGAAACAACGTGCCAACCTGATAAAAAAGAAACCTAACGATGAAAAAGGAACTACCTACCTACTAGATATACACGAACTACTTGATAAAAGTTAACTACAAAATAGCCTTCCAAATGTCACCTAACTCATAATTTCCACAATCCCTATTAAAATTATTAGTATTCCTAAAATTTCTATAGCTTCTTTTATTAGATGTTAGGGATTGTGGAAATTATGAGTTAGGTGACATTTGGAAGGCTATTTTGTAGTTAACTTTTATCAAGTAGTTCGTGTATATCTAGTAGGTAGTTCCTTTTTCATCGTTAGGTTTCTTTTTTATCAGGTTGGCACGTTGTTTCTATGACGTCTCGCATCCTTGGTGATTTGTTTATTTACTTTCAAAATTTTGTTTGAACTTGTGTCAGGCAAATTTTGTGGTTCTTCGTCTTTGATAAAGATTACGGGTGTAATCGAAACGTCAGACTATTAAGTTTTTGTCAGTGTTTTCAAGAGACAGCGATCTATCCGACAAAATATTATCTTATATTTATGGACGCTGAAAGCATTCACCCTCGGGGACTATTATTGATACATTGCTTTAAGGTGGTTGTATAGGTTTTCAAAGAATTTGATCTAGGCTGTTTTTTCACTGTTGACTACATATACCTATTAGATATTGATATTTTTAATCGAGTAATAGATGAAACAAAAGATAATTAACTTACTTAGTACTAAAAAAATGGATTTGAAATTGAGAAAAAGTGAAATTTTGTTCAGGTGTCAATCAAACATCGTTTGCTTGACATGCTCCAAATTGCCACAACACATTCTTCGATGCTCAATCTATCGAACGGTTAAAAAAATCTGACTGTTTTTATTTTAGTTTAGAAAAAAAAGCGACTTTAAAAATACATTAATTTCAAAATATCATAGTAATTAGAAAAAAAATTTTTTTTGAGATTTGTTTTGAGGGATACCTGAAGCAGCTGTTGATAGTTCGATTCGTGCAAAAAAAAATTACATTTTGTATTTTATTTCCTAAAAATTTATGAACAAAATTTGGAACAGATAACAGTCACGCCCTTTACCAAGTACCTCCTACCTCTCTCTGGGGGGTAGAGGTTTAGAACTAATACAAGTATTTACGGTTTACAATGCCCATAAACTTTTGTTATCTCGGTTTATCATTGGTCATTACAAGTCTTCAAAGGTATCCACCCAATTTATCAACTATAAAATGTTTTTGCCGTTGATGCTTGTGCTGGTATTTACCGATTACGTCCTACATTTATTGCAGTATTGTTACGAATTTTTCCACTTTATATCTATGCTTGTGAAATAATTAAATGAATTATGCTAGGTACAGATATAAGTCGCCCTCACAAGTTAGCTTACAAGTTCATTAATTTGCATCTTGTAATTATAGTAGTGTAGAATAATCACAGCAAGATAAAACCAGCGAAGTTTTACTTAGCTCTCCGGCGTAATAAGAGTTTTAGAATAAAACTGTTTCAAATGCGATAGGTACTTGACATTTTTATAGATTTTGTTCAAACTCCTTTCGAAAATTGTTAATAACAGGAACGTATAACGTCCTAATAGTAGACAAACATAAAATTAAAAAAAGTGTAAGGTACAATAAAATAATAAGCATTTTGCCAATAAAATCTTTATTTAACTTAAAATATTTAAAATCCAGTAATGTTAGCAATTTTATTGCATTATACTAATTAATTGTTCCGAAAAGTACATTTTTTGTCTATTAGCGACATAACATTTCCACGCTGATTGTACTGTTTACACCACTATACTTTTACTAATTTGAGGACGATCGGTACCCTTTACCACATTTGTGTAAGATGGCATGGCTAGAAATTAGAGGTAAAATAATAAATGTAAATCTTGCTCAGGTACAACTAAATAACTTTTAATGCATGAACTTTCTTGGAAGAAGGCATTAAGCACCAAAATGAGTCAATAAAGCCGTAAAAGGGTTTTCAAATACCCTAGTCACCGGCCACGATACCTAATTTTACTATATAATAGGATTAAAAGTAGAGTACCTGAAGAGTATCTGAAGGTTGTTAGCCGACATAATATAAAGAATTTCTGGAGGTTTTGGGTTCAGTTCATTTCGCGAACGGATGTGCGTAAGTGTCATCTCGAATTGAAAGTGAGTGGTGTAGTAAACTGTTATTCTGTTATTTACAATGAGTGCAAAAAGTCGTACACCATATTCAAGACAAAGAAAAATTGGCAAAGGATCCCGGCATATAAAAAATTTGAAAATAAAGTTACGGTAAGTTTAACATAAAACATAATAATAGCCCCTTTTTATATTTTTCGATTGCTGTTATTGCACATTTATAATATCATGTTTATAGGACCAATTTGTCGTGAAAATATTTTGTTCATTTTGGGGGAAAGCCCGTGATTATAAAATAGTAAGTAACGCCTTGTGGTATACTTTAACGTGAAACCGTACTATTAAAATTTAATGATACATTTTCAAAGACAAGAAACATTTTCCGGTGTCATCTCGCGGCCAAATTGTTACCAGAAAAATGAGGAAAAAATTGACATGAACTCTTACTGAAACATAACTTTCGCGAATGGCTTTTTTACATGATTTCTTTTTATGTAATATTTTTGTATAACCAGTTCGCCCAGATTCGTGCAAGGTTGATCCACTTGTACGAGATATATCTGCGTGCAGTCCTTAACGCTGAATATGTGTTGATGCTTGGAACTGGCTATAATTGCATAATGCATACATCTTTGTCCATCATAGTAACAAATGAGATACTATTGTCCGTATATCTATGTTTTGCAGTTGATTTAGTTACTCTGTATGTAGATAAATCGGTTTTAATTTCAAAAAATACCGAAGGTCTTTCTCCTGAGCTAGCTACCTTTGCTACATTAGTTTCTTTTAACTGATATTAATCATAATAAAATTTTTTACAAAAACAACAAGATAAAAACAGTCAAACACAATTTAGTTTAGCTAATGACAATTTTAGTAAACATCAAAAGAACAGTTAGTAATTGTTATATCTGTTACTTAACATGCATAGAAAAATACATTTTTTTATTTTTTTTACAAAACTATTAGTACCCAACTGTGACAAATAGCATCATCGTAAATACGTTCTCTTAAAAAATACTTTGTAATTCAAACTCTGTAAGCAATTGAATGTAACAGGACGCGACTACTGCGACTTCATGTCTATTTCTGACTTGGCTTGACCGGGCCTCTATGAATACTTTTGGAAAGAAAATGTCCATCACAATTAATATCATTTCTCAAGAATTGCATGCTACTTGAAATTAAAGATCAACGTATTCCTGGGGGTTTGAAGGTGCGCGAATTAATAAAATGTCATTGCACTTTTGTTTTTTTTATTCGTTCTTTGTTTTCGATCTGTTTGTTGCACAACATTGTAGGTGTCGTACCTATTGTATTACGCTTCTGTCTTTAAAACCTTCCTGGACACTAGTAATATATAATATATACGATCCATTCCCCTCACAATAATTACGCCACCAGAATAAATTGCCTTCAACAGTTGAGAAAATTAAGAGAAATTCGCTTTGCTTTGCGTTCAAGATTCTATAAAAATGCTTCATTTGTCATAATATTTATCATTAAACAATTAAATATAATCTCCTATTCCGACAGCTTAAGTTACGTGTAGATAAGCACCGTTATTATAAAGTGATTATTTAAAATTTGTATACTGTTAAATGTAACATATCTCGTGCAGATTATCCGTAAACTACTCGGGCTCTGGGAGCCCGTTGCGGTTGTAAAAGTGCAATTCTCAACACTGCTTGGTAGTTAATGAAAATGGGTTTTATTGTCTGTGTACCATTCTGTAGGTACCTGAACACGGAAGGGTGTATGTACTAGCCCACTTTTAACCCGATCTTATCTTGAGTGGGCGTTTACTTCCCAAATATTACGTTCACAGAACTATCAGCGCTTCCTGGTGGAATTTAGGTTTCAGTGAAAGGTGTACCACCACCTTAAGTTTTCACGAAATACCAATGATCTATTAAGATCGTCTTTATACTCTTTATTGTCCAACGGTATACACCAATTACAGGACAATTATTCTATAAGTCCAGACAAACAAACAATATAAAATTACCCTACAAAGCAAACCCCGCTCAACAACTGTCTACGAGATACAAAATTAATATCGCCAGAGTTTCCATATAAATTAAAATTATTGCACATGAGATTCACGCGAGCCCTCGTCATAATACTACTCTTACCCACAGTACAATAGAAAAAAGGTGTATGTCTGCTAGAAATACGTGGAATATAGGAATTAATTTTAGACAGTAGCAAAGAACAATCAATGTTATTATATAATAGATCATAAAGACATGCTATACTTATTTTAACTCTTCTATGCAAAAGAGGTTCGAAATCAAACATATTTAATAGAACACCATACTCTATACCCCTCTCAGGGTATACACCATATATTTAAAAAACAAATACTTTAAGAACCGCCTCGTTACCCTTTCTAACGCCTGTATATAACAACTATAAATTGGTTAATAGATCAGTGCTTCATACTCAATTTTAGATCGCACAAGTGCAACAAAGAGAGATTTCAATGCAAAGATATTACTAAAATTCTTGGTGTTACGAATAACAAATCCCAAAGTTTTATAACACTTCGAACCAGAGTAGTACGAGGCATGTTTTTTAAGTAAGTACCGTTTTGGAATTGACAAAAGACGTGCAAAGATATCGCAATAATGTTATCTTACATGAAAGCCTGTACCTTAATCTACTTTTCTACATAATTTCCGTGAATATTGAGGCACTTGTCATAACGTGGCACCAGTTTTTGAATACCCTCCTCATAAAATTCTGCCGCCTGACTTGTTAACCACTGTATCACAAATGTTTCGACTTCGTTATCGTCTTGAATACGCTGACCACCCAGGTGTTTCTTCAAGTGCAGGAACAAATGGTAGTCGCTGGGCGCCAGATCAGGGCTGTATGGAGGATGATCTAGAGTTTCCCATTTAAAAGATTTGGTGAGATCTTTGGTCCGATTAGCCACATGTGGACGGACATTGTCATGCAGCAAAACGATACCCTTACTCAACTTGCCACCTCTTTTGTTCTGGATTGCACGATGCAGATTGTTCAATGTCTTACAATAAGACGCTGCATTGATTGTCTCATTACGAGGCAGAAACTCCACTAGAAATACTCCTTTTCTGTCCCAAAAAACTGTGCACATGATTTTCAGGGCAGAAATTGTTTGCTTAAACTTTACTTTTTTGGGTGATGATGAATGTCGCCATTCCATGGATTGTTGTTTCGATTCTGGTGTGACGTAGGCCACCCATGTTTCGTCACCAGTAACAATTTGGTCTAAAAAATCTTCACCTTCATTGTGGTACCGCTCAAGGAAAGTCAATGCACTGCCTAAACGTTGGGTTTTGTGCAAATCCGTCAACATTTTCGGAACCCAACGTGAACACAATTTCCGGTAATTCAAGTTCTCGGTCACAATGCGATACAAAACACTACGAGAATATTGAGGAAAGCAGTCGCACAATGATGAAATTGTAAAGCGTCTGTTTTCTCTCACCTTTTCGTTCACTTTCTGCACCAAATCTTCATTAACGACCGAAGGACGCCCACTCCGTTCTTCATCATGCACATTTGTGCGGCCATCTTTAAATGCTCTCACCCATTTCCTTACCATTCCATCACTCATAATGTTTTGTCCGTAAACTTCACAGATCTCACGATGAATATCGATCGGTTTTACGCCTTTAGCACTAAGAAATCGTATAACAGCCCGTACTTCACAATCGGCGGGACTCACGATTGTCGGATGCATCTTAAACACTCAGTAAACAACGTATACAATGAAAAATCAAACTGTAATGGCGTCAGTGCGTAGACAAGAGATGTAGGTAACCAGCGCGCATGCGCGGAAAGGCGACCGTAGCGCTACGGCGGCGGAATCGCAAAACGGTACTTACTTAAAAAACATGCCTCGTAATATGATCACTAAATGTACATGAAACATCCCATATTATACCTAAGTCTTTTACAGATTCTGCTCTTGTTAAGGTTTGGTCGTTCGTCACATATTCATACACTAGTGGAGTTTTCTTACGAGTGTAGGAAATTCACAAACGTTTGTCAGCGTTCACAATGTTGGATAATAATATATAATAATAAAGGTAGCAACAAGCTTTGTTAAAAAAATAGATAGTTTAAGTTTATTGACAAATTATTGGAGTAATCCTGATGATAAATACTTACTTATTTTAAAATAAAATCTGTTATTACTTAATACTGATGTATGCATTGGAAATCAAAATTGTATGAATCACGTACAACATTTTTATCAGCATGAGTTATACAATTATCGGAATACAAGTAGGTGCACTGTATAGTTAAACGCACCAACATGCAACATAATGAGTGGTTATGGTTTTTATCACGTCTCCATTACTTTTTGCAACGAATGTTTAACAATTAWTAATTAATCGGTAATGAATAATGTAAATTAGTAAACGTGCACTTCTGTTGAATGCAGTAAATAACATTAACGCATGCAAAATAGAAAAATACTTCCAGTATTGGCACTTATAACAAAAAAATGTATATATAAAGAAATGGAAAGAATTTTCCGCATATCCATAAAGGATAGTCGCTTTCAAATTCCAAACCGAGGCTATAAAGCTAGAGAAAGTTAATTTGTAGGTGTATGACTGACCATGAAATGGTTCGAGGGTCTATTTAATCCAACGTAGAGGTAAGGAAGCTATAATACTACTTGGTTCAGTCGTGTATTTATCTCTAGTTTACATTGTTTGTAATACGAGGGTGAATGCTTTCAGCGTTCATAAATATAAGATAATATTTTGTCGGATAGATGGCTGTCACTTGAAAACACTGACAAAAAGCTAATAGTCTGACGTTTCGATTACACCTGTAATCTTTGTCAAAGACCAAGAACCTCAAAATTTGCCTGACACAAGTTCAAACAAAATTTTTAAAATTTTAAATGATAAATTAATAATTAGTTAGCAGCCGACAAATCGGATTACCTAATACCGGTATTTGTTGTAACATTAGCCAGAAAGCTTAACGGGCTGCTCTTATTGGTCCGGAGTTTTAAAGGCCGACTTTGGCGCAGTACATTTATTATAGATAGAGGTGAGCGTGGAGCGAGGCAAAATTACATGCAAAATTTATAGTTACAAACGTAGCGAAGCAGTTATCTTGCTAATAAGTAATTGAAGTAAGGCAGAAGCAGTGATTTTAGAAATAATTGCGGGATAATGAGATTTAATTAATTAATGCTAATTCCACGTCTTTAATTATAATTTTGCATGAATTTTGTTTAGCAGTAGGTTCCTAGATTGATTACGGCCCCAACTTTATACCTACACAGCGTATACAGTAAACTTTGTTACTGGTTTTTCCTCTTATGCATATTTCGGTTAAAATAGTCCATTAATAATGACAATCCTGATCATACGTTGCAGGTTTTAAGGCCTATTTTAAAGATGGGGCCTTTTTGCGGTTCTCATCTTTGTTTATATACATTGTCGTCCATATACTATATCTTCGGAATAATGTTAATAGCTAGGAATTTAGATGGCAATGGCCATCTGTCAGCATTACACTGACATGATGACAAAGCCACCTAGCTGCCGTAACGGCTACTAGTCCCTAAAGGAAGTGACTTGTAGCCTGACAAGTTGGGATGCACCTGCACACATCAACTTGACAGCAGGCCCCCACGGCACTTTTTGCTAGTGGGCAAGAACCGACATACATTAAATTGAATGTCTATGCTGTGCTGTCTGCACCGCAACCAACTGCAGGATAGATCTATTTCGCTAACACTATAGCTCATTAGTGCAGTTTAGGTCTAGTGCAGACAGCACGGCATAGAACTGGTTTTGCCTATATGCCAAAGGCTTGGTGTGATGTTGGTAGGAATTTAGATGGCAATGCCATTTGTCAGCATTACACTGACATCGTGACAAAGCCACCTAGCTGCCATATCTGGTACTACTTTCTAAAGGAAGTGACCTGTACTGATGGTGACCTGCACTGATGAGCTATAATGATAGCGAAGTAGATCTACAATGCAGATCAGACATGCATTTTAATGTTAATAGCTTTTTAAAAAGAAGGTTTTGGTTGTTATTTGCATAGTCCATCATAAGTTCGTAAATTCATTACGCCTATCTTAATGGTCATTGCTCAGATCTTGTAGCAAGATGGCTTTGTATGGATGAAAATGTTCTTAATTTAAAATTCTTCAAGAGTTTTACTTATATCTTTATTTAATCGCAATTGGCGAGTGGAAACATGCGGATTTTCTGTCACTTCGGACAATACGTCTCATCATTTGTTGCTAGTTTCTGAGGCCCTGGTTTTGGAAAATCCTTTGCACCACATGTTTCCTTAAATTTCTTAACAGTTTTACACATCACTGATTGGGTAATTGGTTCAGTGTAAGGACAGATTTAGTGAAGACCTAAAAAAAAGCGTAAGCTTCGATTTGTGTTTTTTTGCGATCGCTGCTTACAACTATTATTAACATTTCTGTTAAATGGACCATTTTTCACAAAGAACACGAAACTTTTTGCTTTTACACTATCATCACTTCGACAAAAGTGTCACAGTTTTCATTAGGTAGGTACATTTTTGTATTTTTACCGAAATGCTAGTCCTCTTCAAACATTTTTTAGTGCAACCCTGTAATACACAAAAATGAGTTAATTTCAAAAACGAACAGATAAAAGTATGATGCTGTTTAAAAAAAGCAAAAATTGGCTGCCATGGCAACGAAATGTGCAAAACAATGGCAAAAGTTTTTTTTACATAGAATATTTTTGAAAAAGTTATTAAGATTACTCCATACATACGGTTCTGTGTTTATTTCTGTTGCAATTTTTTTTGTTAGATGCGTTCCATTTTAGTGTTAATAATAATAACAAGCATTTAATGGACCCGATTAGTTTTTTAGCTGGTAGCAGATTTAGGGTTGATAATTAATTCTTTGAGCTCTCTCTACCACTATAAGTATAACTTTTGTGCCTGATGGAGACTTGGTGAAGAAATGAACCAATCCACAGCTGGCAGAAAGGTGTTGAAGTTTATCTACCAAGTCGAAGATTTATATAGGACGTTGGATAGAACACATGAATTAAATAAATTATACTATAAATCACTGTCCTACAGTCATTTGTCGTACAATATTCCAAAAATGAATGACTGTAGTGTATTCCTATCTATTTATTAAATTAAATTCATTTGTATTAGAGATCTCAATTAGTTAATGCGCAATTGTTTTTCTTCATCACCCCCTAGATCTTTTTTGAAAAATTTGAAGCTTTCCCTTTTAAACAGCTATCTTACGATATAAAAAAGTCAACAAGAAGTATCTAAAAAAGAAATTACTCTAGGGCCGTGGTTCTTCAGTAGTTTATTATTTAATTCGATATGGTGTATCGAATGCGATATTTAGAATGCAATTGACTCATTTAAACCATCACTCTACGATTTTAAACAAATACGTTAGCTTTTTAAACTGCTGCAGTCAACACCTTATATATGTGTTTTCTATATTCACCATTGAAGCCTCTGGAATGATGATAACATTAATAATAATATTAATAATAATCACAATAAAATGTCTTGTGGTTTCATAAAAAAAAGTTATATTCATAACTATGTTGGACAATAATATGACGTGCGAAGTCGAATTTTATTTTGCCTTAAGTATCCCTGAAGTCCTTTACCTGACCGGACGGACTGTCTACCACTGACATTGTTCCGATTAACCTTAGTATGTAAGTGTATGCATGCTGTGACACTAATTAGCCCAAGCCGTCATTGAAGATAGCTTTTAAAGGAAATGTCACATGTCCCGATGGTGAAAACTGTTTGTAATGCAAAGCCAACGACAAATATTATAAACAAGGAACTTTGTTAATGCACCAGCACATTAGTTTCTTGCTTACACGGTATTGACGAAAGGAGTGAAGTATGAAATTGTAACACATATAGCATAGCAATAATATTCAGACACTGGTACGAGCAATCAATAACATTATCCTTGTAGTTCCCAGCCGTTAGGGGAATAATTCGAATTATACTTGCAGAATTGTAAGACAGAGGTCATTTCAAGTAAATTAAATACTTTTCATTACCTACATTAAATCCTTGTGTTTTAATAGGCACATGACATCGTCTGAACGGTTATATTGTGACAGATAAGAAATCAGTGCATGAGTCTAACGAACGAAACCTCTTTTGGTTCATCGAGGCCGACTCAAAAGCCTTGTAGTCACCTAAAGACAGACTTAACTTAAAATTGAATAGTATATTAAACATACCCAAGGAAGATATCTGTACGGCGTCCTCATTTTGATGCGTCTCCAATAATTGTTTGACATCGAAAGCATTTAATCGTTTGATCATACCGTCCTTTTTGAACCCATGAATTTATAAAAAAGCATTCGCAATAGTTAGCTAATGCAGACTTTTAGAGCAAATATTGTACGTGCTATTCTCTACGTGGCATTGTCGTGAAATCGAATTTTGCGTTTGCTTATTCAGCAACAGTCGCCATTGCGGTCTTCTTGAAAAAACTAATGACTTTTGTTTTTTAATTTTAAAAACGTATATACTTACTTGTTGAATAGTTTTGCTAGATATTTGCCTTATACTATCATAAACTGCTTCTCTCCACTGTTCACGAGTTGTTTATTTATCTTTTGGTACTTGAGAAACTGAATAAAATGTTTCTTTAGTACAGTTTAGAATTTTGCACTTTTTTTGACACGATTGCAGGTATTTATTTACTATTAAAGTTAAAGAAATATAAGTACCGATGTGTTTCTCATGCTTATATGCTTGTAACTTTCCTACCTAAGGCGATAGTTAAGGCTTCGCATGTACTGGGCTCTGTATTGCTGCCTCCAATTGGTGTTGCCTGTTGACACCGCTAGATGGCACTGGCCATCTCACTAGTACTGCACAGAGTGTACCCCAAAACGAAAGGTAAAAGGTGTCGTGGCCGGAATGGTGAATCCTCTTGTAAATGAGTCATTAGAGTCTATCTGCAGTCGTAATAAAACGAGAAAGCAGTATTATGTCTTCGTCTCTCAAGTTTAGAAGACAGTACCTTACCGATTTGAGACACACAAAATGAAGAGAAAAGCATGCACACTGATTAAACCCAGTACTAGATTGAAGAAAATGAGGAAGGGATAATGGCCATTTAATATAAATAAAAATAAAATAAAGTCTAGACGTGGAGAGCTTCCTGCAGTATATAAGTTCACCCAATTTGCACTCCTTAAAACTTCCGATTCTGACCCAATACAGGTCAATTATAGCTTGAATGGGGATAAAAAATTGGTATGGCCTAATCAACTGCTATATTAAATCAGACCAATCACCATCTTTAAAACAGGTAATAAATGTCTCGTTCTGAAGTCATCGCCAGAATAGTACTCACTAAAAAAAGAATGAAACGATATGCAATTCTTTTTTTTTTGTTTTGTGCGCTATTATTTAGCAAAAATCGGAGGTTGATATTTTTTCTTGGTTTGAAGTAATGGAAAAATATTCTACACACCACACCTAACCGAACAACTAATTCCCTAAATTATTCAACAGTAGTTCAGTTTCATGTGCATTTCTAATATCTCATAACTGTTACTCTTTTAATAGGTTAATATTTTATTTTCAAGAGCAACAACAGCTACTATAATCCATGAATACGTTAATTCTTAAAGATTAATCTTGACCAAGTCCAATTTTATCTACTTTATTTATCAACAAATTGACAAAGCGCTTTCAGCTCCTACGAGCTATTGTCAGTGCTTTATAAAATGAATATTACAAAAAGAATAAAAGTGACGTTAAATATGAATTAAATGACCAAATAAAGAATTTAGAACTAGAATTACAAAAATCATTCAAAATTACCGTTATCTATAATACTGTATATTTTCAAAATTTCAAATAAAAATTTAATTTTGAGTATTTGTTATAAAAATTTAAAAGTCGGTGTATTTAAATGACAATAAATTATTTGCTAACGGAGAATTTGTAGTAAGTATATCAGTATTTTAATATTTCTCACATTGTTTTAAATGTTCATTACCTCTAATCGAACTTGATCTTCTCGTTTGACCAATAATATTGTAATGTAACATACCCAGGTTCGTAGAGATTTCGATTGAAATGTGATCGTCCAGTACCTACCTACGTGGTGTTATTTTTATTAAACCTACCTTCGATGCACTGGTTACTCACGTAAATAGGGAGATTTGATGTAATCATAAATAATACGAAAACAATCTCAAAACAACTAATTTATTACTAAACAAGATCAAATTTGGAGAGTTAACAAATTGTAGCAATGCTGCTGAAAATAGTTATTTAAAAATAATGAATTAACTGCCAATTCTAGATCTGTGTTCGATATCCCTTTCACTCTCAAGATTCAAAACTGAAGAGATTTTTGTTAGCATAGCCGACTATGGTCAGCAGGTACTGAGGTCCCATGCGGGAGGCAACTCAGCTATATAGTTGAATGGTTTGGTGCAAAAATCTTGGTTTTTCTTTTACCAGATGTTTGCCCAGCACGGGAGAAAATATTAGTTCATGCATCAAGGCTCTGACATCCTACTTTCAAGCATCACGTATAACTATTGCTGCGTGGATACAGCTAATCAAAGAATGCGCGAACACAGTTAAGAAAATGACATAAATAGTTAAAAAAAACGGACTACAACAGCAGCATAGCTTACAATGTTACCGTGGACTCCAAATACAGCATTTATCCTAATTAATTAATTAACATAACTGTTTCAGCTAAACAACTGAATTATTTAATGACAATGGTGCTTGTTTAAAACTAATTACATAATGTGATTGAAAAAGGAACACAAACAATAAAAATTAAAAATTAAAACAGTACTAACCTGTGAACAGTTGAAGGAACACACTGAAACTGAAGCGCATCTGTTTCTCGTCCACTTAAGAACCTACCCCCTCGAACGTCGCAAATATGCCCCATTCCCAAAACCGATACGAAATATAAACTGAACAATTTGAGAGGCAATATGGATAAAATACAGAAATTTGAAGATGGCATACCTGGTTACTTCAATATAATAAACAGAATTACAATCGTTACAATAAAAACTATATACTCCCGAATGACTCAAAGCTGGAAATTTGCCCCTACTTCGAACAAAACGGGAAAACACACTGCCTGTCGTAGAAAATATAACACTTATCCCATGAGAGAAAAAATATAGATAAACTAAGACAAAATTCTACTTCTAAATCATTCGGGAGTATATAGTTTTTTCTTGTAACATTTGTAATTCTATTTATATCGGTCACACGGGAAGATATTTTCAATTAGAGGCAATTAACATTTAAAACAATATGAAAAATATAAAAATACTGATATAGTTATAACAAATTCTTCGTTAGCAAATAATTTATTCTCATTTAAACATGCTGTCTCTTTAAATAATTCTTTACATTTTTGCAACAAATTATTTTTTTTAGAAATGTTGGGAATATACAAAATTATAGATAACGGTAATTTTACAATTTTGGATTCAATTATGTAATTTTGGTTGTCCTGTTTTTAATTCTTTATTTTATCATGAATCTGTGTTTTTGGCATGCATGGAGCATATAGGCTTATAGGAGCTGAAAGTGTTTTGCCAATTTGTTGATAAATAAAGTGGATAAATTTGGACTTCCTGAAGATTAATTTTTAAGGATTAACGTAACTAAACTAAAACTGTTGACGCATTGACATTTGTCACGATAGGCCTGCTTTATTTCTAACTTACTTGGTAAAATCGTGAACATGACAGTAAGATAGAAATATATATCTAATCTCTTAAGAATAAGTTTAAGAAACTAATAATTATTATACTGGAGCAGCAAATTAATTTGAAACCTTACTGGATAAATTGTTCGCTTATGTGTATGTGTTTTTTTTTAAATAACACCCTACGAAACAAAAAAAGTATGTCGTCCTGTTTAGTTTTTCTTTAGAATTCAAGGAGAAAATTCCCTTTTTTTCTTTCGTGTCTTGTGTGTACTATTTTAGCAATAATGTTAAAATTAGAAAAGCTACTAATTTCGGACTTTTACCGAAAAATGACATTCGCCTCAGGTTTTCAGCACTCTGTTTCACACATAGTAGCCTATAAAACGAAGTGAAAAAAATGTTTAAAGGAATCGTTTCTCGAACAGTTTTCAACAAATCTTAATCTGGTTGAAAATTCGTTGAATTTGGATGATGATTTTATGAGATACAGCATCTAGAATTTTRGAGGCTATTTTGCTTTGTAGTGAAGTTACCATAGCAACCAGAGAAAACACGTTGCAACGAAACTTTTAGGTAATTAGAAAGAATTCTATTTCCCACCTACAGTTTATCGGCAATTTTTTTATTTATTTGCGTTTATTTGTAACATAATGTCAAACACGCTCCAAAATATTTTTAGTAAAGTTCTGGTTTTTATCAATTTTTTCCTCAAGCGGATTTTCAAGATACAAACGCTCTATACTCTTAGTGGATCACCCTGTATATGTAAGTAAGTAAGCAAGCAACAAAAGCTAATACAAAGAAGACAGCTACTGTAGAGATAGAAATTTCAACCGCAAAGCATAAGAGACAGAGAGTGGAGCAACTTTATAACCAAGACACGTGGAACTATATGACATAAAAAATGAAAATAAATGACATCTCCACTGCAACAATTTATTAGGGAATAGCCTTGCGCAGCGATGCACGTTGCAAAACTCAATAATAAGGATCGGTTAAAAAGCCAAGGATTTCGGAGAACGAATCTCCGAGTTTAATTTGATTAAATTCAATTTCCAAAGGACCCTTTCATGCCCGGAGTTCCATTGTGTGTGGCACCTACACTCAGGATTCTACGTTCGCGATTTTTCGCCCATGCCAACAATACGCGGTTGTATCTCTGGCATTAGAAATTCAAATCCGTTCGGTTTTTGTTCACATCTGCTCTATTGACATTTGTTAATGTCTCGCGCTGCCCATWCATAAAGGAAACAAGCCAGTTCATTCATAAAACACACCAACGTTGTGTGGGCAGAACATATGGCTTAGGTCTGTGGGCGATTGTAATACGACATGACAGAAAAAAATAATTAAGTCTACCGCTATTTCCGAGTGAACAGTTGTCGCATCTGCATACGCGAAGACCGTTCTCTCTATGAACAAAGGACGCAGCGTTATCTGCCTAGAGCTGTTCGCGCGAAAATCGAAACAAAAAATTCATTTTTACTATTTAAACCTAGTGTCTTAAGCTTGCAGAATAATAAATAAACGAATTTGATACTACGTCCGCTATCTGCATCACGTTCTCAACTGCAACTATAATAACGTGCAACTCACTTGAGGTATTTTGTAGACAGTTGGAATTGGGTATTATCACTTTTTTTAAAATTACGTAAAATGAATCTTGAAGTGCATATATATCGTACGCCATGTTAAACAAAAACAAAAAAATATTTGTAGGTAGAAAATTTCAGGTCTGAAATTCGAATCTTAGAAGTCACCGCCAAAACGCTTCTATTCAAGGTTATTCAACTCGTGACGTCAAGAGTCATGTAAACATTACCGAGGAGCGTGCTGTTTAATGGTGTAGTATTATTCTTGTATTGGAAAAGCTTTTGTGTGGTGTTTATTGAAAGGACGGTGTAAGAGGTCGCACCAAAAAGTGATTTGTGTAGTTTCACAAGCATCTATTATGTATGGAAAACAAAACAAGTGTTGTTTTGTACATGGTTATAAAAGTACTTCAGTCAGTACAGCTAACAAAATTTTTGTTACCATTCCTCGAGATTATCAACGTATGAAAAAGTGCCGAAATCGCAAAGTTTGTTTTTCTGTTGTGAATATCATCGTAATTCTTACTGTAACTTTTATTATTCTTTTTGGGGTTATAAGTGTTTACCATTCAGTTTCCATTTTGTTATAGCTTGAAGAGGATATGAAAAATTATATGCGTTTTAAGTTGATAAAGGGAAATGTCATAATAAAGAACGACGTTGTTCACCATATATTCGACTGTTAGCCAGACCGGAAACGAGTCGCAAGAGCCCCGAAAATAAATGGCAATTTATATTTATTCTGACCTCTAAAACAAATGTCAAGTTTAGGATACATTTTTGATACTTACATTTTTATGTTTACAGACAGTATGTTTCCAACAACCCACTGTGATCAAATTATCAATGTTACGTTAATTTGATAAAAAGTTCATTTATGCTGTTGCTTTTCTTTTACGTTCCTCATCTCCGCCGCGTCGGTGTACACAAATTCCATAACAATGAACATGCCTTCAGAAGTCATAACTCATAAGTATTTCACTTTTTCTTGGCATATTTTAATTCGCTTGTCACAAAATGAACGCAAACAACAAACTGATAAATTGACGGGCTGAAGCTGACGCGTGACGCGCTGACCCCAGATGTAAACAAGCGACCATTTACAAGACACCTGACGTCATGGCCAGTATGTTCGCGTTTTGGCGGTCCCTTTAAATGTTCACATTTCTAATATTAAAAATACACCTTACGATCCATATTTTCGAATTTATAAGCTGTCACAGCTGTTTTGTAGTTTAGATGCTACCAATTAATATGCAATTTAATAAAATATAAATAGATGGCAAATACCCAATTGTTACAAAAAGATGGGTACACTGCCGGTTACAGGAAACAACGAAATAATAAAGTGAAGGCGAAAGCACATAGTGACATAATAAATTAAATATTAAATTAATAACCCTAATAAAGTAAATCGGAAAATATTAACAAAGGCTCTCACAGGGTGCCAAAAATAGTTTAAAATATTTGAAGGGGTAATACAGGGTTTATATAAATGATCCATGCATCCAGGATGGTTATGGAATTATCGCCTCTCAGGAAAGTGACGTATATTTTTCATCTGTCGATTTTTGAATTATTTGATATATTTTAATAAGAGAAAACGCCTGGGAGTACACATTCTGTAGTGGTTTGTGGCATAATTAACTTTAAGGTTGCAGAAAGCTCACATTTCGGAGCTGTGGTGTGACATTGATCTGCAGTGCATATTGTAGCTTGGCAGCAGTTACAAAAAGGCGGCACAAAGAATAATTCAGAAAATAACGCCATCCGCGTTGCATGAATAATTCATAGAAACCCTGTACTACTTTGAAGTTATTGCACATTGTGATTAACGGAACTTTTGCTAGTGTCAGTCACTGTCAGTTTGGATAAAATATCGTAGCAATCTATTTAATTATGTAAAAGCTTCCTTAGAAACTTGATAGCCTGGTACTGGATACAGCTCTACGAGTTTGTAGGGAAACATTAAAATCTATAGCTAGGAGACCAGAGGATATACGCTTTTTAGGAGAAAAGCTGAAAATTTCAGAAAGCGCCTTTGAACGGCTTCAAATGAATCAGTATGAATCGTGTAGATAGGGCACAAAATTAGGCATTTTAAATCTTACTAGACAGTAATATGATAATTGTAAGCATTTAACATTTTTAAAGTAATGCATATGAATTCTGATAGTTTCGAAGCCTTTTTAACTGTTTTAGGTATGTGGGTATTGAAGACAAGTGTTTCATTGAAAATGATACCAAGATCATTGAAAATATAGACACGTTGTAATGTACATTTGTCAAGGGTGAAGTGAGTTTGCGAGAGTAAGACATAGAAACACATTTGTTAACTTTAAGAGTTTCATAAGCACCATTATTATGAAGTGTTTATTTCGTCTTGTAAAGCTAAGCAGTCAGATAAAGAAAGAAAATTTTATAATCATCGACGTTAACAATGTGAATGATAAACAATAAAAGAAATAACGGGCCTGAAGCTGATTCTTGCGGGACTTCAAAGGTCGCAACAAATCAGAACTATGAACTGAATGAAGTAAACAAGATTTGAATTTGTCTTGTTCGACAAAATCGTGTTTGATTGATCTGAGCAAATAGATGTTTGTAAATGGACAGGCTCAAAGACAAAGCAGCTCATTAGTGTCAATGGGCTTAGTGACCTATGATCGATATATATTTTTAAAGAACTAAGTTGAAGGAGACATGAGAGGCAAATGAAGCAGCACAGTCGCTTAAAATTTCATCAACTCCTGAGATAAGACATATTTGAATTAGACGAGCGTTGGGTTAACCCTATAAGAGTAATTGAGTGAAAATCTTAAGGGACGGATGGCAGGTCAACATATTTGGAAGAAAACATGAGGAACATTCAAGATAGCTAAAGGCGAACCAATTTCAATGCAACTGGCATGAATATATAACGCCATAAACATAGACTCATATAACATTTCTGCATACACTTGTTACACCTTAGTAAAGGTTACATTTATGCATGTTCAGTCCTCTGATTGGGTAAGTAAATACGATCATTTTTTTAATTTACTTCCACCCCAACAAGTATCTATATTCCATACTCTGATTCATAATCTTATATTGGTAAGTGAAGGAAAAATATATGTAAACAAGTGATCCAAATTTCGTTTCAGAGAGGATGAGTGAACACCTAGAGACAGTTTTGCTAAATGAAGTACATTTCTAATTTCATTTCTGTTTTGTCAAAATGTCGCGCGGCGAAACCGCTCTCTTTAGCTACACCACTGTTAATAGTGCCACCTCTTAACAAGTTCTTCGAATTTCGTACCAATTATTATTCTATGAATAGCAAGTTCGGTTTAGAAGTCATAATTTATTTGTTTTTCGTATGATTTAGCTCTGTTGATCACATCACCACTCTATTTAAAGGTATTCACAAGACGTGAAGTACCAGCGTAGTTAATTATAATCACAGATTTTCAACGTATTTTTGCCATTCTGAATTACGTCACATCCCTCTAGTTTGTCACTTATGACATTTTTAAGAAATAGTATATGGCTTATACTATGTACTTGGTGGCTCAATTCATCCATGGAATGACCGTTCTTAAACTTTTTTTACAAGAAGAACCAAAAATATAGTGTTTAGTTTCAAGTTTTGGAAATGTTGTTACGACTACCGTTCGAAAACTACAGATTTCTGACTAACTTTCTTTATACAAAACATTTGCATTAAATATACTAGATCACAACACTACTAATTCACTAAATCATTATACTGCACACACTTACACTAAAAAGCAGCTGCTTCCCTAAGTTCTACTAGTCATAGGATGAGAGTGGATTGACCAAGGCAGATGATTTATTTCATTATATGAAGTAATCTACATAGCAGGCACTACGTAGCGGGTTGCTATTAGAAAGAGAAAACCATGGCTTGTTTTACCATTTTTATTTGTTTCTTGTTCTTAAATAATGTTAAAAAAGGGCAAAAGCAAGAAATCTTGTCTTAGAAATACATACAGTTTATTCAAATTTAGGTATATAAAAAATATTTTAACATAGTATAGATTATGTTACATTTTCGGATAAGTAAAGATGTGAATTTGATGGTGTAAAAATAAACAGGCGAACTTAAATGTTATACCTTAAAAACCATTAATTTAGCAAATCCATCAACTCTATCATTTGTGCTCTGGAAACAATCAATTCCAAAACACACAAACATTTTTCGGTAACTGTTATATTAAACGAGATACAAAAATGTTCTGTATATCAAAATCGAATCAAGTTAAAACAGTGAACTGATCCATTTAATCCATCATCATTCAAAAATGAATGGAGAATACATTGATTTTTGAATAATTTCTATTGAATCAAGTTAGCCAATATCTGGTTGCTCCATCGAATTCGAGATGGATTGGATATTTTTTTTGCCTCTTATACGAATAGCTATCAAGTTGCGCATTCATAAATTTTACAAACGTATCGACTTAAAGTTGTATTTTGGAGGACTTTGTAATTTTAATTCTCTTGTACCGATTTCCTTATTTAGTCTTTGCAGTTCTGAAGTAAATGATCCTTGAGAGTTAACCCGACTCGTTATGTGTATATCCGTAGATCGTACTTGGTATCCATTAAAGAAAATTACTCAGAAAACTGACCTGTGACAACGCAAAACGCATTATTTCCTAATAGTTGTTTATGAAAAACGTAACCACAAAATTACATTCGTTTTCTTAATAACAGATGTTTGTTTACTCCGTTGCATCCTTCGCATATCTATTAAATGTATAATCAGAGTTGTTTGTGTTTCAACATAGAAGGACTATGTCAAGGACGTGTATTCATGTTTGTTGAAATTGCAACGAATTCGCGTCCCACCGTCTCTTTTGTCTACCAGCTGCAAACTGCATTACCGGAAACGTCTGGCAGCGCTTTGAATTGACAGTAACCGATTGTGTGTGTTGTACAAATGTAAACGCCTTCGCTGGCCATTGTCACAGCAGATAAATGCAGCGGACAGTCCGTCCACCAGAGGAAACTCGCGAAAATTCAATTCATTACCGGGCGATTGCGTCAGGCGTCCTGATAAATTAGCGAGTAAACATTCGGTCGCTTTTTAAGGCTTAGGAAAATACTCCATCTCTCTATTTTTACCGCAGTAATTTTATGTATTGTTTGCTCTGGAGCTGAGGAGAACATCTGGAACAAAAATTGGTTATTGTTTTTCCATTACTGGCGCGTTTATGTTTATTCAGTTCAGTTTAGCGGGCTCTGAACACGCACTTCGTTAGCCGTTTTCGTGAGCATGCAGGGGCGGCTTATCAAATCTTTATGTAGGTACGAGGGTAGATCCCTATGCTTCACCCCTAACCCCCTTACGGTAAAACTATGGTGGCATTATATTTTTTAACGTAATCTTCTTCTGCACTAGCTTATGATGTAATTGTAAACACTATTGCTGCAACCAACAATACACGAAATAGTACAGCTATCACAGTCACAGATGGCACTCGGTGCGCCGCAAATGAAACGGCTAACACGCACACGCGGGTTTTCATTGAAATCAAAGTATGTTTTTAATAGAGATCCCCTAGGTGACACGATAGCCAGATTATCTGAACACTGTTTAAAATCAACTTATTTCTTATGGCACGATAATTTTGATGAACAAATATCAGGTTGTGCAATGGGTTCACCTCCAAGTCCTGTAGTGGCCAATTTGTTTATGGAAATTTTTAAAGAGGTAGCGATCAATAGTTTTCAGTTTAAGCCAAAATGTTGGTATAGGTATGCAGTTGCATGCCAATTTGTCACACTACAGGTCATTTCATTTAGGAAGTAGTACCCGTTAAGGCAGCTGGGTGGCTTTGTCATCATTTTAGTGTAATGCTGACAGATGGCATTGCCATCCTAAATTCTTACTTTATTAATATTCGTTATTGATCGAGTTGGAGTCGATTATAGGAGAACGCTTTTTTCGTTGTAGACGGTTCAACTGGTACCTGTTTACATTTGCGCAAGTTTCTTCGAGCTTCTTACGTAGATATACCAATAAATATGTAGGTAGGTATCTATTTAAATGTAAATTATTTGTTCTTTTGGGTTGCTTCTTTCTTGTGTATAGTAAGTACTATTTGCCGGTTACTCTCGTTTTTTTTGTAATTTTTTACTTTCGCAACGTCTAGTGGTGACTATGTGTGAAGTAATATGGATTTAAGTTTTATATATCAACAATCTTGTCACTACGTTCCACATAATTATATTCCTCTATCGCCATAAATATTTGATCTCTAAATGTCAATATTAGATATATCATATATTTCACGCTTCTGCTTCAGCTTATCATACCTCTGATTCCGGTCCTGCGAAACATGTCAGCACCAGCCGCGGAACGCTACCCCTTGCGTGTTCCGTGTGCCATGCGGATCCATCTGATATTTATAACTCACAAACGAACAGCGCTTAATGGATAAGCGGTCACGTTACCATCCACCAGTGTCTAAAATTAACGGAGCCGCTTCCGAATTTTTCTGTTACCGATTGATGTCACAGAGCGCCGTCCCAACCCCCTCTAATTGCCAGCCCGTATCTTTAATGCAATTATTTAAGTAATTGGCCCATCGCGTTTTAGAGATACATAAAGATAATTGATTGTGATGGCATAAAAGCATGATTACGAAATTGGTCGCGTTTGGGGTGTAGTTAAGCGGTGAACTTGAAACTCTCCGGTTGGGTATGAAGAGTGGTGAAAATGGTGACAGGAAGGTTTGTTTCCGGAAATTTTCCTCGTGGTCCTGTAAGTAAATAAAATGCTTTTCTGTAACTATTCAATATCCAACTCGAAGATAGCTTTCTAATGAACTAGTCCGTTGGATATCTCTAAATACAAGATGTTGAGCTATAGCATAAAGTACTATGTATGGATGTATTACGAACACTAACAACATTATTTGGCATACAGATAGGAAGCCAAGATCTGTGTCACATTGTCTTCATTGGGACTGCAACCGTGCTGATGAGACTTAATAAGTCGAAACAGAAGTTAACTGTGATGCAGTTTGCATTGCGCATGCTTATTTACTTGTGAATGGATTTGTTGCTTTGCTTATCAGCGTCACATTCTCGATGGTATTCCGAGCCACTATAATTTTAGATGTTTTTTTTTGTGGAATTCTGCCACAGATCCAGACGTTTCTAGCTGGAAGCCATGTCAAGTACAGTGTACGTAAGAGTAATCTCATTTGTCCCTGGAAGTGAAGCGAACTATTACAATAACTGGAACATTCACCATATTCTCTTTTCAATCAGACAGTAAGGCATCCAACACTAGAAGACCCAGTTTCACAAAGCGTGGTTAACCAGATCCCTTGGTTAACATACTGTTGACAAGTTATCGTTTAGACGTTTCTTTTCGAGTGTACCTCATTGGTGCTGCCCCTAACAGTTGGTTAACCACGATTTGTGCAACAGGGTCTTGTTTTACAGAGCAATGCAAAACGCCAGTTAATTATAAGCATCAAAATCAATCGAAGTACCTTACAAGCACCACTTCGCGTTACGGAAACGGCTGCTATGCTTTCAATTTTTACTCCTGCGCCTCCCGACTTATATTTTTTTTCGAAACTTCATCCATTTTTTCACCAACTGTTGTTGCTAGAACACAGCTTAGGCTTTACGCAGCAGGGCAACTGAAGAAAACTGTATTCAGACAACATTTTTGTTATAAGTGACGTTATCATCGCCCACAATGTTTAAAATAAATCTATGCGGGTCTCGACTTCTGTTCCAACAAAGGCCAAGGTTACCACATTTGGCAACATTCCTATTATGCTGCTGCCAACCTCCTAAATAAAAATTTCCTTTTTACAAAACTGCAGTGTTTCTGTTGTAAGAATTAGAACTCGGTCTTGCTAGCGAGGATAGTAATGCACTTGCCCACGCAGAAGGCGTCAGCAAAATCGACACAATTCGTGGCTTTTCCAGTGCGACATCTTTCGTTTAATATCTTCGTAAATTCCCGTGTTACACATCTTGAGGTCAGGTCAAGTCATATGTAGCTGCAACACTATTATCTTCTATAGTTTCTTTGAGACGATAACATCTCGCCCCTATGTAAACGTGGGTCAAGTTACATCAGGATTCTTTCTTCTCTAGATTCTGTGTTTATTGCCGATACCTCAAAACCGCATATTTGTATATCTCAAGTCTTGTTACAGTGGCCAAAATTCGTCGGCAAGTGTCTACCCGCGTACCCGACAGTAATGATAAAGTCTTAATGAGTATAGTGATGATAAGGCACCGATTTTCCAGGAAAATAGCTCGTATTCTCTCTAATAACTAAATAAAAGCTCAGTTACAGACTTTGACAGCACTTGACACTTGATACTTCTGCTCTTCACGAACTCGTTGCTAGACAACCATGCTTCGCACGAATGAAGGAGTTCTTAGGTTCGTGGACAATTAAAATAAAACTGTAGTATGCGTCTTTTTCAAGATTGGACTAAAAAATTTAACTTTAATAAAACATATCAGATGACAACAGACCATCAATAAACAGGAACCCAAATTATGTTCTTCAATGGGATGTTCGTCCGTAAAAGGGGATTGGGAGAGCAAAAATATGTTTTACTCAGAAGGATGTCACCTCGTCACGCAGTTGGCGCAGTTGGTAGGTTACTAGATACTACTGTCTGTACTAGGCTGTCCTTAATTTGTATGCCGCTCGATTATTAAAAATATGTGGGAAAGTACTCATCGTATTCAGGCACTGTCACCGGGAAAGTTTTGTGGTTGCGCGTGCCTTATAAAAACTGCGTGGTCCAAAGAAGGTGTTCCTAGAAGCGACCTATTTCCCAACATCTAACTATGTAACTAAACCCCGAGAATTTTAATGAACTCCCGTAGCGGTCGGACATAAACACTACAATTAATGACGTGCATAAAATGCATAATGCATAGCGGTCGGAGAATTTTAAACTGTATAGAAATTGAAACTGCCATCGGCCCCGGACAGTAACGCATGGATGGCAATTTGGCTGCCATACAGTCTAGCGGGGACAATTTATTTGTACAAAGGCACGGGGGCACAAAATTTATGACGGCTACCTAATCACACCGCTTTTTTAATTTATTTGACACGTCGTCCCACGTACGGGACGAGTCCGTTTCCAAAACGATTGAAAAAAAAAKAAAAGGATTATCACGAGTCACGGCCATCCAGTCACCTTGGGTTATCCATTTCGTTTCAGATGTCTTCGCGTCTCCGAACGCGGGTCGGAAAGTTCACAGGCGCTTTTACCATATGCAAATCCAAGAAGGCTGGTGTCAAGCGAGACCTAAGAAAACTACTTTACTTGTGCTTTCACTTTTTTCGAGGGCGTCGGTTTATAAGAGTGTGTTTGGTTGCAATTTTGAATCTTGAAATACGCTAGTAGAAAATTTAAGAGACTTGCCATATCATTGATGTGACTTAAGTGTATTCAAACAATTACATTGCAATTATAATAATTATTACTTACATATATGTACTAATTCTTCCAAACAACTAGAAAGTGCTGCAAATTGCTGTCTTCAATATGAGCAAATTAACAGATGTGCTCAGATTATTCCGTCAGACAGACACTATTTGACAATAGTGGTGGAGTAAATTATAAAAAATAAATTTCAGTATCGTGCAGTATTTGAAAACGCAGGTGCTCCAAATAACTGCAACGATATAAATGTATTTTATGGACTAGCACTAACTAACAAAGTTTTTAATGCAACAAGTGGGTTCTTGTAATATAGAAAAACATATTTGTGTTTTATTTTGCTGGCATTATCTCAATTGTGCAATTAAAAAGCATGCATAATAAGTAAATATGCTTTAAAGGTTGATAACAGACAACTAATAGGGTTTATTAGAAAAGTCGAAAGTAAAACATTAAAGTATATAAAAACTGTGCTTACTATCCATTTCAAATAAATATTGAACACAGTTTTCATTATTTGATATTTAAACACCTCCCTCGGTGTCTAGAGTTGATGACACAACTATTACTTCATTATCAGCTTTATTTTGTTGATGACCTTAGACCAGGAAACCTCTTTTTTATTTTGTAGGTATGAGTGCTGTTTCTTTTGTAGCGTCATCTAACGTTTTCATTTTGTAATAAAACTTTGTAAACATGCAGACACAAGAAGAGCGAACCTCCGATATGTTATAAAAAATAGGAACAATTTAATACAAAAATTTAATATGAAACAGGCTTTTAGATGCCCTCTTCAAGGAACTGTATATCCAACTCGGCCACATACGTTTTCCGGAGCATTCTGTTGTGGTCAGTGGCGTGAATTTTATGTCGACCAGGTGGGGGGTGGGGGGGTATTACCAGTAATTTTAATTTTTTTTTTAAGAGTAAAAGGCATTTTAGGGCGTACAACGTTCCGTTACCAACAGTTGCAGTAAGCTGTCGAAGTTGGTGGTACATTTTTGTTGCCTTGATCGGAACTACATTCTAAAGGAAGTGACCTGTATTCTGCCGAGTTGACATGCACCTGCATACGTCAACTTGACAGCAGTCTTCCATGGCACTTTTTGCAAGGGGGCAACAACCGTCTTTAAAATGCATGTCTATGCTATGTTGTCCGCACCGCATCCAATTACAGACAGATCTGTTTCGCTGTTTTACAGCTTGTCAAAGTAGTTACCTGACCTGACCTTCCCTGACAGCAGGTTCCAACGGCAAGTTGAGGTGTGCAGGTGCATGCCAACTTGGCAGAACACAGGGCACTTCCTTTAGGAAGTAGTTACCATCAAGACAACTTTGAATACCACGATGTCAGTGTAATGCTGACAGATGGCATTGCCATCTAATTTATGTTTGGATACAACATTCATAGATGGCACTCTGTGCTGTGTGTGTGAAGCACGGCTAATGCAGGCACGCGGGATTACGTTTAAATAAATCAAGTTGATGTCAAGCTTTGATATTTAGCAAAAAATTGTCGCAAGTTCCCAAGGTACCTACTTATACGATATTTTAAATGTTATGGTTATTATTATTTTGCAACCTGTTAACATTTTGGTAGCATTTTGTGTTTAAAGTTATATATAGTATATTGTAACATTGAAGTTGAATCCGAAAAAAATTTTGCTTTAATTTTGTGCCTTGAAAAGTGTTAAAATTATTAGTTTCGACAATGTCGAAGGTATCATACAGAAAAAAATGTGCTGTAAAGCACTGTAATAATAAATATTTAACAAACTCAAATATCACATTTCACCACTTCCCAAGAGAAGATGCCATGTGTGAAGAATAGGTAAAACGGACAAACAATTTGGACTTGCAGTCTCCCAGACTTACATGCATTCGGGCATCATTTGTGGTATGTGGAGAATACTTTCCAGCTAATTGCTTTTAAACGCCAGAGCAAAATAAAGAAGAGTAGTTCCCACACTATAAGTAATAAACAATGGTGCAAGATAAACATTGTTTTTGAATCTTAATTCTGGTAATTACGACAATTCAAATAATTCGCAGTTTTTTAAAACCTCGCATTTCCTTTTGACTTTTGTATGACTCGGAGTTTCTGATTTATCGGCTACACCTGCTGGTCGTTTCATTAATATAGTTCACATACAACATTCACAGATGGCGCTGTAACTCATTCCACAAAATTTATCAACACTGGCCATTCTTGTTTACTCATATTCTTTGGTCTGCACTAAACTAGACTGACGAGCTGTGATAACAACGAAACAGATCTGTCTGTAATTGGTTGCTGTGCACACAGCATAACATAGACATGCATTTTAAATGCTTGAATTGTTTTGGCGATTTTGTAGTAAAATTAGTAAGACTACCCAACTTTTAATAACAAAATATTTTTTTATATAACGGAACTTATTTTTGTAATCCATGGGAGGTTAAAAGGCTTTAACGATTTCTAAATCCAACCGATAATATGCTTTTAATTTCCATATATATTATGTGACATTATTATTAAATCATTAAACGTGAAGATTTTTGTGCAGGAAATCCTATTAAAACTTTCCGTACAAAACCCAACGAACTCATGTTTATATTGATACATATTCCAAAGCAACTCCCTAGAGGTATCAATCTTGTACCAAATAACTTTATATAAAAAGACATATAATACGCATTTTATATTCAATATGTGCTTTTTTCTTTATAAACAGGACATCTTTGTAAATTCATATTCATTTTTATATCATCAAAATATTATTTACTAAAACTGAGAACAAAATGGATGCTACACATAAGTCAAAGTATCTAACCGAGAAGAGGATAAAGCCGTCGAACCCTTTTCAACTCCTTTGGATAGCCCAAGCCATCAGACAGATTCTCATTACAGTTTTTTGCTTCTGTTCTTATTAACGGGCGGCTCAATCCCTTTTACGAAAGCGATTGTTCGTGGGCCAAAGTATCCCCCTTTGATGGCGACTGCGCTGACGTGTTTCCAACTTTTCGAGTGGCTTCAATATGTCCATTTTTTGCAGCCTTCATCAAGAATAGGTTTCGCTCTACGTTTTATCGAGGGTGGTGTCTTTGTGCCGCGAATCGCTAAACATCGAGAGCCAATAAAGGTGAAGTGATTTTGTCTTGAAGTACCCCATTTCTATGCTGCGTTTTAGTTTTTCTTAAGAGTATGCGTCAATATGAATCGATTTTGGTTTATAGCACGAGATCCGGCTGCGAGATTACTACGTTCATCTAGTTTTTAATGAAAACCTAATTTTTACATATATTTATAAATAGGAAAATATATATTTACCGAGATACCTATAAAACTGTGGCCGCTAGTAGTTTTAATACTTACAAGTGCACGTCTATCATTATTGTCATACACAATAAAACAAATACATTACATTTATGTAAATAATGTAATAATAATAATAATAATAATAACACGTGTGGGTCTTTATCTACACATAAAATTAATCTGGCGGCACAGAGAGAATTTTATAAGAAATGTCTTCAAATGGATGGATAAAGTTTGTTGTGAAAATAATTATTAGCTAGCAGTTATTAATCTTTATGTGTTATTTTAGCTACCTAATCGATAATTCAACAAAATTTTTTTTAAGCAAACTTTCCCTCTTTTATTTTTTTATCAGTCAATATAAACACGAGTTCTTAACCAAGACCTTTGAAACAAGCTTACTCGATTTAATTTGGTCACCATATTCACAATATTGTGGTAAAGTATAATTCAATCACTTTAGATTTTAAAAGAAATCACTCGCAATCTATTAACAATTAGGGTATTGATGTAATTATTAATACACTTAACGTATTTTTAAAAAATATTTGGTATGGCGGTGTTAAAATTAGTACATAGACTCCAGATTATCCGAAATGGTTGGTAGAAATTAAATCTCTGCATTAACTGAAACACGGAGCCTATAAGAGCATGACTACAAATGACTGACGAAGTTTTATTAGGCTTCAATCTAGAATATGCAAGTCTTCATGCTGCAAAATGAACGCGACGCGAAAGCGAAAAGTTGTTTCTATAGAGGGAATATTGAATGCTATAAAATGTGTTAATGCTGGGTCATCACTGAAAACGATAGCTAATTGGTATGGTGTTGATATAAGAACAGTACCGGAATGGAGAAAAAATGCCAACAAATTTAACGGTAATTTTTACTTCTACAATAAATCTCCCCGAAGTCTATCAATCCACTATATTTAATAAATAGGCAAAGCGCTTTCAGCTATAATTAGCCATCATCAATGCCTCATAATGTAAAAAAGAAATACAAAGGAATTTATAAAACTGATATTGTCAAAATCGAAATAAGCAATCTTGACTTCAAACAAAAAGGTAGCCTGCATGCTAAAAGCACAAACATGAAATCAAATATCAAATAAAGAATTTGGAATAGGACAACTAAAATTACAAAAATAATTCAAAATTTTAAAATTACAGTTATCTATAATTTTGTATATTTCAAGAATTTCTAGAAAATTTAATTTTAAGGATTTGTTACAAACATGTAATGTCTAATTATAGCTGAAAGCGCTTTGCCTATTTATTAAATATGGTGGATTGATAAACTTCGGGGAGATTTATTGTAGAAGTAAAAATTACTATATACAGGGTCCGCCACCTAAAACTCCCCAGGCTCGTATTTTCTTTGTTTTTTTAGGTACAACCTTAAGTTGTCAAATTGTAGGTCTTTTTGAACTCTTTAAAAATAGCATAGTGAGCGTCCAAAATTTTTTTTTGCAGATTGTGATATTTTGCAAATAAAGTTAATTTTTGTAAAAATTTTTTAACCTTACCCCGTATAATAAATGTTGCTCCATAGTTGGATGCCGATTTTTGTCTTTTTCAATTTGTGTCATTACCATGTATGCGTAATTTTTACTCCTTCTTAGTGAAAAACAAGAAAAACTAGTCGCCGCCATAAAGAGAGAGAGGCTAGAAAGCGAAACCCTGCGATGAGGCTAGTTTGGTTTTCAACATCACGTACTAGCCTCGTCACAGGGTTTCATTTCCTAGCCTCTCTCTCTTTAGAACGAACTTTGTACTTGATTTATTTAAAAGCTGCTTAAAATTTTGGGGTTTTGTGTACAGCGATGGGTATGTAGGCACAATTTGTACCGTAATAAGCTACTAAACTATCACTTAAAAATTCTGAACAGCCCTATTTAGTATTTAAAGAATATGGCGGCGACTAGTTTTTCTTGTTTTTCACTAAGAAGGAGTAAAAATTACGCATACATGGTAATGACACAAATTGAAGAAGACAAAAGTCGGCATTTAACTGTGAAGCAATATTTATTATACGAGGTAAGGTTAAAAAATATTTACAAAAATTAACTTTAAATACAAAATATGATAATCTGCAAAATTTTTTTTGAACACTCACCAAACTATCTTTAAAGAGTTTAAAAAGACCTACAATTTGGTATATAACTTAAGGTTGTACGTAAAAAAATAAAGAAAATACTAGCCTGGGGAGTTTTAGGTGGCGGACCCTGTATATCCACTAAGAGAAAAATGGACCAGTTTACATTGTTTAAATTTAACGGTGGTAAGTATTCCATTATTTTTCCTTATTTTGCAGCAAGAGTTTATTGAAATAAATAGAAACTTCCTATTGTTGAGACACCTTTTAATTAGTTATCCAGATGGAAAGCGCGTCATGGCATCAGAAACCTTTGCCTGTGTGGAGAAAAAATTTCCGATGATGCATTGGTATTAGATATTTTTAAGGAACAGTTGCTTGCAATAATGATCTGGACGTCTTCGCCTAATGTGCATGGCCAAATCAACAAAGCCACGAGCATTTAAACATTTAGATCCTAATTTGATGCCCGTGTACTACAAAAAATCAGAAACATATGTGGATTGACTCATAATTGTTTAAAGTAATTGTTTGAAGACTTTGGTCTACTACGGAATCTAAGAAGAAACCGCACAAAGGTATCGTTGGAGTTTATATATTAGAAAAAACTGCAAGGAGGAAAGGGAACGGATTTTAAAGGAAAATCATCAAACTGAAAGATGTAAGGTTTTGGTGTGCAAATGCTTGGAAAACAAGATTATCGAAATTGAAACAAAAAATGAAGAAGGCTACCCAAGAAGACATTAGTACAGTGGTACTTTTGGAAAAGGGAGGCAACAAGGAATTATCCAATACAGACCCGGCTGAACTTACAAACGACAAATGTGCCCAAGAAGTGAAGAGGAAGCGTAAAAGCCGAAAATCTTGTATCTAGAAGGAATGAAAAGCTATGTTGTATGTTGAAAGACAACCAGAAGCTACTGTTACCGATGTTCTTTTAATTAAAAGATGAAAGGCGGTTCCAACCCGGAAGCTAGGATTTAGTTCATTGCTTGTACTCTATAGTCTTAATTTTAGACATTTAAGTAATCTTCGTATAGTCTTCTGTATAAAAATTGAGATAAAGCAGTGAACACCGTATTTTTCCTTTATTAGATGAAGAGATTACGAGTATTGAATACTTTATGTATACGCCACTGGTACACCGTTGTATCTCGGATTAGTTACCAATAATTACTCAATTACGTTGGCTGTTTATCCCTCAGTGTTGGCGCCATTATGGATACTGCGTATCACTTATTATGGACCTTTTTGCTGCTCTGGGAATGAGGAAGAGAGCACGCGATTAAATACTCGCGTAATCGTTTTTTACCGTCTCATTACCTGCGTTATTCCGTGACTTTACCGGACGGCCTTCTGGAAAGGTCCAGTGGCGCCAAAATCGCTCTCGGTCGTAAACAAAGTACATCAAGATAACAACGATTGTTCGATTCCTTTTGGCGTGATCCTTGAGTCACACGGGCTCGTGTAGCAGCGATCTGCGAGACTGCGGAAAACTTTTCCCGCTTACCTGCTTTTTGCTGACCCCCTTTTAAGGATCAGGGCCACTTGCACAACATTTGCTTTGTACTGCGTCGTCAGTGTCGTTGTACTCCGCAAGAAAAACGCTGAAGCACCGCGGGGTGAGCGTTTTTAACAGCTGATGGAGTGAAAAGGCGAAACGCTGTCGGTGCAAGTGAAAGACTGCTCCATTCATCAGGATTTTCAATTAATCAAGTCTGTGCTACGTCATCAGCAGTCCTTAAAAATTAGCGAGTGCAGCGTTTGGAAAACGCAATACGGCAAATGGATGTGTAGGTGGTTAAATGAGTCGCGTTTTTCATAAGTAAATAACGAGTGTTTCCGCAATCTGATAAAGAAAGAAGCGCTACTGAATTAGTTATGTAATCGATACAACCTGTTGATTTACCAAGATTTATTCAAGGTTACGTTCGGCCTCGAATGTCGTAATGCTTGATTGTGTATCTTATCGATGGAATTTGGTGGTCCGTAAGATTTATAGATTTCGAGATTTTTTTAAATCTTTGATTGCGTAGGTTTTTTTGTCCCATACAACTTGTATATACAGTGGACAACAACTATGGAATATCCGAAACATCTTGACAGTTGAAACGGAAAGGAAATAGTAGGATTTTAAAAACATATTGACTCTTAGCATACTTGAGTAGATCGTTTGAAAAACAGCATGAGTGAATTTTATCTATGAAGAGTTGTATAACTTACTTGATATGTTTGTGCCCAAATATCCAACATACTCATCATCTTATCCTCAATGGTTTACAAAAACAAACTACCCAAAAAAAGTCTTAAAGAAGGAAATCGACGCCGTGTATTTAAACTTCATTAACACCGCACAGAATGACATTGAGCATAACATAATAATAATCTGTGGAGATACATCATCATTTTTCGAGGAAGACATATAGCCGATGGACATGATATTGTGGAATTACCACTACAAAAATTTAAATCGAACTTTACTACAGGTCCTGACACCATACCAGCCTTCACCGTTAAAGATTGTGTTAAGAGTTTGGGTCAACCATTGTGTCATACTGTTGTATCATTTAGTTATGTTTACATGTATTTTCTATCCACTGGGTAAGATGGCAGGCTTGTGTTATAAAAAAAAGTACGTATGTTTTCCTTGACAGTTGATGTCAATTAATTATAAAAATAAAAATGCAGACCATTATTACATGAGATTAGCCAGTGTTTTATTCAAAAGTTACAACAATAATTTGGCGACGAGGTGAAGTTAAGTGTGGTGTAAACGAGACAAGACGGATTCGGAACAATTCCAGCAACTTTTGCTAACAGTGACCCAAAATCAAGAACAGCTGTTGAACCGCTTGCTTCCACACTTGCCCCGGAGAGGTCAAGCAGCTGATGGAACAACAGGATCTACATCAACAACTACAGGGTATCAAATGCACATTCCACCATTCGAAAATTTTGATTCAAAGAAAGAAAACTTCAAATTTTATTTACAACGGTTCGAAAATTATTTAGCAATGAAGGAAATTCAAATCGACAAATAGCGTAGTGCACAATTACTGCTAAATTCAACTGGATTATCAAACTACAATACACTGGTAGCCTTAACTGCGCCAAAAATACCAAATGAATTGGACTGCGAAGAGCTAGTTAAAGTTTTATAAACACATCTGTCTCCTAAGAAAAACGTTCTTGTCACTCAACATTTCTTTTTGTCAACTTTTCAACAACAAAATCAAAACATCCCAGATTTTATCACCACCCTTCAGAGAGACATAGTTGAATTCACCTTAATATGTTCGTGTGGGAAATTGGTATCTGTAGCAAATATCTTCTTGAGGGCACAGTTCATACGTGGCATCAAGGACAGCTGGATTAAGGAACAACTGTTACAAGCAAATGTCTTGTCCTTCGAAGAAATTGTAGCAAAAGCAATTGCATTAGAAGCATCCAGAATTGACAGCCATGAATTATCGAAACAACCGGACCACAACTTGAAGAACTCAACTGAACAAAATTTAAATAAGGTTTCAAAAGGCATTATTCAAATCAAAATTGAATTATCAGTTTTTCTTGGCCAAATGCAAACGTAATTTAATGTAACTTACAAGGACGATAATGAAATAAAAATAATAGGATCTGGATTATTTAAAGTAATTTATTAATAATTGAATAAATCTGAGTGACATGGAAAAAGGTAATATCTTGGCTTTTTCGGATGAAGGCTTTATTCGCCGAAAAATTGCTCAAAGGATTAACCGGTCGCGTAAATTTGTCGCCAATTATTTGTGACACCCTGAACAGTATGGCACAAACAAAAAGTGACCCTAAGAAAAAATTTCGCCCAGAGCTGCAAGAAGAATTGCTACAGCGAGTAACACTTTAAAAAGTCGAAAAAGAATTACCCAAAAATGGGGGCTTGATGTTTCAAAATGAACTGTAGAAAGGGTTCTGAAAAAAGTGAACACAATATACGCTGAAAACTAAGAAAATGTCCGAGACTTCTTCCTCGCCATAAAACAGGATTTTGCTCGTGAGAATATGAATCGAAATTGGGAAAATGTAAACCAAAACTTTACAATTAAACCTCGAATTAAACTATGTTTAATTAATCTTGATGGTCCAGATGGTTCAATTGGTATGGGCGAGATTTGAGGAGAGAACCTGAGTATCTTTCAAAACGAAACTTTCTAGGGGGTACGTTAATGGTATGGGGGCGGGGTGCCTTTACAAAAGCCTGGCTTACCCAACAACACGAATGAACAGTCGAGAGTATATTCAAGTTCTTGACACAAATGCCCTTTTTAAATAACAATTACGAACGAGATTTCATTTTCCAACAAGATAAAATGCGATGATTCATGTGAGTAGAGAGTCCATGGCTTGGTTTGCCAAACAAATAGTCGAATTGTTGGAGTGCCCTCTTGTTCACCTGATATGAACCCAATTGAAAATCTTTAAGGTATCTTAATTCGGCGAGTATACATATGCGGATAACCGACATATGCCATCATAAATGAACTTAAAAAATCATTAGAAGAGGTTTGGGCCGATTTGGAACAAAGATAATTAAATAATTTGGGTTGGAAGCATGAATTCTAGAATTTTTGAGCTAACTAGGAAGAACGGAAGCCAAACCCATTATTAATTTACGGAGGTCTTGTTAAAATTTGTTCAATTCTGTGTGAAATTTAGATGGAGCTATAGTTGTGCACCAGCCCAAATTAAAAAAAAATATTTTATTAAAATACGGGTACTGTTAATAAATGACTGAATAGTCTACTTCTTATTATTTTCGCTTCTTTGATCCCTCTTATTAGTTACATTAATACTTTGAAATGCGACATTTCCTGAAGCATGGAAGACAGCAAACGTGATTCCAGTTTTTAAATCGGATGATGGCAACTTAATCAAGAACAATCGACCAATTGCTATAATACCAAATTTTGCAAATATATTTGGGGAAATTGTAGCAGACAATTTGTATAAAAACATTTCCAGCATTCCAGCCAATTTTCTTATAACAAGCATGGATTTATATATGGTAAATATATTACATCTAATTTTTGCGAATTTGTGGAGTTCGTTTCGGATGCACTTAAATTAATTCGAAAGTATTAGTTTTTGTTGATCACCATCACCATTGTCTCCTTAGTAAGTTGAATTCCTTTGGTGTGTAATAGAATGGTGCAATTGTTTAGATCTTTGCTTTCTGATCGTATCAGTAAGTTGAGTATGGTGGACCAAAATCTGATATATACATACACCGAGTGATGTGACACAAGGATCTAATTTAGGACCTTTATTGTTAGTATTATGCACTTTTAAAATTCACTTGTCCCATTTACGTTTATGCCCATTACTTAAAAATTGCTAGGTGCATCGATACTTTTGAGGATTGTACAATTTTACTTCAGTTCGAGGGGTGTCAAGAACAAATCATTACTAAAAAAACATAAGCCCATTGCATGTCAAAATGTGTTGAATACATGTTTTWATGAGAGTATTATAATGGATTCTCAACTGTCATTTACTCCTCAATTCAATACATTTGTGCGCAAAGCAACAATTTTTGAAAGGATTATTTTTTAAATCATGCGTCATTCTCCACGGTTGCTTATGCGCGCACGGGGTGCCCCTCGGAASCCATATCGMATGACGTAATCCTAGAGAMCCTAATAAGACAGGCGAAACGCGAGAAATTGTTAGGTTACTTGTTTATGATTGCTAATCGATTGCAATTGTTAAGTCAGGTAACTAAAAATACAACAATTACCAGACGCACGAAAAAATATCTCAGCCTGCTGCGAGTATTTTTTTCATGAACACCCATTACTTCCCTGCAGAAACAAATGCACCTACCTCTTTACTTGGGATTCGCGTAAAAAATAAAGACAAAACGGAATAAATGACGGGTGCTGTTTCTCAAATGATCTATTTKCTTTTACTTGGTTCATGTCAACGTAATTTTGAATTGCTGTTGCCTACTTAGGTTTAAAGGTTTATCAATAATTTGTGATAATCCATAGGTGTCTAGCGTTTTTAAATATCTTTGCGTCATTAGTAATGCAATTATTATTTATCCATTTTTACAAGGCTGAAACGTTTACTCTCCAAAACGCTATTTGCTGAATGTGAGAGACCCTTCAAACCGCGACCTTATCATTATGAATATTTCCTGCACATAATGTTTGATTTGGAACCCCCGTGGTGCTTGACATTTCGACCAATCAGTTATTTTCAGCCTATAATATTTACCCCCGTCAAATCTACCTCCGGGCGAGGGAAGAATAGAAACGAAGGCCGAATTTCGCAGCCAGCGTTGACAGACGCACAGGCTCATTTATTTTCCTGGGTATTTCATCAAGTTACCCGCGATATTTTTAGTCGTGTTTGTCATGGCCGKCCGCGAATTTGGRTATGATTTTCGGGGAAACTTACTGGGTTTCGAAGTCAGGTAAATAAAAAAGTGTTGACTGAAAAATGTGGTGGATTTATATGAGGAGGAATTGACAGAGGCTTTATTCAGGGTGATTTACTAAAGGGCAAGCGTCTAAATTGAAACTGACAAATGAAAGTTAACCAGAATTAAGTGCTTAACGAACTAAAAATATTTGGGAAGATGGTAAACTTCCGGTTATACCGGAAGTGGGCACCAATTTCGTTGGCTAGTTTATCTATTAATATTATATTAGGCTTCAGTCGCACCGTTCGCGAGGTATTTCCGATAATAATAATAACAATCATTAGCAGATATTAAATTGGCAAATCAAACAAGAATAACTATTTTTTTTTAAATAGGATGCCATGTTAGGTCCAAAATCAAAAATCCTTTCTAATGATATTAGGTTGTTGATATAACTTTAAGTTATATGTCAAATTGTAGGTCTTTATAAACTCTTTAAAGATAGCTTAGTGGGTGTCCAAAAAAAGTTTTTGCAGATTACCATATTTTGTATTTAAAGTTAATTTTTATAAATATTTTTTAACCTTACCCCATATAATAAATATTGCTTCATAGTTGAATGGCGCCTTTTGTCTTCTTCAATTTCTGTCATTACCATGTATGCATTTTACTCCTTCTTAGTGAAAAACAAAAAAAAACTAGTCGTCGCCGTCGCCATGTTCTTTAAATAGGGTTGTTCAGAATTTTTAAGTGTTAGTTTAATAGCTTATTCCGGTACAAAACCCCAAAATTTTGAGTAACTTTTAAATAAATC
The DNA here is from genome assembly GCA_025024175.1 of Rhyzopertha dominica. Lineage (NCBI taxonomy): Eukaryota > Metazoa > Arthropoda > Insecta > Coleoptera > Bostrichidae > Rhyzopertha > Rhyzopertha dominica. Next base: position 7,222,150 of record QCXZ01000053.1, on the reverse strand, counting down.
AAGTACAAAGTTCGTTCTAAAGAGAGAGAGAGGCTAGAAAACGAAACCCTGCGACGAGCCCTATAACAGAACATGGCGGCGACTAGTTTTTCTTGTTTTTCACTAAGAAGGAGTAAAAATTACGCATACATGGCAATGATACAAATTGAAGAAGACACAAATCGGCATCCAACTATGAAGCAATATTTATTATACGGGGTAAGATTAAAAAATATTTACAAAAATTAACCATATTTGTCAAATATCACAATCTGCAAAAAATTGGACTCTCACCATGCTATTTTTAAAGAGTTTAAAAATACCTAATTTTACAATATAAGTTAAGGTTGTATCTAAAAAAATTATGAAAATACGAGCCTGGGGAGTTTTAGGTGACGGATCCATATTGCTAAATTGTTGATCATACCTTTCTCTAGGTGTTATCTAGATGTTAGGTCCGGATAGAGGTTTCATATGTAACCGGTAGATAGCGAGATATGATTCCTACTTTTTTTGGTCTTTTATTGTCATCTTATTAAGAGTGAAACACATAATAATGATCATGCAAAAGGAGGACGTGACATCGGAATATGTGATACAAACTTTCAATATGCTCTGAACAGTTACAACACGGAATAGGTTAAGTGCTCTATTTTTTAAATTAACTACTGTTTGACAAGTTTCATTTACCTCTGAAGTGTTATAGAACTTATCATAGTTTTGCAAAAGTCGTTGTTTAACATTCGATTTGGCGAATTTTAAGATGGCTTAGACCAGAAAAACAAATAAATATGCCGTAGTACATAGCTCCTTAATTGTTATATTACGATAAGCATTTTTATTATACGGAAATTTTATACTTATGGCGATAAACTGAATGGTTGATGTTTGTAGCTGTATAACTTGAACTGAAAATAAGACGTAACGTTACCCACTAAAAAGGAAATTGCCACGTGTGCTTATTCAAAAATTGTACACTTAATATGGGGCGCCACCCATCGCCAATCCGTAAAAGCTTGAATTCGCTGGGACTCTACCAAATCGTTTATTCTTATTTTTAGTGTTCTTTTCTAAATACGATTTACGACTTGTCTTCTACTTAGATTTGGATTTTTGATTATAGCAGCACCAGCAGCTACTAAAATTTGATTTTTCTCGTGTGTGCTTTCCCTTTTCTCATATCCGTCACATCCAGTTCCGTGATACAAAGAATCATAGATATGACATTGCGCAGGCGGACTAAGTTTTCTGCAGAGCTTGTGCAATTTTACATATTGAAATAAATGAAATGTAGAGCTGCATTCAAGGACAAAGATAAATACACCGTTCTTTTAAAAAAAATGTAGTCAACAAGTAACTCAAAAGAAAAAGTCATACTTAATATTCTTAAATAAATAAATAAATAAAAATATTAAAATGCATGTCTATGATGTGCTGTCTACACCTCAACCAACTGCAGATAGTACTATTTCGCTGTCATTACAGCTAATCAGTGCAGTTTAGGTCTAGTGTAGACAACACGGCATTGAACTGGTTTTGCTTATATACCAAAGCAATGGTATGATGAAAGTAAGAAAAAAAGTGCCGTGGGGGCCTGCTGTCAAATTGAAGTATGCAGTTGCATGCCAATTTGTCAGGCTACAGGTCACTTCCTTTAGGAAGTAGTTCCCATTATGGCAGCTAGGTGGCTTTGTCATCATGTCAGTGTAATGCTGACAGATGGCATTGCCATCCTAATTTTTCTTACTTTCAAATAAAAATATTGTTATGTTTTAGCACTTTTAACATTATGTAAACTCGTTTTCATTTATATTTTATTTTCAAACAAGTTATAAAGAAACTACAAATGAATATCCCATTAATGGAACCTATTAACCACACTGAAAGAAAGGATTTGTTCGGTTTACTTTAAATTTAGTATTGTTAACAAATTCTATTTGTAGCTATAGCCTCAACTAAAAACTTTGTAAAGACAACGAATTATTTTTGTTGCGCAAAATATTTGTTATTAGAAGTAATTTGTTATTAGTAGCAACAAAAACGATATTTGTTAAAATAACTTATAATTTATTAATCACAATGTGTTTGTAGTGGTTACAATAACTAATTATTTTGTTGTACGGGCAAATCATACGTATTTAAAGCGACTGATGAACTGTTAGATCTTCCAAAACTCACTATTACTTACATGTACAGATACCTAACATTTATGGAGGCAAATGCACAACATGTTGGTACAATAAGCTATATTTATTAATTTTTAATCAGGTTTATTTATAAATGAATACATACTTACCACTCTTTGTTCACATTTAGTTTCTGAACTGCTGCACATATGCTAATTTCATTGCAAACATGGTACAATATAATAAAATAAGACTTCATTCATGAAACATTTATTAATTGAAAGAATGTATTGCTGAAAATATAAAAATAAATATTTTTATTAACACAAAACTTAAAGTTACGTGTCCATTGGCCGTCGTCAGTAAATGCAGCGTTGTATGAACATGGACTGGAAACGGGTAAAATAAGCGAAATGGTGCCCAGAAAACAGCACAAAGTAGGAAGCATTAGTAGGAAATAATACAAAGTAACAAAGGGAACCAACAATCTGGATTTTTTACTAACACGGATGAGTCCAGTCTAGATCCGGATTACTGTAGCTCTACTATAGGGCATACAAGTAATTAAAAACGCTTCAATTTGAAACTACCGTAAAAACTCATAAGAAATAACATAAAGAATTAATTGTACTTACATTGAAAACCTCTAATTGCCAGTATTCTTCAGCAGTATGTCCCCCATTCCCCAAACTCGGCAAAATGTCGTCCAGACTGATCAAACGTAGATTGCTGCCGCCTTTACGAACACGCTAAAACCGTCATTGATGGTCGTAGCATACAATCAGATTAACATAACGAACAAAAATTGAATAAAAATAAATTCAACTTAGAGCGAGTTCTGCATGAACACATACATTATATTGTTACAACGTTTAATAAATCAAATCTAGAGATATAGTTTTTGGCTTTGAAATTCAAAGTTGCCAAATACGAATTCTTTCTCTTTGGGGATGAATCGCCCAACCTGGCAAAAATGAATGGCTTTAGCCGCATTTTCGGTTATGATCTTATATGGTAATGATTTAAATGGTTGTGATTGGCTAGAAAATGACAACAATTTTTTTTTTGTGTATGTAACTCATTTAATTTATTGGCTTTATCATATATATTATTTGCGGTAACAAAATTTATCTTGGTACAGGCAACAATATGATTTTAGTAAATCGAAACAACAAGGAAGCAAATGTATAGTATTTACAACAAATAATTCTTTACTACAACAAATTTCTCCATAACAAACGGAAATTTGTTGTTGTTGACAATCAACTTTTTTCAGTGCATACATAAATAAATACAAATTACAAAAATATTTCATTTAATGACTTTCTGTACATCAAAACGAATAAATATTCATTCAACTTTGATTTGGAAATGCGTTTCACCTTGCTGTTTCTTGTTCTTGTTGTCACCAGTGACGTCACTACGCAAACCGGACGAAATTTGAACTGCATTTTTTGTGTCATGGCCAATTCTATGAAATCTAGCTCCCAAACGCTCAAATGTCGCTGGAAGCAAGCAAGGGATTTTTTCTTATACCATTAGAAAGGGTTTTTAATTCTGCCTTTAACACCGCATGATATATATGGAATTTTATTAAAAATGAGTTATTCTTGTTTGAATTAGCAAATATTGGGATTAATAAAGTGTATTTAAATTGAAGCGGATTTATCAATTTAATATCTGCAAGTGATCGCTATTATTCTTTTAGCTATTTTCATTTAGGAGATATTCAGGATGGTGCAACAATCTGTAATCGACAAAATTCTCAAAAAATGTCAAATAGCTTGCGAATATTGCCATTGAAGCCTAATATGACGCCAATATACTGGATGTTCAATTTAAAATAACGAAGTTGGTGACCACCCGATATAAGTCTGACWTCTTTATAAATATTTTTAATTTGGTGATCACTCACATTGATAACTTTCATTTGAAACATTTTTGACAATTTTAACTTAGACGCTTCGATTCAGGCTTAGTAAATCACCCCGTAATAAGCGAAATAATAAGACGTAAGCTTACGTGTTTGACATCGGTAAGAGTTGCTTATTCCAGCTAATGTTTATACTCGTATCTAATCATACTGCTTGCTTAACATATTGTTTAATTGGACGTAAAAATAGCAGGTGTTGCCCGCAAGTGCGTAAATTCTATTTGAGAGTCCACGGATTAAAAGTAGATCCGTGCTATTCCATTGCGCAAACCCGATTTGATAATGGACTGATTACTTCCTGAGCCGTCGCTAATAACTATGTTTTTGGTTTCAAATTCAGAACGCAGCTTTTTCGATGTTTACGTAACACGTCTCCGCGTTAATAGATTGAGCAATAATAATAAAGAAAAATTAATTACTTACTGCATAATAAGTCGTGAAATTATTGCGTGTAGTGAAAAAGCTGCTCGATAATAATAATAGATTTTTTGCGTGGGATGGGCAAATATTTTTGTTTAGTTCGTTTGGAGGACGTGGCGCTTGTTTTCTAGGCTTGATGGATATACGCTGTTAATTTCGCTCGTGATCCTTTTTTTGGTTCGTGCTTCCTTCCTATCTTATCTCGTAATAGCCAAGCCAGTTGTTATATTATCCCTGATAACAATTGTAAACAGTAAATACGTAGGTGGTACATGCATAAATGATTAATTTGTCATGTTGTTAATGGGGCAATTTATATAACAGAATTCTGTTTTCTGAATATAGGATATTATTATACCGCTTTAATAAAATTAAAAGAAAAAACACTGCATTATTGCTCTAAAGGAAGGAATGTGCAAGTATATGTTGTTTTAAACGAATGTTCGCTAATCGTTGAAAAGTATTAATATTTCGTACATCTCTGAAGAAAAGGTCAGAATTTACAAGCATTTAATTGCTAGGCAAAATGAGATACCTTATTTCAGTACAGTAACTTGTATAGTTTAAAAAGTTTAAGACTTATTTCTTCAAACTTTATTTTGAGTAGTTTTAAAACAAATTTATTATTCATTTTGATGGCGGCTCGTGACAATATCTACCGGGTATGCGGCAAAATTTTTTGACACATAACACATACTTGTACTTTCTTAAATAGAGGCCAAACTTGTTAGTTTTGCTGTCGTTGAAAATAATTATTCTTATAAAAAAACTGTTAAGTTTATTTTCAATAATTCATTCAAAATAAAAAACTGAAAACTAAATCAAAATTTTGTTGTATTCCAATTACGGTAAAAAAATGCATTCTTTTCTAAATTAATGTATTCCTAATCTGGCTGCATACTATTTCATTTGATATTTCAAGAAAAATCGAGTGTTATATTACTACATATTATGTTTTCTGTCTGAATGCAAAAATTCGAATTGGGTGACTTAATTAATTATTAAGTTTCTTCGATAAATATGTTAATATGATCTTTCATTAAAATCTTGGAATGCTTTTAGTTTATGTAACATTCAGCTTTTAATTTCTGTAAGGAACGGAATTCCTATACTATTTCCTACCTCGCTGTACTAATAATGTAAGTCAATATGTGAAGGTAGCACTGACATTCTCTATTAAGGCTGTTCATACGTCTTGGGCCAAGTAAAATTTTTTAGGGCGGTAACATAATTAGTCCATGTGGACGCAACAAAGCCTGTCACTATATTGCAGCTGCACTATTGGTCTGCAAGATAAGTTATGACCCCGAACCTGTCACTCTAGTATTGACAGTATATTGCACCAACCGTTTATGAGTACGGTAATTTGTCATTTGGGCAAAAGTTACTTTTTCTGGTGAAACTCTTTTTTAATTCAATTGAATTACAAGTAATTAATTTTACACCAAGTAAATTTATTACATTCCACAACTCTGACTTGTACCCTTTACCCCCAAGTGAAACTTTTTTAACGAATAAATACTTTTACCAAAATTTAAAAAAGTAAAGCAAGTAATGGTATGTTTGATTATAAAATACAATCAAGATAGATTTTGTTTATGAATATATTTGAAAAACTCAGAAACGTAAATTTTTACTATTAATAATACTAATCGCAGATTTTTATGTACATAAAGAGAGAAGCCGGTTAAAGTGTAAACTCAAAATCATAAAAAATGTATAAAAATGACAATTACCGTTAATATATTTATACAGTAATGTTTGATAACTATTATGGAGCTAGGATATTTAATTTTTACAATGGCAGTGTCATTGATTAGACTGGCAGCAAGAAATATTTATTGCCTTTGAAGGGAGGATGAAAAAAAACTTTTGGCAAGAATGTCATAGGTATTGGGATTCCGGCGAAATACAACACGACCAACATTACAAGCAGTTAATCTATATGATCGTTCTTGGAACCACCTCGGATTAGCAGATTGACCTATGCTACCTTTTTCTATTTCATCAAGTCCTATTGAAGTTTTTGGGAGCAGTTCTCCCATTTGCTGCTCTTTATAGTAATCATCGATGACATCTTCTTCATCAGATTCACTGTTGACTTGGCCATGATCTGAATCGGGACCAACAGACTTGTTTTTATTTTCTTGTGGTTGATCATCTGCGAAAAGTTTTCTACAAGTTTTATCTCGTTTCCGCTTATGAATACGGCTCATATCTTTTTTTGTAAATTTTCCGGGGGCTCGCCTGGCAATTTTTCGATGAATTATTTGTCAGTGTTGCGTTGCTATTAATGTTTAACAAAAGGTTATGAACATTTTTTAGAGCATGTGTTAATCGCCAAGCAAACCACATTCGCCCATCTCAGAAATGAAGTTCTCTTCGTTTGGCTTTGGTTCTGTGCAAAAGTAATTTTCACAATTTTTATGACCACCAAATACATGCCTTGGGCAATTTTCAGTGTTTCTATATAATCTTGCCAATTGTTTATCAAACGAAACATCCACTGTTTTCCTGAAATTTAGGGCTTTCTTTATTGCTCTTCTCATTCGCTCTATGTTAGATTTCAAACTTTTCCGCAGCTTCACAGGTAAACCTTATTTTTTGTCGAACTTAAACGACTTTTTGCCATTTGATGCAATTCTGTGACAGTTTCTCAGCAGATGGTTTGTGCATTTGGCGAACTAGGTATTGTGGTCCGTAAGGTTTTGCGGTCAGAAGTCTGTCGCTGTCACCTACCAGTTTTATATACTTCAGTCCGTCATATCAATACTTTGAAACTTTCAGCAATTATATCGGATTCCATTCAAGTAGATATTCCATTGCAATTTTTTGTGCATCTGTGCTCTGCACTGGGATTGTTCTTTGCCTTTGCACAATCGATGCAAAATTTATTTCACACACCTATGTATAGCAATTTTCCTGTTTTAACCCCCAAAAGTACTCTATCCGCGTGTGTATTCAAAACTAAAACCTTCGAGTAGTATCTAAGATTTCCCTACTGATAAAAACAAAAGTGGTGACAGTTTTAAGAAGATACAATAAATACAGATAATTTACGACCACAATGATTCATCTGCAAATTATAAATGGATTGCAACAAGGGGTACATCTGCATAGTTTACGAGTGCAAATCTCCGCCCCGCAAAGCATTAAAGTTTAACTCCCTCGGTGCTAAAATTGTTCAAATTTGATGCAACAAAAATTCATTATTTTTGCTGCGATAAAGAAAAAAACAAATGTTTTGCGTATCAAAATTAATTTTTCTCTGGTGCTCTCGTCTTATTTTTTGTTTGTTTTAATCTTAATTTTTTTTCTTGCCTCTTTTTATTTTTTTCGGCAAAAGTCAGTGTGAATTTCGAAAAAGTACGATGACAACTCCCGAGATAAATAATTTAAGCGCTCAGATAAAAAATCTCAAATCGATATGATGAAAAGTACGGATTTTATCCTGCATAAACCATCTAGAGTAGTACGTATAAACAGCCTTAAAATGAGAATAGTTTTTGCGTTATATGACCAGTTCATTTAATACGTCTTTGAGTACACGTATATTTTAAATAATTATTTTTAATATTTTATACCGTTGCGTCACTATAACGTAACTCAACGACAAAAACCGACTTATCTTAGTAAAACCAACAACTATTAAGTTTACTTCGTTAATATTGTATGTAAACAATACCAAGTCCTTATTCTTATCCCTATAACAATATTGATGACAAAAATTTTCCTGTCGGACTTTACATAAGATAATATTATTTTATGAAAACATTTGTAGGTACTAGTTACGGAAGTCAATATACACAAGGCTTGTTTGTGTGTCATTCTGTAACTTGATAAACTTTTTAAAGCAAAATCATTGTGTTGTGACTATCACAGCAATAAAGAATTCAGCTGTAGTAGGTAAAGAATAGGCAAGTATCATATATAAGAAAAAMAATGGGTGGCACACGCCTCAAAGCATCGATTCTCTCCTAAGGTGTCTCATTCGAGGCAACTTCTTCAGCTTCATTAGAGCTCCTGGAGTGTGTGGAAGACTGCTTAATAAATATAATCTTGTATCTATCCATAAAGTTCCAGACGCGTATGTGAAGATCGAGAGATCTTGGTAATCAAGGCAATAAGTSGACGTCTCAAAATAGTACATAGTTTTGGATACATGTATTTGCCCTTCCTGGAACTATCTCCTACAAGAAGTCAGTCCATCTTCTATCAATCGTGGTGTATTCTTTTTTGTAGTTATTGTGGCACATACTCGAATTCAGGTCATTCCTACTTATCTCTTACCAATATCTTTGTTCCTAGTCCGTCCTTTATTGTCAGCTATTTTATTTCTGTTTTGAGTTGTCTGGAAATACTCCCTTCTGACAAGGTTCGTTGATGTTTCCCGTTACCATAACTTTGGTTCATACCATATTTATCAATTGTGCTGTTTCACACATTTAGACCCTTTTCTAGACATTCTTCTTTACTAGCTAGTGCGATCTTATCATCTGTAAAGGCTTCTTCTGATATTGTTATTCTTTGTATGTTGTGATAACCAGCCTCATATTTTTGCATTATTGTTTGGTGTTTTTAATGATTTCGTCGCGACGAATTGGATACTTAGAATTGCACGTAAGCTGCTACTTGCTTATTTAGACCCCCAAGTTTTAGAGTTATCTAACCTTTCGTTGTTCGTTATATTCCATTCGTGTTTGTTTTATGTTATGCTTTTCATTATTTTTATTATTCTATTCCATTTTTTCACTGTCTCGTTATAAAGATGGGATCTTAGATGCACCTACCTTTTCTAAACCTAGGCACTTTGAGATTCGTCTAGCCTCAATTGTTAACCGAATTTTTTTCTCTATGATTTGTTAATTCCTATGCTATCCACCATTTGGTAACTGCTCTTCTTTTCATAAATACTTTTTTCAGTTTCAGTTCCTTGTACCTTGTTTTTTTTCTCATTTGTAAGTTTAGTCATTGTTAATTTACTTTATGATTTCTTCCATTTCTTCTTCAGTTTCTTCCTCTCCTCTGTTAGTATCTGCGTTTCTTATGATTTTTTCTTCTATTCGTCATTATCGTTCTAGGACTATATTTTCAAGAAATTGAGTGCCTGATTATTTTTAATATGTATACACAACTTAATGATACTTTCAGTATCTCCTCCCTCCTTCTTATTTTTGTACGAAATACTGTTTTGTCTATTATTGATTGTTCATTTCGATCTCTTTCCTCTCTTGTATGTCTGGTCGGAAAACTTATATTAATTGCTTGTTAGTGTTTGGATAACTGATATGGTTTGTTTTCGGAAAAAAGATCATAATTTTATACCTACTAGTATTATGGTTACTGAATGAATTTACAGCCATACGTATACAAAGACTATACGGATAGAATGTGTTAAACATTGCAGGGGTAAAAACATTAAGATACATATAAATACCTTACAAACAAACAAAGTAAACAGCATACTACTTGAAACTGTATTTGCTTTAAAATGCATGTCTATGCTGTGCTGTCTGCACTGCAACCKACTGCAGATAGACCTATTTCGCTATCGTTATAGCTCATCAGGCTTCAGGTCACTTCATTTAGGAAGTAGATCTTTTAATGGCAGCTAGGTGGCTTTGTCATCATGTCAGTGTAATGCTGACAGGTGGCACTGCCATCTAAATTTTTACTTACATTATATTTGCTTTAATTAGATAGAGATTGCATCTACTCGGTTTCTTAGATTAAAGACTCAATAACAACATTTCAGTATTTATTCAATAACCTTTTTTTATAAAGACTTTGAGTGTTTAATAAAGTTTACACAAAAGGTATACAAACAAAACTTTAGCAAGGTTACAAGTCACAAAGAGTGTTTAAGTTCAGAAGACGACAACAAAAAATATATCTCTCAAATGCAGGTGTTAATATTTTAGCGAAAGGAATTATATTTGCTGTAACACCATGGGCTATTCTAAAAGTGGAGATTATGCCATATGTAGGTAGAATCCTCAATCCGATTGCTTCAGAGATAAGATTAGGAGGGATGTATGCCACACTATTGGAAACGCTCATGCGACCAACCCTAGTGACATAAAGGAAATGAAGGATCTTACAGATTTAAATAGAGATTCTTTCATTGTTACTGGAGCGGATATAGGTTCGGTAACAGTCATTTTAGATGGAACAAACAATGAAACTAAATTATGAATTATTATATTAGAAGAGAAAACGTCCAAAAAATTGATCTGAGATCCTAAAAATCCACTCCGTTTTAATTATTTCTAATTGCAAAGTACCAAAGCTACAGAGTTTAATGAAAATCTAGAAAACTAATGTTTCCTGAATAGTGAATACCAATAGTCAGCACCATTGACAGTCCTTGTTAACAAAATGTTGTGTTAATTATTTGAAGCCATATCTAGGGAAAACCCCTAGTCTCATAAGAAATTCTTCAGATTTCATGTTATCAATGGATTGTGCATTTAAAAAGCTGATATACTGGTTAGTATTGACGTAGTTTCTTTCGACTAAATTATCTGAGCATTGCTTAAATTTACTTATTTCTTACGGACGCCTATTTTTATAAAAAAAACAAGATACGTTATTAATTAATTTTTAATTCCTAAATGGCTAGTTTGAAGAGACAGTGATGAACAATTTTTAGTTTAAAGTAAAATATAGGTATATCCCACGATATGCTAGAACCAGATTTATTCAGCTGAAAAAAGTATCAAGCAACGATCTTTGAGACCCATTATACGAACAGCCGATTACCGCTCACAATGGTTTACAAGTATCACTTGAAGCTGTCGTAAATAACAGATGGGTTCGGCGCGTTCCACTGTTTTGCAGTGGAGTGGACCGTATCCAAAAATTGTGTTTAGGCTTTTTTAGATTTTTTCCGTACACATAAATCAATGAGCATTATTTAGTATTATTATTTGAACTACAAATATTTGTAATTTAATAGCTTTTAATGTATGACTAAATCGTATTCTTTCCTAATTTAATGAGTAGTATCTATTTTTATAATAATGAATGGTAAACATTCCAATTTCAATGCGGCAGCCCATACTTCCTAATTTTCGAAGAAATTTAAAATTGACATTCTCGCTTCTGAATACGGACACGCCATTCTACGATTACCCTTATATTATTGCATTTTCAACCCCATTGAAATGAAATGGTGGCAGTTGAAACAAAGAATTGGACGAGGGAACACCGCTGGAAAATTTAGCAATGAAATGCTACTAAAAATTAGACACGAAGCTGAAATAGCAAGTGTCGATGCATGGAGAAATTCAGTGCGGCATGTACTGGACATTGAAAATCGGTACAGAGCGAATCATGTACAAGAATTAATAATAGAAGATAATCGTGATTTTAGCGGTGAAAGTGATAGTGAGTATTTTTTTTAGTTTGTGACCCTTGTAATGTGCTTATTAGCAAGCTGTAATGAACATAATCGATACCCTGTATAAATTTTACTGTGCACTATTGTAAATTTTTTCTAACAAATGTAAATAATTTTCTAGTTACTATAAGATAATATTTTGTCGGATAGATCGCTGTCTCTTGAAAACACTGACAAAAAGTTAATAGTCTGACGTTTCGATTACACCTGTAATCTTTGTCAAAGACGAAGACCTCCAAATTTGCCTGACACAAGTTCAAACAAAATTTTGAAAGTAAATAAACAAATCACCAAGGATGCGAAACGTCATAGAAACAACGTGACAACCTGATAAAAAAGGAACCTAACGATGAAAAGGAAACTACCTACCTACTAGATATACACGAACTTATCTTTTATCAGATAACTACAAAATAGCCTTCCAAATGTCACCTAACTCATAATTTCCACAATCCCTATTAAAATTATTAGTATTCCTACAAATTTCTATAGCCTCTTTTATTAGACGTTTGTGATAATATTTTTTTCCATGTAAAATTTTTGTTTTATCAAAGTCAATCATGTGTTCAGTCAAATATAGTTTTCAGCTACGGAAGATTTATCTATCTGTTGAAGCGCATGTGTTCTTTCAAACGCATACCTACTTTTCTTTTAGTTTGACCTATGTAACACTTGCCGCAAGAACAAATAATTTTGTAAATACCTTCACTCTCTAAATGTACTTTATTTTTAGTAGGACTTAAAATTTTATCTAACTTATTATATGTACTATCAACAACTAAAATATCGTGTTTTCTAAGCATCCTCTTTAATTTTTCCGAAAGGCCTTGTGCATAAGGCAAACTCAATTTCAATTTACTTTGTTGTAGCTGAGAATTTACTTGTTTTTGATGAGCTTTTTTTTTATTGAAAACCGACCAAATATTTTGATTGCTATAACCATTTCTCACTAGCGCTGATTTAAGATGACATATTTCTTTTTGTAAAGAACTTTCGTCTGAGATCCTATGTGCTCTAACAAATAACGTCCTTATAAGACTATTCTTTTGAAACAGTGTGTGGTGAGAAGTGGCATATAAATATCTGTCTCTGTGTGTTGGTTTTCTGAATACCTTGTGTCCTAACTATCCAGTGTCTATTCTGTAAATTTGGACATCCAAGAAAGGTAAACTACCATTGCTTTCTAATTCCATAGTAAATTTTATGTCGGGATTTTGACTGTTCAAATGATTTAGAAACCTACCCAGCTCTTCTATACCGTGGGGCCAAATACCAAAAGTGTCATCTACATACCTTTTATACATCCGAAAATTTTAACCCAATAAAGTATCACACAAAAATAGTGCGCGGGTCGCGCCAGTTAGCATCAGGTCTGCAATAAATAAAATTTGTTATAAAAGCTTCTATGTTTTAATTGATTGCTAAATTATCACAACTAACAAATTTCAAAAATTTATAGTGGAAAAGTTAAAATTTTACCCAACAAGATTTTTTTGAATACAGCCCATTTAGGAATTTTGAAGTGTGCCATTAATCCCATACTTTATGATGGCCGACCATAAGGTTGTAAAAACCCTCATTTACAAATAGTTTACGACGGCTTACCCTCTGCATAAGTCAATTTCATAGATCGTTGCTTGATACTATAATTTTTAAAGTCCTTGTATTTACTTGATCAGTGGTTATTGTTATCAGACGTTTAAGAACACGAAATCCATTTTGTCGTTTCTAGAAAGGATCATCAGACAATGTTTATGACTCTTTTATATTTTGCGGTCCTCATCTTTGAAAATTATGTATTAGCGCGCAAGATTTTAGTTTTTTTAATACATATTAGTTAGATGGGTACGGAGTACTGTTCGACAAGTTCTTTGTGTCGACTTTTTCCTACCAAATAGTCAAAGGTTGTTATTCTGGCGAGTTTTCTTAATTTTACATTTGAGAAAGACAACGCATAATTAGATAAAGATTTTGGATTACTTTTAGTTATATTTGAGCAGATTATTTGATATTAATTATAAAAGTAAGATTGGGTAAAGTCCGCTGAAAACGCCGAGTCCTAAAACTATAAGTTGTATTGAAAATGTAGATTGGTGTAWCCTTTTAATGTAGTTCATACAAATTTCAAGAGAGTCGTGCTTTCCTCTATTTCTGAAAATGTTTTGGTTAATCGGATTAGTTTCACGTTAATTCACATAAAGCCTCTAGTGGTTCTAATTTACAGTAGGTATATGCTGTAGAGTTGGCCAGTGTCAGTGTTATTGCAGTAAGGTGCCTAAGTAGCTTTTGGCAAGTCAATCATGTGCGATTCAAGTGTTGTAGAAAACTGTTACTTGCAGGTTCAGTGTTATTTTTCTTGTCTTTTGAATTATACTATCTAAAAAGAATGTTAGGTACATTTGGTATCGTGATTTTGGTTGACTCTGATTTATTTTTGTTGAACACTATAAGCGTTTAATAACAGAATCTATAGAAATACAGAAATTCTAATCATTTTAATAGGGATAATCGAAATAATTATGTACTGGGTGATATTTGGAAGGCAATTTTTTGGTTGTTTTTTTTTATCAAGTAGCTCATGTACAGCTGGTAAACAGGTATTTTTAAATTGATCAATTGAGATTTTATTAGGTTGGCAGGTTTCCATAACATCTCTCTTCCTTGCTGATTTGTTTGTTTACCTTAAAAAATTGTTTAAGCCTCTGTCAGTCAGTTTTTAGAGTTTCTTCTAGAATAGGTATAGCAAATTTAAAATGAGCTCTGTGAGTATCTCATAACCAGATACATCCAAACAATATTGAACCAGAAAATAAGGCTCGAAAACAAAAGCATTGTTTTGCGGCTGTGTGATACGGGTTTGAGAAAACAAGAAATCGTCCGGCGCGGCGCCGTAATAGTGACCTTGCCTGAGGCCATCGATACTCGGACGTGTACGTATTCATTAATGTATAATACCCGTTTTTCGTCTGCTTTTTGTTGCTTCTTATTCCACATTCCGAAGCCAGCTGTTGTTTCGTTATCGGGTTTGCGAACGAGGGTGCCAAGGTCAAGGAACCTGATTTGGAAGAAACTTTGGAATCGACCACATTGAACCTGCTGCAAGTGTTGAAAACATTTCTGGAAATGTGATGGAAAATGTTTTACTGTATCCAAGATGTTTTGAACCGGCTTTATATAAAATTCATTATCGCTCTTTCAGCACAAAAAAGAGTATGATAGATACTAGTTAAAGTAGTGGTAAAGCAGATGTCGCTTATCTTCGTCTATTGGGTATAGACACTTTTGGGCTTATGGACCAAAGGAAAGGAATGAGCGTCGAAGAACCGAAACCCTCAAGCAAAATTATTATGACCACATGCTAAAGTAGAGTATATAACTATTTAACTAATTTTTATTATTATTAGTACTAGTATTGTTTTAGAAAAGAAACAATATATCAAAACAAAAGTTATATTAAAAAGTGTAACAGTACAGGTCAAGTGACGAGAACTTGCGGCTGAGTTTGGCTCGGACTACTGATGATTACCCCCATGAATTGAATTTTGCAAATTAAAAGAAACGGATTGAGGAGAAGCTTATTCCTAACCTTGAGTCAATAAATATTTTGGTAACAGACAACTACATCATAGCGTTCAGAAAGACAAGTGCCCAAACAAGTGTTTCCACAACGACACAATGAAGCAATGGTTGGTTAAGCATAATCTGTTGTTTACAAACGATATACAGGATGTTTCACGAATGATAATGGCCCTGATGAAGTTAAAAATGCTACCCATGTGCCTTTATTATTTTTGATATTATTTTACGCTGTGAGTTCTGCAAATATTTTTGCCGTGTCTCTTATCACAATTAAATTGTTCCTCGCTTCAAAACTCGGTAATTTCAATGATAGATAGCTCGTTTTCCAAAGATCCAGTTGCATAATTACGCTGATCATATTTCTTGACGATAAGATCTAAAAGCGCTAAGTCGGATCTGAATTTAGGGTGGACAAAGTATAAATAGATACTTATTCAATGTATCGAAGTATCGAAAGTGTTTAAAAATACGGATTGTACCCAAAAGTATTAAATGTATTGAATAGTAGAGAAAATATTAAAGTATTGATATAATTTAAAGTAAGTATGAGAAGCATCCAAAGTATTGGCGGTTTTAAAAGTAATGAAAATATAGTAGCATTTAGAATATTCACAGTATTAAAGGTATTGAAGGTATGCATATGTGTGAATAATTTAAAGTATAAGAAGAATCGAAATTATTGCAGTATTCAATAATTTAACCAATGATTTATAGTACACATAGTATAACATCTTTGATCCTTTTGATACATTCGATATCTTTAATACTTCGGGACTTTCGATACTTCGATGCTTTTGATACTTCAATAATTTAGATCCTTCAGGCATAGTTCGATACGCTTGATAGTTCCGATACTTCTGAGTAGTATCGATACCTGTCTAATGGTGTCGCCCAGCCCTAGTTTGGACTCTGGATAATGCGTTGCTGGATCTGCATCCCTGAGTGCCGCGTGGGCTTCCATATCTTCTACGTACGCAACCAAACCTCAATTGGGTATTTGCCATGTATTTATATTTTATTAAATTGCATATTAATAGGTAGCATATAATCCACAAAAAATGGATCGTAAGGTGTATTTTTGATATTAAAAATGTGAATATTTAAAGGAACCGCCAAAACGCGAATATATTGGCCCTGACGTCAGGTGTCTTGTAAATGGCGGCTTGTTTACATCTGGGGTCAGCGCGTCACGCATCAGCCTCAGCCCTTCAATTTATCAGTTTGTTGTTTGCGTTCATTTTGTGGCAAGCGAATTAAAATAGGCCAAGAAAAAGTGAAATACTTATGAGTTATGCCTTCTGAAGGCATGTTCATTGTTATGGAATTTGTGTACAGCGACGAGCGGTTCAACGCGGCGGAGATGAGGAACGTAAAAGCAACAGCATAAGTGAACTTTTTATCAAATTAACGTAACATTGATAATTTGATCACAGTGAGTTGTTGGACACATACTATTTGGAAACATAAAAATTTAAGAAAATCAAATATGTACTTTAAACTTGACATTTATTTTAGAGGTCAGAATAAATATAAATTGTCATTTATGTTCGGGGCTGTTACGGCTCGTTTCTGGTCTGGCTAACAGTCGAATACAAGGGAAACAAACGTCTTTCTTTATTATAACATTTCCCTCTATCAACTTAAAACGCATATAATTTGCCATATCCTCTTTAAGCTATAACAAAATGGAACTGAATGGTAAACACCTATAACCCCAAAAATAATAATAAAACTTACATTAAGAAGTAAGATGATCTTCACAACAGAAAAACAACTTTTTCATAGGTTGATAATCTCGAGGAACGGTTATAAAAATATTTTTTAGCTGTACTGACTGAAGTGCTTTTATAACCATGTACAAAACAACTACACAAATCACGTTTTGGTGCGACCTCTTATTACACCGTCCTTTCAATAATAAACACCACACAAAAGCTTTTCCAATACAAGAATGATACTACACCATTAAACAGCACGCTCCTCGGTAATGTTTACATGACACATGACGTCACGAGTTGAATAACCTTGGATAGAAGCGTTTTGYCGGTGACTCCTAAGATTCGAATTTCAGACCTAAAATTCTCTACCTACAATATTTTTTTTGTTTTTTTTTAACATGGCGTACGATATATATGCACTTCAAGATTCATTTTTTGTAATTTTCAAAAAAAGTGATAATACCCAATTGCAAGTTCTCGTAAGGTAACCTGTAGAAATCATGTAACGTTATTGCGTGTGCTATTTGTATTCTACGATATTCAAGATTAATTTATGATTCACTCTAAATTATCAACCATATAGTAGTAGTAGATAGGTTTTTATGTATATTATTTCACAAATTAACAAATGAAATTGTTTTTTATCGTGTCTAAATATGAGTGTTCGTTTGATAGTCGCTGGTTTCTGGACGGAGATCCCATTCTTTGGTCCATCTGATTTACCATCATTTTAATTTGTATCTGCCGTAATCTTTTTTCTGTTTAAATTGTGATAGGGACATGCTGAGCACAGGTTATGGGCGCGGCAAAGTATTTTCCATATAAATCTCAATAAATTGAACTTGTTTTTCGTCGGTTCCCATTTCATTGGTTAACCAGCAATAACGGCTTTGTTTTTATATCGCTCCTTGACTCTTCGTGGAAATGCTGTAATCCGCGTACTGCCAGAGCTATATAACAGTGAAATCCTCGGCGACACCTTGAGAAATGGTTGGCGCAGGTCAGACACGTTCGGAGGCCGTGTAATCCATAGAAGGTTAGCACAGTCAGCAAAAATCACTTCCAGCTTTTGTTGGCGAGCACCCAACGGCTGCATCATCGTTTTTGAAGCGCCGGTGATGACCCACAAAAAGAGATCCATCTCTCCACTACGCGGCGACGCGCGCTCGTAAACTTTATTGGCGTTACTGCAATATGGGTGTATTATTACTTCAGACACCTTGCCTCCTTCCTTAATTTCAGTGGCGTAGCTGTTCAATATTCAATCCGAGACCCATTTACATGCAAAACAGTCCAGGGAGTAAGTTGGATACAAAGTTGTACAAAGTTATCGCGCTTCGGCTGTAATTCTGTTTGGCGTGAGCGGATGACGTGGGGAAACCTCTTTGTTTAATTTAAATACGGACTCTGTTTGTATTGCGTTCTCTAGTGCTTGCTTTTAGGTAAACTGCATCTTATTATCTTAACAAGATGCCCTTCGCAGAATGCTAACTGCGAACAACCTGCGTATTATTCCTGTCCCTATCCCCTGTAAGAGGTACGGAAGTGCTACGATTCCAGGGCCTGGCTATGAGAAAAACAAACACAAGATTCAATACAAAACCTTAGAATTGAAAACCTATTCGAGAAAGAAAGGAACAGATTCGTAATACGGATGATGAGGGTAGTGAGAATCTTAAGCTATGTAGGTATGTGATCCACAAAATGTGAACCACCAGTTATGAAAAGCGTAGCGTTAGCATTCTTTTCAAGGCTGATTTGATTTTGATGTAAAATCTCACTGGAYCAGCTGAAAACTGCATCCTGAATGAAGAGTATGAAATTTTCTTAATTAAATATATTACCTTACAAAATAATAGTCTGTGCTTAATAACCTTAGTAATGATGTAGGAAAGTAAGCTTTCGCGACCAGAGTCAGATTGAAATCTTGGTTGTTTTAGGTTGTACCGCGTCAGTTTTCGAAGTAGGAGTAGGGTTCCCAGATTATTTATTGGATTTCATTATAAATACACTAGGCAGTTTCATTCACGTATAAAATAAGGATATTGTAACAATTTTTGAAAATAGCGCGCAGGGCAAGTGCATATTACGCACTATGAACAATTTTGTTTGATGTAATTATGCCAAAAATTAACATTATTTTCAAAATGGAGAAATTCACGCATAAAATAGTCTATTGTGGTTGCGTAGTCGTGTGACGTCATTTGTCGTATTTGTCAATCTCATCAATGGTATTTTCAGAGTTATTATAAATTATAGTCAGTTTTAACAGCTTCAAAATGGAATTAACATACAATATATTGTAAAATAAAAGTAAAGGGCGCAGTCTAAGCAAAAAAGACGTGAAATAAGATTCCATAACTGTCTAAAATGATATTGATTCAAAGTAAATTGAAAGAGAAAAAACAACAAATCTATTTTATAGAATACAAACCAAATCAAAAGTGACTAACCATATAAATTTTGATAATGAGGACAGAATGCTCCCGAAAGTCGGAGATTGGAACGTTGTTATTAAAATAATCCCACCAATCAATAAGTAGTAACACTTTCCATTGAATTTCATATTGTGAAGCATTCACACATGATACAAACAATCACGTAAATAATACAAAAAAATTCGTTACCTAATATCGCTAAATTAAAAAGGAGCCAAATTTAAGGCCAGTACCCAAATCTGTCAATTTTGCAACTGAACCGCAGATATGGCTATCACCTCCTCACTATTTGGGATCCAACTACGCCTATCCCCACCTTCACAATCTCTTTCCCGCTCTATCCAAGCATCTCCACCGTCTGTATAAAAAACAGGTGCAGTCCCACTTATTCTCCTTTAGCTCTGTTTCAGTGTGTGAAAAAAATACAGGTAATCAATGTATTTGATGTGTGTTCAGGTACAGGAACAAGTACAAAACGTTAGAATCGGCATAGTTCAATTATGTTAGTAAATTGTCCCAGTCGCGAAAACCCTTCGACAAATTGGATTCATGAGCAAACACAGAAAATTGTGATTTAACCACAACGATAACACTCTTAAATGATTTTAGTGAAGTATATGACTAACTATCTCAAACCGCTGGTAAAGTAACCACCCAGATTTCCTGTTGTGAATTTGAAGGCTAAGCCAGATTCCGAAAATTGCACTCTATTGTAATGTAATTCTGTAAGTAATAAATAGATATGCTGTTTATTTTGTGGAGTCCTTTTGTATTAATTATTCTTAGAGTATTTGTTTCATACTAGTTTGTTAAATTATAAAATAAAGATATTTGATAAAGACCTAAATTATAGGTCGAAACGTCATATTAATAGATGCAGATGTCTTTAATTTAATAAAAACACGAGCCAGAACCGACAAATAAATACATTAAGAATAAGTATTAAATAGAGTACTAATTAAATAACCTAATAGCTGATTTTTCATCACTGGTTCTCGAGACTTGCATATAATGGCTTTTTCCAACGTTTCTATATGTTACCTTTAAGCACTCACTTGCATTGCAAGTGGCTCCTTGTTTGGTGCCTTATCATAAAAGTTAAAAAACTTACCTGCTAACTTCTTGAATATTTTTGGCAACTCAATTAAACAGAGCGTGTTCTTATCGCATGCGTTCACTACGACGATCGGCACCGAACTTTGCCAATGCTTCTGATGTTCATAATATAAAGTTATTATGTTTCCGGAAAAGACGCTGTCACTTGTCCGAAAACTGACGAGAAACATCAAACTGATGTTTTGATTACTGCTGTAATCCTCAAAGATAGAACTTCTGAAAGGTGTCTGACAGGAAGTTTAAACAAGTATTTAAAAGTAAATGAACAACTAAGGAAGTTATACATAAAAACAACGTGCCAGTCTGACAAAATTTAAACAGATAGATTAAAAAAATCTACATGCTAGGTATACACAAACTACCTGATAAAAGAAAAATACAAAATTGGCCTATCAATACCACGCAGTTCATAATTTCGATTATCCTTGTAAAAGTTACGGAAGATTTATTTGTTGGAAAGTGTATATCACAAAATATGAAGTTATATGTAATTATTAACAGTTACAGTAATATTCTAAGTAAGGGCGGTTACATAGGGCAAATATTTACTTCGTGATGATTAAGAATTGACTTTATTTTTACGAGCATGTTAATTAAAACCGGTCAAATATTCTTATTGCTACATAAGCTTGTGTGTGTGTTGGTTTTGCGAAGGCTATCAAACCATTTCTGTTTATAAATTTGGATATCCAACAAAAGTAAATTATCATTAGTTTTTAAATCTACCAAGAATATTATGTCCGGATTTTAACCCACCTAACTTTAGAATTCCGTGGGGTCAAAAGTATCACGTCCAAATCTACAATCTGTTTTAACAACAAACAAATTGACCATTACAGGACTTAATGGTGGATTGGTATATTTATGTAAGCAGAGAAATTTATAGACAGAGTGGAAATTCTATAGGTAGATATTTATAAAGCTGCTTGAGATAACTGATCTAGTCGAGGTTGTCTTGAACACTTTTTCGAGCAAAAGTGACCTCTCTAAAAATAATCTCGAAATACCATTGACAAATATACATGCTTTGCCAATGAGCTGCTTCCGGTTAGCAAATAACGCCTGACATAGCTTTCCTAAGACGTACAAGAGGTGTGCAAACTGCATTATGCATGACCAGAACAAGGTTCAGTAAGTCCGCTGCTGACAAACAATTTCTATTTGGCTCATAGACGCGCAAACCTGATTTTAAACAATAGGTCAACGACGTGGAGGTTATCGAAGCCAACGCAATGTTTGATTGCGTATTGATTCGTTCGATGACGAGAACTGAATTGTCGTAACATGCCATTTAACTGGAAACTTGGCTAAATCGTTGACTGGCATCGAAGAACCAGATTTTACATCCGTTGTTTCGAGAGCGCCAGGTCCTTATCAGGCATCCAGGAGACGCCAACATTAACAAACAACTGCCAGTCAAAACATCTGACATCCGAAAGACAGTGGAGTAAGTCCACTGCGCATACGACTGACAACTATTCTGATACCGTTCGTAAGTGATGTTGCCACACATCCAAACCGTAATTCCGACGAGATTATGTTGCTTTTCTCTCGAGGTTGCGAAGGAGGCAGAAGATTACGACCACGCTGCTTCCGTCTCACAGTTGGCAGATTCATCAATTTAGGTGGACAAAAGTCAAATCAAGGTTTTGAATTTCTGAGTGGTGGACGTTGTTATTATTAATTACTAAGTCGCTTAAAACTAATATTTCCTGCCTTACCACATTTGTGAACACATAGTACAATGAGTAAAGAACTGCTGTTTACAAAATTGCCAATTCCCTGCAGTGGGATTAGGCAAACGTACTGTCCTTTTATTATGTTCACAATTGTTTTTGCCGTAAACACTTATAGTTCTCGCTTAACTATCGATGTTGTTGATATAGTAAAACTATGTATTTCCACATTCATTATTGGATCTACATTATATTTACATGTCAAATTAATGTAATATTTTGCAAATTTATGCTCATATTCAATAAAGAAAAACTCCTAAGGTCGTTTCGTTTTAATTAATTTCGCCAGTGTTTCTTTTTTGGTTTTAGGCCAAATCCCTGCCGTGGGATCAGCATAATGCGCTGTCCGATTATTACATTCCAAACTGCTTCTCCCGCAGTGAAAGACTGCAGAAATAAAAAGTGCTTAATTTGGAATATAAAAAGGTATATAGATTGTCTGAACCGTTATCTGTTGTAGCACGACTGCTAGAATAGCAACAAATTATGATTTATTGGCCACATTATTAGTTTCATCAGACCCTGTTGCTGCTTCTTTGCGGAAATCAGTCAAAAAATAATAAACACCGCTGGATTAAAAGAGGTGCTTGATTTAGTAAAATGTAGTACTCCGAATCAACACCTGTCGGTATCAAACTTAAATCTTGAATAAACAAATGACCTGCCAGAGGTCTGAAGAACAATAATCACTTGTAGTATTCTTAATTTTATTTAATCACTTATAATACTCCTAATTTTGTTTCATTATACAGGGTGTCCTCGAAATACACCGACAACGTTTGATAGGTGATGGAAAATGCAATTTTAATAACTTTTTTCGAATAAAACAATTCCCGAAAGAGCTTTGTTTTTTATATGCAGGGTGTTGGAACTGAATTAAAAAAATGATTTTTAAGACTATTCCTTAGCTATAAAAGATATCCTTTTTAAATTTGTTGAGAATCATAACTTCATAAGGTACAATAAAAATAAGTTTCTAAAGCACCAATGGCGTGCACTGGGGTAATGCAGACCATCCCTTTTTAATAGAACTTATAGGTCTGTGGATTTTTAGACAAAACTAATACAGTTTTGTATTCTCTAATTAATTGTAAATAAAACATGTCTCTTTAAAGTTTGCCATAAAACGACTCATTCGTCCCTAAAAATTGATTTTTAGATTGAATTATTTTCTGAAATCACAAAAATGTTATTGAAACTGACAACGCTTAAATGTGATGGAAAACACAATTTTTAAAACTTTTTTCGAATAAAAATTTTCCCGAAAACGCTTTGTTTTTGATATACCTTCGGGGTGTTGAAGTTGAATTCTAAAAGTTTATCTTTTAAATTCATTGTAGTGTTTTTCAACAAAAAAAATATTTTAAAGGACGAATGAGTCGTTTTAGGGCAAACTTCAAAGAGAAATGTTTTATTTAGAATTGATTAAAGATTACAAAACTGTATTAATTTTGTCTAAAAGTCCACAGACCTAAAAGTTCTATTAAAAAGGGGGATCTGCATTACCCCAGCGCACGCCACTGGTGCTTTAGAAACCTCCCGATTACTTCTTTTATTGTACCTTCTGCCGTTATGATTCTCACCATTATAGTTCAGGAATAGTATTAAAAAATATTTTTTTTAAAATTCAGTTTCAACAGCCTGTATATAAAAAAGCGTTTTCGGGAATTGTTTTATTCGAAAAAAGTTTTCAGAATTGGATTTTCTGTCACCCGTCAAACGTTGGTCGGTGTATTTCGAGGATACCCTGTATAATAATTTATGTTAAGTTATCAGGCGATATAGTTTATTAAATAAGGAGTTGTTCTTTCAATTCTTTGAAAATATATATAATTTTTATTTAAAAAAATTTACAATATAAGTTTAAAAATACCTATACTATAAATTTGTGCTAATTCGAGTCGTCAAACGGGATTTTTTTGTCCACCTAAATCGATTATTTTGCCCACTGTGCGTCTGCGGGCCCCACGTTGGGCGCCAAAATCCTACGGAACGAAATACCCGCGATTCCCGGCCCGCGTCTTCGCCGAGGAATCGCCGCCAAAGCCGGCAACGGGGCCGGCGCGTTTCCTTGGTAAGCGGCCACGACGAGGCTTGCGTCAAGTTGGCACAAGTTTCGTTTTCAACTTGAACTGGCGTCTGCTGGGTATCGGAATTAGCATTGCACCGCCAGTTGTTGCCGAGCGGTCGTCGAAGCGAGGCAAGCACGTGCGCGACATAGCACAGGCACACACAAGCGGGCCCACCACGAATTCTGTGGAAAGTTTCTGTCTTGAAGATGTGATTTTGCGCGCGCGAAACGTCGCCTTTCAGTTTGTTTTTGTGCAGTTCTGTTATTTTTTTTTATTTTCGTTTGTTGGTGCCGGAGATTTTAACGATCCTGGGATTATAAACTCTGAAAATAAATGGTAATTAGATGAGAAAAGTTGGAAGTGTACGTGCGGTTCGAAATGAAAATTTTCTGGTGCATGTCATTTTTTTTTTGTTTTGTATTATGCGCCAGAGTTTTTATTGCGAATCGTGCAATTATTTCTACTGAAAGTGTATTGGAACACCGAGATTGTTTGTGCAGGTTTAAACTTTCTAACGAGCATAAKCGAAAAACTAGGCCGTTAATTTGGTATTTTTCCTCTGCCACAGCAAAGGGCGCTGATTCATATTCTTGGCACACACAGATATGTGTTTGTCAAGCTAGTACCTAATTTCGTTGACGTACGCATGTTATCACTTCCAGTTTTACGATAAAAACGTTTATGGATATTCGTAGAACAACTGAGTGACCATTTTTAACTGTGACAAGCACACAGTCGGTTTACAAAATTCACACGAATTTGCTTTTTCAGTATGGATTTTCCACACTAAACAATCTAGAATGTTTTGTGCAGGTTACGAGTAAAACAAGCAAGGTTACTCTGCTATGACCTGTTTAACGTATACAACAATAAGCAGTAAACATTACACGTGACTTCTACAAGCTTGACAGCAATTTGTTGCAATAGTAAACAATGATAACACGCCATTTCATCATTTAAAACCGTGTAATAGTTAAGTCAAACGATGAGACTGATAACGTAGCATGATAACAGAAAACAATGGATTTCTAACTCTACCGGATTATACCCTGAGATCTTAGTAACCAACGAATTTTCTAGTATTGCGCGAACTATATATCTTAGCACACTTAGTAGCTAATAGACGCAGCCGGTGCCGCATGATTTGCTTAAAAAATTAACGTCTTTCGAGTACTTTCATTCAGTTCAGAGGTTTATCTTGTTCCTGTTATCGGGAGCTGTTGTTATTGAAAACGCTSCTCTTCTTATCAGCTGATAACAAGTTACCTAATAACTTTGTTTTCTTCAAACACCAAACTGCCTACTGAGAATCTTGAGTGTCATCATCCGTTAGGTACAATCATCAATTTGCGTATCTGTTTTCGTGTCCTTGCGATTGTGTAGAAAAAAAACTGTAGTGTATGTTAAAAGGACAATTGTCTAGCGATCTCGGGCAGTAAATCCTGTTTGCGGCCAGCCATGGTCTTTATTTGAAAGAGGATGGTGGCACTACGTTGCCGCGCAGAGAACGAAAAGGGTGAAAAAAGCGTCGTTGACGGTAGTTACCATTTTACTACCGCTAATTCCAGCTGATATACTGCACGTATATGTAGTTTAAAAATCCTGAGTGCTTCCATCGTCATTTCCTGGTGAACACTATCCACTAACCAGCAGAAAGTAAATTTTAGAAATACTCGTATGACTGTTTTGCTGTTTATAAGCAAACTTCTCCAATATAAACATGCTTTTTTGTAGATCATATAGCAATAACAGGGTGTATACATAACAGTTTTATTTTTACTGTTATAGAAACAGCAAAGGATATATTTTTATATACCGCATATGATTAGAAGCATTACATCTTGGCAAATAGCAAGAGAAAATAATTTCATTACACATGGTACGTACAATATATAACGACTATATTTATTACCGTACAACTATGATCCTTACAAAAGTGGAAAATTATATGTGATTTTGTAATTGTCTATCGTTTACTTAAGGTTCTTTATACATAAACCATACAGTTTCCTAAAATGAACATGATAATATTATCCAACAAAGGCACAAAAACCTTACAAGAGAAATAAGATAAGTAGACAAAACATATATACATATTATCTAGAAGCAGCTTGAAAGAAACTCTGCGGGTACACTACCAACTACCAACACTACCAAAATACGATTTAATGGGACCAAGAGAAGGACGAAAGCACAAAAGGGGTAGAGGATTGAAAGACAGAAATGTTTTGTCCATAGTTGAACGAAGCGTAAGCAACACTATAACAGAATGTAACTAGGAAGACATGGAAAAAACAAGCTTAGCTACAGAAATTCTAGTGAGACGTAAAGAACCAATAGAAAGACCCAAAAATATCCTGTAGAGCAGTATCACCTCATCTAGAGATCTAAGAAGCGACATCAAAATAGGCAAAGCAATCCTAAATCTTTAAAGAATTATTCATAGCAAGTGTTACGTGAGAGCACACTAACAACAAGCATATCACCCTTCCAACCTACCACAGATGTAGCCAGCCCTATGGTATATCCGCGAATGGCAGAAATACCTAAGTTGGTTTCAATTATTCAATACAATTGAATTAAAGATGTAAATATGAAACAAGGGTTGTAGCTGTAGTCTTCAACCTCATTGCCTTTTGAATCCCCAAAAGGACAACCTCCTACATATCTTTCTCGCCATCCAGATTTCCATCTCTTGGGATATTTCTGCGATCTGGCATCGCAGCACTTGCACCAGACGCTATATTTCAGTCCGACGGTATGTTGCTGGCGCCGACAATCAACGTAAATTACAATAATTATGCCGAAGGTGCAAAAACCCGCTAACCAATTATTTCACTTAGTTTCTCAACAATCTGTACTTTCCCCCAGCACAGCTGCTTATAGTCAGCGGCGTGGAAAATTACTCTAATAATGTCATCGTACGAACAATACCGCTTTTCAAGAGAGGCCGATTTGTTTTGACTACAAAAAAGGAAACTGAATAGTTGAAACTACCTTGAACCATCATCATTTAGCTGAAATTATATTTATAGAAAATTTTACGATGTTATGTTCCAATATCTGAATGTAGAATTTTTATATGCTCACGAGTTCTGAAATACGAATACTTCATTCATTTTAACGATGTCTGTACACTTTTTCAAACTTTGTATAGAAATAACAGCGAAAATAAAGTGGATCTTCTCATTCTGATATTCCTTTTATAGATACAAGTTTAAATTAACTAATTCATAAATGGCAGATTTTTTATCAGTTATGGCAAACATATTACTAGGAATAAAAGAATTAAAAAATCATAACTCCGTAGAATAGTTCAGTGATTATGTGAGTAACATCATGCATTGTTCCGTATTCTCGAAAATGTTTCTTGAATTCTGCCTTTGAGTTGGCCCAGCAAAAATTAAACTTTCAAATGGAGGACAAGAAATTGCTTATTGGTGTAAGATCTTGGCGATCTTTGTGGAAATAGATTACCTATATGATTTGGGACTACTATATCGAATATCATATCATGGCTTTGAACAGGTTTCGTGCCACTTTGCCACCAAGAAGCTAATTCACAAAGTCCTTCGTAACGTTGTAGTGGAAGAGAAGCTACAAGCGTTCGGAAGCGGCTTCTGATTCTACAATGTTCCCCAATTTCAGGTTTATTAAGCTGTAATAATAAACGAAATAGTGCAACTGGAGTTTCAGACATAGTCGGACATACCGATACACAAATAAAATGTACAAACCTTTTGCTCGCATTCCCAAGACTGCTTTGGCTGCCGTCGCTCACCTTGCAATCCCCCATTCGAAGGACCATGTTTCATATTTGTTTCTTTGATAGTTTTTATGGTTGCTGATAACAACAACCGCAACAACAAAATAACCAAACATGAATTAAACACTGCACTGGGTCTCTCCATTATTTGCTTAGACCTTTTCTCTTAATTTCAAATGCGGTCTATTATTGTAGCTTAACTTGCTACGTTTTTGCTCTACTTTATATAGCTTTCAAATTTAGGAAGGAAGGGGATGTAATCTCCTGAGGTTCTGTTTATTTTGTCCGTTTCGATTACTTTATTCTGCTCTTTCCTGTTACTGGATCACTGTGTTTAAAAGAGCAAATGGCCTCAGCGACATCTGTTTATATTATTTATGTCGCTCACGGAGAAACTTCTCCTATGCCACCGATGGAACCTGCCCTAAGTCTTGAGTGGCTACCACAGTCGCAGCCCGTCTAGTGTGCAGAGTTTTCACTTATATGGCGCTGAAGACACTGTCTCTAACACTCAGTTTATGAGATATTATTGCCTGGCGAGTCCTACGAAGGTCGAACTAGTCGTAGGACCCGAATGAATTCAACGCTACTTCTGTTTGGTTCTTCCTCTTCTTATTCGCAATATGTGCTTTACTTTGACTTTATTTATAATAAGTCAAGCTTTTTGCTCCTGATTTGATATTATATGCTACATTTAACTTCCGTTCTTTTTAAGGAAATTTCGTCGTCCAGTAATCATCAACGCTCTCTGTTAATGTATGATACCCATGAATGTACAAAACTCGGTTTTTAGATAATTTGAGATCATAGCCAAAAATAAATCAGATGGTTCTTCTTATGAATGTAATTTATTTCCGATTACGTAAGCAGACAGAATCTATATGGGGGCCCTAATCGTGTTTAGCCTGGCCTCTCGATACAGATTTCTCACTAAGATGATAAATAGCTTCTTGAGCGACTTAAACGTCCATTAACTAATTGAGAGATACGGTCCATTAACCGTACACGAAATAAATTTCTACCCATTGTTACTGCACTATCCACGTTAATGCGCTGTCCTGATTATTTGGACAACTTAATTTTCCCAACAGCGTTACCACGCAAATTCTTATCAGCTTGTTACACGCAGATAATGTCGTCGGCATGCGATTTTTCGAAGCGATCGGTCGGGTTCAGTTAATAAAGTCGCGACATATGTCGATAACAGCTGGACACACGTTGACCTCTATGTGGGATCTGGGAATTTTCCTTCGTTTAGGTTGGGCGAGGTTAGTAAGCCGCAAAAAGGAGTCCCTTGGGATTTTTGCCCGATAAACGGCGGCCTCGACTGAAAAAGTGGACGGAAGCGGTCTTGCCCGATAACTGATAAGCGTGATGGGCAAATTCGCATTTTCAACAAATGTAGAACGCGTAAATAGTAACCGTGATATCCACAAACAACGAAATTTTTTCGTATGTAGTGTAAAGTTTCGAGTCAGAATTGACAGAATTGTCATAGAGGACCCAAGGAAGGCGACAAGAGATGTGAAGAAGTATGCTTAATGAGCAGAACTGCTCCTTTCTTCTTAAGAAAGAACCCAGAGGCTCTTCTGGCTTTCATTCGACGCTATCAACCATCGGGTTTTGAACTTAAGATGACTGGAGTAGGATGCTTTGGTCCGACGAAAGTAAATTAAACCTTTTTGGTCTGGTGAAATTATTGTAATCATTGACCGCTGGGAAAACGATATATCAAAAACCAGAAGCCCAACGCAAAGAAAGAGTAGAGTAAATTAATGTATCTAATTCAATGAAGATCTGACTACAATGGCTGCCTACCACAAAATAAGACACTTTGGATAACTGATCAAATTTACACGCAAAGAGAGAATTTGCGACGACGCGAAACCTCCCTATATTCGTCTCACGTAAACGATAACTTGTCTCCAAGCTGGATTTTTCAACACGACGATGATCTAAAACATACATGTTGTAATGTCGTACAGATTCGAAAAATGCTGATTTCTAACGACTTTTATGTACACACCTTACTGAAGTACCCTAAATCCAAATACAATTAGTCCAATACACTACTATTCAACCACTAGCACTTGAAATGATTTATAACACCTGGTTCGTTTTGTTCTCTTGCTTCATCCCTATTTAAATCAGACTTGTCCTACACGTTCGAGAATATTCGACCGATCGATAATGCTCGAAGGTCAGGTCAACCACGCGAACAGAGCGCGTCGTCGGTCTGGTTGCCTAATCTGCAGGCTCTAGTTTGTCTCATCGCAACAATCAGTTCGTTAAGTAAGGGTTTGTGAATCGAAACTTACCCTATTGTACTGGGTCACTGAATATTTCGACTTTAATGTTTGGGAGAGAATGAAACTGCCTTACGTATACTATGTGAATATTTAGCAGTTATGTCTGTTGGTGCACTTTGCAAAACTTCAGGAGATTGTACAAGCATTCGTTGACTATATTCTAAAGTTTATTGAGAATATGCTAATCCCATAACTTCAGCTCGTATAATGAGGAATACTTTTTGATCAAAAGCAACACTGCGTGAAATAGTTCTGTGCCGCACTTAATACACGGATTATACTAGCTTATTTTAAAGACCTCTTACCATGTGGACTGTGTTTAGTTTAGTTACAACAAATTAATGAAACTGCAAAACAAATCACGTAACTGATACCTGCTGAAAGAAAGTACTTTGCTTAAACCCTATATGCTACTTCATCAATCAACCATATGTACAAAATGAACAACAGGGAGAAAGACTGAAAGCACTCTCAAAGCACAAAGAGGTAAAATATAAGCTTTTAGTTTATATGTGGTCAACTCATTGTTTCACTTTCCAGTTTTTACGTATTAAGGCGTCGAAGAAGATGGTTGAGTGGTTGAAACCCTTGCACTTAGCTTTGAAAGATTGAAGACAAGTTCTAMCCAACTAATTCTGAAATCTGTTCTTTTAATSACATGCTTCTTTCTGTATGTGTATTTATCGAAACGATAATTCATTCTTTTMCTTTMTCCGTTTTGGCCTAACCACAAGTCGAAAATATGGAAGMGCGGCTGTCTACAGCTGTTGCAGTSACCGGCCTTGGTAGTAAACTGCATACGCGATGGGCGATAAACTATACGGCGACTGGCTGCGCTTGCTACGGGCTTGCACTTCTTGGGCGCATGTTTTTACGTCATCTCCAGGTCATTAAAACAGCTGATTTACGTGTACACGACAGTCTGATCATGCACTTTATCGATAGTCTGGTAATTTGCTGTAACAGTATATCCCGGCACGCTTTTTCACATTTCTAAAGCAAAAATGGGGCTAGGGATGCTACAGACAGAAGCAACACAGGAAATCTTTCAACAGGGACAGTTCAGTTAAAAGTGCGCAGGACGATATCAAATTTATTCGATACGCACAAGATGTTGATACATATCCATATATCGATAATCCATATCTCTCTTTGTGGATACCGAATTTTAGCGATACGTATCAGCTTTCGATATCTATCGTTACTTCACATTAGTTACGTATCCACATCGTTCACTTAGTTCACTCTTAATATCTCGTATGTTACTGGACTCACTGTTGTAACTATTATTATCAGATCCCTCTAGTGTATTCGAGTTTTCACCTTCGTTATTTTCATGCAGATGTCTGTCAGATCAGAACGCTGTTTGGATACGTATCCATTACATTATCGGTGTATTGATACGATGGCCGCTTATCGACCATATTATCTATTGACGCTGAACGTATCGATACCGTGTCTCTTATTGTATCGTACGTTATTCAGTCCTGAAGTCTCTCTGTTTTTCATTGTAATAAGGCTTAACCCATTTTGTTGGTTGTCTTTCTCGTATTGGCTGGAAATGAGATATAGACAATATGGGGTTTAAACAAATATCGTATTGACAAATTTTCGTAATAGAAAGCTAGAAATTTGATCACTACAAATTTATTTTTCCTGAAGACGCGATAAAATTGACACAGTAAAAATAATTAATAACACTAGTAATATTAGGACTAATTAAACTAGAAACTACTACGACTAGAAATTTTAAAATCGCCATAAAAGTTATTTGAATAGAGTTAACGTGAATATGCGTGTGAGCGATGCTCTGGTGTCCAGAGCTCCATGATGACAACTAAAAGCCTCTGTCTTTCTTAACCGACACCAACCAAAGCACCTGGTTCACACTTTATATGAGGACATATGAATTATTATGAATGCCAAGGAAGCCGAATTGACACCGGTAAATTCTCTTTGCACACAAAAATAGATCGCGAAAATTTGCTTTTTAAAAGTTATATGCTTTGCTGCTAGAATTTGTAGGCCAAATAGAGGACTTAGGTTTGTTTGTTACAACAGATATCTCCAGCGTGGGATGGCGACTGTCCTCCTGATTCAGTGACTGGCTGCCTTGTACAACACTTTCTACTATGGGGATGCATAGATCCACAGTTCGTCAAAGAAAATTATGTATGTTATCATATTAAGCAATACTACTAAATACAAGAAAATTTGCTATCATTACTTTGTAGTGTCGTAGAAAATTTACTTTTCGTTCTGCAAGGTTTTTTCTGGAAATAGAAACTATAAAGTCAAATTTATAATTTCTGATAAAAATGGGACTTATGTCCAAATGGTGGTTACATACATTGTATCAAAGTGCCCAATTCAAACTTAGTGGAAGTGTTAGCAGGCACAATCATGTGTAGTGGACTGAAGATAATCCTCATATTAAAGTTGAAAAGGCTGTGAATTTGCCTCTCTAGCTTGAAGGTAATAATATAACAATGCCACCATTTAAAATAATCCTATTTTCATCGGAATTTTTAATTATTAGTCTTACAGTTTTCCATTTCCAGAAATTTAGCTTTGTAGAACGGAAGTTTTCTATGACATTTTAAAGTATGTACCTATTTTTGAAGCACTTAGTATTTGTAATCACTGTCTCGAAAATTGTGATGAAAAAGTTATTACGCCTCCAGAAGAAGCTTTATATTACGAAACAGTCAACACCTCAGTGGATTATACGAGCATAATTTCAAACCTGTCGTACTCTGCTTCAACAAATCAAATTTCATCCGTGCGACAGTATATTGGACCGTTACAAATGGGCCATCGCTCAGTACCGGTTGCTGCTGTATAGCTCGCTTTTTGCCATCAAAAAACACGTCGTTAACAGGTAGCTAGACGAAACAGTCTAGGTAAACAAAAGGTTCCGGATTCATGCAACTCAGCTGGTTACTGACCCAAACGCAGGCGGGGCGCGTAATTTTGCAGTTCGTTGGTCCCCGTAGAAATCGAGACCTCCACTTTCGGCCATTTACCTAGTCCAATACAAACGAAACAGTTCAGAGCAGAGGCTCTCTTCTTCGAGTTGTTTACTGTTAACTCTGACGAGCATCAACGCCCGCTGCCTGGTGGCGCCTGAGGCTTTTGTTGCGTTAATTCAAACTGGCACGTTGACAGAAGATTGGAGTGTTCGACTTTTATTTTTATCCGTTCTTGTTTCTGTACGAAGTTCGGCGTGTATAAATAAAGGGCATGTACCATTCACAACTGAAAAGCATGACTGCGGTTAGGCTCCAAAAGGTCTATTACGTTTGTCGGTTCAAGATAGAATTTAGGTTTCAGTACAATAACCTTTTCTTGGTATTTAGTGGGATTCAATTTCATTTGGCTTTAAAAAAAGCGTGGATATTTATTAAAATTTATTGCTTTATTGGAAAGAGTATGCTTTGCTATTAAACATGGAACATAGCTTCATTCAAATGAATTCCACGGTTGGCCTTGTTGTAGCCCATACAATAAATCCAATTTTTCAGTACATTTTCAGCAATATGGAGCTGTATTCGACCAATGGTTTAAGAGACTCAATCGATGCTGGGTGGTTAGCCTAACACTTACCTTTAATGGCTCACCACAAATAATAATCCAGCGGATCTGGTKATGATTTCTTCCGGGCTGTTATGCCGTGGTCCAAGGTGTCCCTTTTCTTCTCATACGTTTCGCTGCTCTTCGTTGGCAGCAWCTTCAGTGATGTTCAGGTTTCGCTGATGTAATKTGAACTTCAGATGATGAGAAGAAAAAGGGACACCTTGGACCACGGCATAACAGCGCGGAAGAAATCATTACCAGATCCAACGCCGGCCGTGAAACCCTTAAGAATCCAGCGGAGTCAAATCTCAGCTGTCAGGCGGCCATTAGACTTTAGCACTTCGGCTGATGCGATTTTCGAGAAGTTTCGTTGGCTATCTGGCAACTAGTGCCGTATTGTCGAAACCAAAGCTCACTGAGATAATGGGCTTCAATGTCAGGCAGCCAAAAAATTTGTTACCATGGCGCATTAGCGATCGTCTGGAACGACGTGTCGTTTCTCATGCTTAAAGAAAAATGGCCCATTGATGCACCTGGACCAAAATTACTCTTTGGTGGCTCATTGGTTTCTCAATGACGACGTGTGGATTTTCGAAGCCCCATATTCGACAATTTTTCTTATTGAGTTAGCCTCTGAAGTGGAAATGAGCTTCATCTGAGAAGATGGATTTTCGTTAGAAATCTTCGAGCAAGCAGTCCTCAACCCACTTAGCCTACCGTGAAAAATTCTGAAATGTTTAATTCTTGAGAACGATGACGAGTTGATGTTAAGTGTTGTTGACTCCCTCTCGACAACAGCATTTACGTTTTCGGTTATCAGCAACAATGATCCAGTTTCACAACTTTGACACCATGTATGTCGCTTCACAAAAATATTTTGACATGACAGACAAATAAAAAGTTATCGTGCTCAGCCTGCTCAACAGTTGATGGACAAGCAGAAGCTGGAAAAACCGAAAAAAAAACAGTGAGGAACATATTGGAAGTTGGCTCGTTAATTTTTAMTGTTTCTGAATGGTATTTCACGTGATTCAATTTAGGTAAAAACTGAGCTGTGGACCGTTTAATTGTTAATAACTGGGTCAACAAAAAAACAAAAATGAATTATAATTGACTCGATTTTTGATAAATGACATTGTATGCTAGATTTGAAGCGTAACTTTTTCGCTCCGTCTTTGTCGGTCAAGAAATCATTAGCCACTTGATGGCTTTTTTTAAGAAACATCCAATATGTATGCTAATTGAATTGAAACAACTGAAAAAGCTGTAGCCCAAAATTGAAAATGGTCTATGTATCTCCCGATAAAACACTTCAACAAGCTTCAGCAGTACCATTAAAACAGATATTTACTGTTTGTTACGAGAGTATTGTTACTGAAGTGGCACCATCTACAAACTTACTTTAAAATTTTTAACACATGAAAGTCACTGGGGATTATGTCTGGACGACATGAGTGGCACTGACTTTATTTGAGCCAAAGTACTAGAAGTGTTACATCAAATGCTCCTACGTCCAATATTTCTACCTCATAACGTCATAACTTTTATAGTGTTACAAATACAATTGAATATGTTTGTTATTTTAACTTCTGTTTAACTATATATATCACCTGAACAAGAAGAAGAAAATATGGATCTAACTTTGAATACAAGCATCTATGTAATGCGTTATGCAGTATCACTAAGTGAACATATAGTTGGTATGGAAAGGAGAGCGATTTTTAAACATCAGGAACGGAACGGAAACTTGCTCGGTCGGTGTTACCTGGTGCATGCCGACTGTACCGTTCCGTGATACCATACTAGCTCTGATTTCCGCGTTGAAGAGGGCCTTTCTACAAACGATGACTTTATGTTGGAAGGCATTTAAACGGGAACTGCAGAATTAAGGTATGATCCAGAACAGTTTGAAAACAAAAGAGCTACGTGTTGTGATCACCAGACGGCCATAGGGCATACGTGAGGATATTGCTTGTGAATTCACCCAAATTAATGGAAGCAATGACCGTTGCTGTGATGGGAATATCGATACGGTCATGCGATCTATTGACGTCATGTTCTTCCATGATGGAAATAAACACTTGCAAGGTCTAGGACGAAAGGCTCATGTCGTCAGAAACATTCGTCCGGCTTGATACGCTTCAGTAGTGTTCACTAAAAAGGTCAAACCTTTTGGAAGAGCAGATTTAGTCCATCACGGTGGAGAAAAAGTTAAAGAAAGTAAAGGAGCAAGGCATAATAGTTGAGGAATCTGTCAGTCATCAGTGGGTAAGCCCCACGTGCCTTTTGGCAAGTATCGTCCGAAAGATATAATACCTAAAAGTAAGCATGATGTAACTTGAGAAAAGTATGTCTTTAAAGAGACAGCTTTTATTAAGTTGAAAGAACAGGTTAAGGCGAGATGTCAAGCGATCTGGCGATGATAATATCGATGTTATGTTATTAATACAGAGAGTCAATATTAGACCGTTAAATTTGGGTGTTGCGACAGTAATCTTGATTTCCATATCCTGCTAGATGTAACCTACAAATACACCTATCGAGTTGATTAG
Source organism: Rhyzopertha dominica (assembly GCA_025024175.1). NCBI lineage: Eukaryota > Metazoa > Arthropoda > Insecta > Coleoptera > Bostrichidae > Rhyzopertha > Rhyzopertha dominica. The sequence continues at coordinate 7,185,428 of QCXZ01000053.1, read as the reverse complement.
TTAATTAAAATCTTTGTTGATATCTCAAGATTCTAAATAATGTTTCGTTCCATGCTCCTGTTGTAAGTGGTCGCTTAAATAAACAAAAACGTTCCGCGTTCCTGTAATTGTCAGCCAAACTGACTAGCACGTGCAATTTGCGTGTAATTAATCGCATAACCGCATTTCTTGCGGGTGTTTCGCCCAACCCTATGCGCCAAACCGCCCGTAAGCTTTGTGTATACGTGCAAATATCCGGGTATGGCTTTTGTACAACACCACGGACCAACGGCGATAGCCGTGAGAGTAATTTGCGCAACGCATCGATTGAACAACCATTGCGCCTATCAGCGATCTACTTGCTCTAACACTTAACTCCCCAGCTGTGATGTAAGCACCGACCTTGTCGCCAAGAAATTCGTTATTAAGATAGCAGGGCGTGCAACGACACGAGCACGGCGAATTATACGTCTGGGGAATTTCATTGAGGTTGCTGAAGGCCTGTGAAAGTTCCTAATTTAAGGCATTCCGCATCGCTGGGGCGGCGTGAACAAATCGCCGGTCCTTGGTGTATTTTGGGAAATTATTTTTTGCATTTCATATGCCTGGATGCCTCTTTGTACACGTGCGCTTCTTTTAAGTGCATTTCACTTTGTCCGCAGCGTTTCCGAGAATATCCTTTCGTAGAATTCCTCGTATATCTCAATCTCCTTGAGCATACCTCAGAATTCCAGTATTACCTGTATCTCGTGGTATATTAGTAGTATTTCAACAAGGGCGCCTTGGATTTACTACTTTTTGTGGAAAATTCCGAGAACTTCTAGATTGGTTAGCCAGAATTCCGATATATGGGGTAATTATAAGCCTTAATAAGTGTGGGTCCGCAACAAAAGAAGCTCCTAGTGAAAAAAAGTAAAGTTACACCTGTTTTTAAAAGTACCCTCGTTCCCTTTCCAAACATGCGTGACATCTTTGTCGAACTCTTTCTAGAACCCTCTCACTGGCTCAGATTGTTGACATTTTTCTTTAATTCGAAATTGTAGCTCATTGAGGATATTTATAGTAGTGTCATAGACTGTTTTCGATTATCCCCAAAATAAGGAATCTAAAAGGCTTTAATCAGGTGTTCTTGCAGGACATAATACAGGTCCTCCCCAGATTCCGCCACTTCCTACCTATCTGCGTAAAAAAGTTTGCTCTAAACGTTCTCCAACGGCATTTGAAAGATGAGTTGGAGTACCATCTTTCATTTGTTTCCTTTGGTCCCAAGGAATGTTGTCCAAAACATCACCCATTATGTTCTGCAGAAAGGTTATGTGACCAGCGGCTGTTCGGTAAAACGACAGGACCTAGAAACCTGTCGCCTACAATACCCACCCAAAAGTCAAAAATGTGTCTGATGTTCTGGGTCTATTATAGCATGGGGATCTTCGACAGCTCAAAATGCGCATTGTGAATCAGACCTTAATAGTAAAAACAATGTTGGAAAGGAGACGCGAGTTTTCAGCATTATTGCGTAGAAACCCGTGGAAAGGCACCAAACGTGCTTGGTGATTAAGTGGTTTTAAAGCCTCTACGTAGCAACTGCTCGTGCAGAATTCTCCAAACAAGAGGAGCAGTAATTCCTACCTCTGCTGACTCTATCCGCGCTAGAATTTCTTTGCTCTAAGACCCTTTACATACCCTGGTGCTCCGGATCTCCTATCCATAATGTGTGTTGACGTGTTCGATGGGTGAAAGATCGGAAGACATTGGTAGGCAAAGCAATATGTATACCCTATTGTCCTAAGACAATCTGGCTACTTGTGGCCGTGCACTGTCTTGTTCAATAAGTTGATTGGGCAGGGTTCTAAGATATAATTAAGAATGTGGTTTGAACGCTTAGCGGTGAAGACTAAAGATGATCTTATACAATGAGCAATGCATTCCTACATCATTTTCTGTCCAAAATTGAGGATCGCGTTTTTGACTGAGCTGCCCTTTCACAATTGATCGACCATCATGCTCATCCATACATAATCTGAAATGGTACTGTAACTGACCTGCTAGATATGATTTAAAACTGCTGACAGCTTCATTCATTTTGGAACCGGTTCTATATGCATAGTCTCCCTTGTTCATACTTCTGCTATATGCAGTGTGATTAATTACTGTCGTATATACTGTTCCTGCATCATTATCAACAGTTGAAATGTAGTTTTAGAAATAAAAAGCCTGCTCGACGTAACTCCCAAGAAGCGTTCTTTACCCCAATAGGATCATAAGACAAACTTTTTTATTTTACACCTGAAACTACACTGACGAGTTGTAATAACAGCGAAACAGATCTGACCGCAGTTGGCTGCGGAGCAGATGCATTTTTCGCGTATTAATGTCATCACCCTTAGTTGTTAGTGCGGCTGGTTTAACCTCCAACAAACCTCTTTTCACCTTCACGGTCAAGCCCAGCAAAGTTTGCTGTTTTTCTTGCGAAGTTACTTTGGCAGTCAAACTAAGTTATAAAGTTTCACGTCAATGCCAAGTTCAAAAGTAGTTTCCCTTGTAGCATTGCCCTTTGGACATCCTGCTTACAACAATGCTCCGTGACGCGTGCAGCTTGGAAATTCATTGTGTATTTTTAAGTAACACGTAAAAGTTCTTTATCATTTTGGCGATGTATTATCTAGTAGAACATTTCTAGAGAGTTTTGAAGCCACGTAGCTATCCGCAGTGTTCTTTTTTAGAAATTGTACCCTCTCTTAGCAAGAATATACACAATTTTGAAGTACCTTTAACAAGGATTTATGTTCAAGCTTCACACTAGGCAACAATTCGTTTTACGTAGCTTCAATGGAAGGCATTTCTAGTTATGGAAATTGGAAATACTATATAAATTTTGATCGAATTATGAAATGTATTTTTCATAGTAACATTTCTATTGTTTGGTAAATATAAATGTGAGGTTGGAATAAGAGTATACACAGAATTTTTTTCAGCGGATTTCCATTGTGTACATTATCCCGAGTACGAGTATTAAAGATGTCTTTAATATTTAGGGCCATACGCAGTCATTATCTTTGACTTTGCTTGGTACTCATAATATAATTGCAGATTCAGCTTTAACTTGAAAACATTTACGAACGTGTGCAGATAGAGCTATTAAAATAGTGTTTGGGGTTGGTTTAACGCTTAAATCTTACATATATTTATCGCACAAAACGACTGGACTACGTTTGTCGGATTTTGAAACGTTTAGTACACGTTTGACTTCAAAGCCACGCAACAACAAACCTTTGTTGAGCGGAGACACGTTCTCCCCTTATGCGATTGCCAAGCATTTGAATAGACAGAGTTTTCACAGTGAACCGGCGTTACTCCGTAGGCGTCACACATATAAAGTAACCGGGATACATTGATGGCGTATAGAGACGACTACTACTAACAGCAGGCATTGCAGGGCGATATTACCGTACACTTTGGTCGTACGAGTGACGCATATTTACTTTCATCGTAGGAATTTGAGAACTTTTGAATATTTATACTATCTTTCTGGTGTTAACTGCTAAAATTGTCTTGACATAATATCACTGTTCTTAGAATATCCGAAAAAAGAGAGAGAAACCAAGGAACTTGTAAAAGCTTTTGCAAAGTGAACCGGTTTAGCTGTTTTTTGTTAAAACTAAGCATTTTCCTTCTCCAAATTTCGAACTAATTTTGTAAAAATTTACTTTAAATGAGCATCTTTACATTGGCATCTTCAGACACGAGGAAATAGGCGTGTGAGACGGAGATTTTGAGGAAAATTCTTACTATTTCAAGAATAGCTGCATTATTTTTAGGATTTTTATAAATTTCAAAGCTTCTACATATCAAACCTACACAACATTAACTTTGCATGTATGGAGCTTAAAATCCAAGTTAATACAGTTTGGTACTAAAAATACTGGAATGGAATGGCATTTTGTTGAAAGAGGGTATCGCGTCTGCATAGATAAGGCGTTTTGAAAGCGCATTCTGAGCTTTCAAAATTTGGTGACTGTGGGACGAACGGTTCTCCAATTATTGCTGACATCAGAATTGCCTTTTTTGACTTCAATGCTGTTTACATACTTTCCCACCCAAGTTAGATCTTTTTTTACAATTTTCTCGACGTCTTCCTATTATGCTTAATTACCGGGTTCGACTTATATTTGAAAACAACTATATGTCAGTGTTGCATAAAAAAGTAGTCTATACCTTTAAGCCAAAGGCATGATAACATCACTCAGGTCCAGGTAGTTGCTAGTCCCAGATCATTATCTTACCTCCACCTGTGATGTTTAATGTATTAATGCAACAATATCTTCTCCATGATATTAGATAATTGTTAAACTGAACTGATACATGTTTAAAAAGTCTGTTAGCTACTACATCCCTGATTACCACCATCTAAATATATTGGAGAATATTCCACTCACACCTATTTCACAGATCCACATTACATGAGGATCAATTAACAAGATTACAAAATTTATCTGTACATTATTGAGGATTTTTAAAAACTGAAAAGACAGATGGATGTGGGGCATAAAAATTTTGATTAAATCGCAAGTGAAAAGATTCACAGCAGTTTGTGGTTCTTTGGAGATTTGCTCCTTACGAAATATGGTTGAGTCACCAATAAATTATCAATTAAATAATTAGAAAATTTATATAGTTTACTTTGGTTGAATGTTCATTAAGTCAAAAGCAACCAACTTCGGGCTTGAAATATGCCAACCGAAAATGCAAATTAACCATTTTCCTACTTCACAACCCGCTAAACCTGCAATAAATGGAATCTGCAGTCAATTGTGAAATTATATTTTCTTTCCCCATTGTCCATACCTTGGCACTGCAGTTTTTCACAGTACATCTCCAAAACGTTTCACCATTAGATAATAGTTTTGTAAATCTAAATTTGGCACTAGCCACCACCAACATCTGTTTTGAAAAGGAGGACCAAACGACAAACGAGAAATCCTTAATTTGCGTTTTGTTGCCAACTAATCCCGTTCCGCATTGTTGACAAGATTTACAACTTAAGTCAGAATTCACTATTTGGGTTYGACGACAGTAAGCTATCGAYACATAGTGATTAAGTTCTTCCTCCCCATAATTCTGATTGGTTGGGAGCAAAGGTTGCAAAATGCAGACAAACAAATACTTATATGTAGTCAAATACAAGAATAGGAAAATTGGAATGAGTAATAAAGTCTAATAAATTACCTCTATGTAGAATAAATTTTACCTGCAGGTTACGGAGAAAACCCAAAAATATGTAATATCTTGGGTCCGCAAAACGGTTGTCCTAGTTTGGACATCACAGGTAGACATTAACTTGATGATTGAATGCGGAAAACGGACGCACCGCTGATAAATGCCGTAATGTACAATTTTAAGATAAAGATATAAGCTGCTAACTAAAAGAATTTTCGAATTTATTTTTGCCCTTACCGAGAGAAAGTGTGTGGTATGGCACTGTTTAGAATTTAGTTGTTCTTGCTGCATGAGTTAGGGTGGGCAAACCCTCGAGTAGGGTATTTAACCCTAAACTGCTATAAAATTTTATTGGATCTTACGAAACCGTCTTTACTATAATGTATTACAGTTTCGGGAAGCACAAAACCCGAGACGACTTCAATCGGAAGCCGATACTTATTCTACATACATGCGTACGTCAACTTTAGAACAGTATACCTGCACAAACAACAGTCGCTCGATCAAACCCTAACCTCGGCCCAATTCTTGCAGTCCAAACCTTTAGTCAGCTAGAAAAAGCATGAGAAAGGACTGCCCACTTGTCATATATGTTCGAAAACCTGGCTCCATCATCGTGTCGTACGGAACTGAAGCGGCCCCGCGTCAAGAGTCGTGAGAGGGCCGACCTGATCCTCTTATCGCACCGTCCCCATCCGAAGACGGCACCATCCGAACCGGACGGGCTGTGTTTCTTCCTGGTGGCGCGCACCAGTGAGCCACAGTCGAAGATAATCAGGGTTAGCGACGAGAAGCAGTTCACGATACCCCGGGAGAACCAGGGGGCGGCCAAGTGCGGAAGTTTGAGCACGGCACTGAGGAGGACGGGCGTGAAGGTGTCCAGTGTAGCGGTGACATTGAAACAGTGGTGGCGCGATGTGGGGCTGTGTCCCAGGCCCCCGCGCGCCACGATAGGTACCATCACCACCAAGCACCGGTGTCGACGGACGCGATCCATGGGACACTCGCTCAGCATGTGCAAACTACAGCATTGTCGACACAAGAAAAGTAAGTGAAGTTACCAGTTTCTCGTACGGGATGATCACGTAGCTCGGAACAAAGTTCGCAATTTACTTATGTAACGCTCGAGAACTAGATTTTTTATTTGGTAATTACTACAGCGTCCCATCACATGTCGAGCTCAAATTGTACTCTTAAAAAGTGGCCTCCTGGGCACAAATATGAAATCCCTTTCTAGAGGTCACGTCTAGTTCTCAAAAAATTAATGTTTCAGTTTGGAACTACTTTACGACGCGGAGTGTTCTGCCTTGTGCCGCGCGGTGTCGCATGCTCCGTAACGTCCGGTCGTTCTACGTGAGTCCCTTTTCAACCAGATTTGGGAGTTGTTTTTCTTACAGTACGATTTTTGAGGCGTTTAAGCCCCCCCCCGCCTTCCCCCTAATCTGCTTGAAAGGACACTCGCGTTGGACGACCGTAGCATGCGACACTGCACGGCACAACGAAGAACACTCCGCGTCGTAAAGTAGTTCCAAATTGAAACGTTAATTTTTAGAACACTAGGTGCGATCGAAAGAAACGGATTTCATATTCTTATTCAGGAGGCCACTTTCTAGGCGTATGCACAGTTTGAGTTCGATAGGTGATGGGACGCTATAGTAAATATTTCCCTTTTTCTCAAATTGAATTTTTTTGACAAAAATATTTTGTGCTTGACGTCATCTATTTTAGGCTATTCTTAAACGATAACCACTTTTTTCTCACATTTCCATAATTTTCAATTGTCTCTTCAGCAGTATTAACATTGATGCCTTGCATAACATGATTGTTGAGAAAATACAAATTTTATTGCAAACTAAATAAATTTAACAATAAAATTGGAAAATAAACAAGGAAAACTGATCGATAAAATTATTTGGCCCATTAATACCACAAAAAAGTCTAGTGGGTCCTCTACGACCAATAACATATTCGTTATTTGGAAAAATATCCCTCTTTCCTTTAACTGTTAGCTTTTTGTGTCTAATAGGGATTTTCTCGGGGTCAATATTGACAGTTTAAGTTGACGATGGTATTAAAACAGAAAGTGTAGGAGTATTATTTTAAAAAATGGGTTCTGGTATTAGTTGAATTTAATAGGGGCTATATTATGATTTAAACACAACATGTGAGGTTTATCTTCTTCAATTGGGAGTTTTTTTTTTATATAAAATATCACTTCTAGCAAGCTATACATAGAAATCCATAAGCAAACACCACTGGTATGAATTATACCTACATATTTATGTATTAAATAATATTCATTTGAAAATCAAGCTTTTAAATCAGTATCGAAAACAGACACATATGCTAAATGACGTCACATCACTACGCAATCACCAAGGGCTGTTTTTTGCGCGGGAATTTTTCAGTTTTAAAAATAATGTCAAGCTTTGAAGTAATTACATTAAACAAGACGCTCAAAATGCGTAATTTGTATTTAAGGCCATATTCACTAACTTGCTTTTCGCTTATTTTTTTAAAATATGAATGTCCCCAGTTCATCTAGAAGTCTACCTGACAGTGGTAAAAATTTTTGCAATTAATTTGCTTATTGTGGACCTGGTGATCTGTTTAAGTGGTTTCCTTGATTAAAAACTTCACAAGCCTCCTCAGGAATTAACCGAACATTCTAAATTTTTGCCAAATTCTTGAAGGCTTTGGATTGGACTATACCAAAATCCGGATACGTTGATATCAAACTAAATGATACGTTTTATTTAAAGAATCATGCATCAAAATATTTGTAGGTAATACTGCTTTTTCGTTCTTTATTCTTCAGTCTTTATTTTTAATTTCTCCTTCACAGAACAAAAATTCTATTTTTAAAGACAAATTTTATGCTATGTATCAAAATAAAACGTCATAACTAAAGAAAAACAGATGACCTATAAACAAAAGAGGAACTTTAAATATAAATAGTGTGTACAGTAAAGTATAGCAAACTTTAAATGTTTGTAATAAGCAGTAAAGTTACATATGTAAAATCATCTTTACTATGTATGTTTAAATGGCATTAGTCATTTTTTTAAAGCGTGACATATTTGTAGCTCGTACTTGTAACTACATTCAGTGATGTAATTACATTAGATTAATTAAAGCGTCAAAATTTATTTGAGATATTCTTGTGATTGAACAAAATTGGCCACATAATTGGCCGAGTTGCGCACATGTGTTTCACTTGATTTCATAAACTTAGTCAACTTAAACCTAAAAAATGCCCGTTTATACTAATCTTGAGAGTTCTCCAAGTTCTCAAAATTCGCAAGACTGAAAGGGGAAGMTAAAAAAATTAAACCAAAAGCTGCTAGAACTGACGAACATTCAGTAGTAATTTTAGCTCGAATTAATGTAGACCCCACATATTTTCAATTGTAGATAATAATAGAACGATCCTCGTACCTACACAAAATCACTCTGTAAAAACGACAACAGGAAATATTAGACGATACGAGTATTAAAAACGTGCAAATATTTACTACACATACATACACTTTTGATGTAAATAATTGCCTACTCGATTTAATGACTTATTAGGGACACTGCTTTATCGCTTTTACAGTTGCTTTCAAAACAATATGATAATGTGCCTTTATAGGTTTACTTAAACAATATAAAAGCTACTTGAATGTATGTACTTAGAGAAAAACAATAAAGACATACTGACCTACAGCAGTTATTAATTAAACATTGTAGACAGAGAAGAATAGCAATATAGTCTGGGGAAACTGTTTTCTTCAGCAAGTAACTCGTGTTTGCTAGTCCTGGAAGGACAACACAAGAAACATTCTCAAAATCAAAAGGTTTATTTTAAATACGTCTTTAATTGGACTGAGATTTTTTCGTCAATTACTAACTCCCGCAATGGCTTTTAAGTAAGCACATTTCAGTTCTTCAAGTACATTTGTACTTAAAAAATCAAGAGTAAGTGTATTACAACTAATGGTTAAATGCTTGAAGTAAATCAAACCTAGATATAACTGGGTTACATACTGCAAAAATTTGTACTTGAATGTAGTACTTTAAGTAGTTTGAAAGCATTTGAAGTTTACGCGAACAACCTATAGCGTATAGCCAAGTATTTTGCGAAGTACTAAATTTTCCTGGTACTTGACATATTTATTAGTCTTGAAGCACTGAACTGTACTGGAAGCACCTTTTTGACTACCTTTATTTCAAGTAGCGCATAGCTTCGTGTACACCTGGCATTCAGAAAAGTAGTTGTCACTATTACCTCTTGTTATGGACCTTTATTCTGAAGTAGATAACTGTTTCAGTGCACTTATACATTGCTTATGAAATACAATCCATATTAGTATCGAATGTTTAATAACACTCATATGGGTATATGGCTATACAAAAAGTAACAACAATTTTAAATATTTTAATTGCCATTTTTTGCTGAATTTGTATTTAACATAAACGGAAAATCGTACGCTGTCACGTTATCAAAGAAATTTCAAACAAATAGTTTCTGCTTGGTGTAATATAAACTGAATAATTAAATCACCAGCTAAAGGGTAAAGGTGACTGCGTTTATTGGAACTGTTTAGTGCTAGGCATTTTAATGGTTTTGAAATACCTACGACTTATCTATGAAATACCTTTCTTCACCCTGCTTATATCGTTTGCTCTTTATCGGCTCCATACTTGTATTATTAATGTTTCGACATCTACGTCAGTATTTGACCTTTGAATTCAAATATTTGTATTTGCTTAAATTATTCATCAGAGATTTTGGTGTTTGTCTCATTTCTAAGCTTTGATATGTTTCATTGTACTATGATAATGTTTACTTTATAAAACGCTGATCTATCACATCTAGAAATGCATAATGCAACCTTACTTTTTGGTCGTTTCTTTTTGCTTTAGAAGTGAATTTTTACTTCTGAATATTTTCATTTGTTTCAAGTAGAAAAAATTACGTTGTTGTTGTTTGTTTTAGTTGTATATCATTATAAAGCAATTCTGCTGCAGCACCTACTGCAACAACAGCTAGTAAATTTAACAATATTGCATCATATTCTCACAAAACGGTTTTTCTTAAACGCTTCTTTTTTACTGATCGATGATGACTCCTAAAAGGATACATGTTGAGTTATAAGTCTATAAGCAGTCCTAAATGAACATCGAATGCACGAAACTGTTCGTGTTCGTGAGATAGCTACTTCAGAACTCCATTGTATTTGATGCATTAGTTCGCTGCCAGGCCAGAACGATTATTTACTGTTCCTTATCATGGTATTGTTAACACGAAATCGCGTTCGCAAACGTATGTTACAAAGATCAAAATGGCCGATTGCTAATAATTAAATTTTACTGGTTATTCTATCGGATGAATAATTCAAATGAGATAAGCAGATGCATGAACTTCGAAATGAAGTTGCATTTCGGTTACTTTCTTGCATGAATACTGTATGAGCTTTACGTTGCTATAAATAGCATCTCTCATAAATTCGACTCATCTTAATAAAGTCATATTAGATCCATGAGAAGGCAGTGTACATATTTAACATGCTCCCTTTCCCTCTCGGCTACCTATCTTGCTTATGATTTACTGTAATATCGGATTACGGTGAACATTTTGTTAGCTTTCATATCTACGCTTGTTACGTCAGTGCGTCGAGCATTGGCGTGACGTACTTTGGAATTTTTAAACAAACAGCATTATTTATTGTTTAGGAAGGAATCTAGTAGTCGAAAATCAACTGATAAAGTGTGTCACTTGATACAGATAAATTGAAAATGGTTATTTCCTTTGTTTATTTAAGGGGGCAATAGAGCATGTTCGTTACTTGGAGATGACTATCCATGCAGCAATTACAAGTGTCAAATTATAAACAAATTGATTTTATTATGAGAATTTCGTGTGTTACGGTAGACTTTTCTGTCACTCTCCGATATACCGCCGTGCCGGCTACATCTACGCTGGGTTGGAGCGGTGACATGCTTATTGCTAGTGAGCAGCATACGAGAAGCTTCGAAACAGCTTTTTTATGTAACTGCGTACAGATTTACGACCTCCTTATTTATTGCTTTTTTGTCTTTTCATATTTTGATCACGTTTTTTCTAGTTTTATACGCTGCTAGACGTTTCGAGTGGATTACTGCTCTTACATAATGGTGTCGACGCTTCTTTCAGCGTTTGCTTGCTCGATATTTAGTTGGGGCGATGGTGCTCTGCAGGATATTTCTAGCCTACGGGAGTTTGATTTCCCTACCGGGGGTTCTTTACGCTTGTATATTTTCTATCTCCATGTCTTCCTAATTTTCATATAATACTATTTATCGAGCCTGTTTTAAATATATAGTTAACGCGTGTCTACTCTTCTGTATCCTCCGTTCCTTCAATGCCTTCGTCTGCTTGGAATGTTACTCTGATGCCTTCTTCCATCTGGTTTGTTATTTCTTCTTTCCAGCAGGAGTCTTTTTTAAAGTTGCTTAGCATTTCTGGAATTCTTCTAGCCTTTTCATTGAATTGTATTTTGGTCATAGGTATTGCATAGTTTCTTCCAAATCTCTTGTGAAGTTTATGTTCTTCCCATGTGCACTTAGAAATTAGTTTCCGTTTCTGGATTTCACTGCCATGAAAATAACTGGGATTTTTAGTATTTTATTTTCTTCCATGACATTTATAACTTTTAACAGTGAGGATTTTGTCAATTAGGCATTTAAAAATTAAGCGCGCTTTATCTGCATTAAAGTTCTTTACAGTTTTCTAATACAGCAGCCAGGCGCTTTGTTCTGACAAACTTCTTCAATTACAATGCTTTCCCCACATGCCGTTATGATCAGTACTATATTTAAAAATCATACAATCCGTTTCCATTTTTACTACCAAAACTTTGACAAATCATAGCTTGTCATTATTTTCATTTGTCATTTGTCAAAACGTCCAGTAATCTTCCGTAAAGTAAAGTTCGATTTATTTCTTGCAGCCTTGAATCATTCCTATACTGTTTTATCAACTTTGTCACATACCGCTCATTTCATTCTCTTCCATGGTTATCCTTGTTTGTTACAGTTTTTGTAATTGCAGTCTAGTAGTTTATTTATGCTACGGTTAACTTTATGAATATCCAAAATTTTGACAATCCTGTCATGAGAAATCTAGTCGAATGCCTTCTAATAATTTGTAAGATTTTGTAGCAGTGTTTTTTAGCTATTTTTAAGGCAGTAGCATCAAGCGCAAGTTGCTGTTTGCATCCCGTTATACTCTCAGTACAATGCTAGTAGATTTTCTGGTGCAAGATTGAGGTCAGTAATTCGTAAAGAATCGGTAGACAAGTAATAGGTTGATAGTATTTTATAGTATCCAGTCCTTCAGCGTTTTCAAGATTTTTACCAAACAAGCATTTTGTTTCTTTCACCTAGTTGTTTTCTTACATGTTTGTATACAGGGCGTTTTCGACATTTAACATGGTGACTTCGGAAAATTAGCAGAGTTAGAACATATCCTTACATTCTGTTTTGCAAGTAATCTGTCATTTTCGAGATATGAGATAAACTTACCTAAATTTAAATGCAAACTATAGTTGGTTGTGCCTTGAAAAATTTGGTTATGATTATTTAAAAAAAGTTATGGCCATTTTAATGTTTTATTCTGTTTCAATCTAGTTAGCTATGGAAAATTTTCAATTGCACATTACCTAAATGGTATATGCAATGGGTTAGGCCACTCTGGCGCTGAGTAACTGATTTTTGAAGTTAAATTAATAATACCGACCGACGTCAAAGGAATAATGCTTTTTTTACCCAATGAGCCACATACTTTTTCAAAAATCCTAAAGGTGAATTAAATTAGGCTCACAAAACTGTTAATCTTTCCCTTTTTATCATTCTGTTTTATCTCCCCTAGCTTCCGAGCACACATGCTAAACAAGGAAAAAAACCGCTGCAAATTGAATCAATACTTCCACATCCAATTGTCATAATGACATTTACGTTTTTATTTCTTATACGATACGCGATATTAACAAAAATATATAAATTTTTAAAATCGTTTTTTCCTAATAACTCGGTAATTATTAATTTAACAAAAGTGTTTTCTGATCAGAAATTTGATTTTCTATGTAATACCAAAATTTAAAACAAATCGTACGAGCAGGGTCTAGGTTTTTTGGAAATACTTCGAAAATGTCAAAACTTTCGATAATTTTTCTAAGCCACTTTTTGTCAGAAATTTTATTTCATTTGTGATGGTATTTTCATTTTTCGAATATATTAAATATATTCGGAGATATCTAGGAAAAGCCGTTTTCTTTAAGGGACGCTTTTTTGCTAATATCTTCTAAACAGTTTGCTTCACCGAAAATTTATAAGAGCTAARAATACTCGCAGTTATACTACTAATCACATACTAAAACGAAAAAAAAAAATAAAAACTTGCAAAAAGGGGAGCTACCCACCAATTTCGCTCTCTTCCCGATACTCTTACTTACCCCACAAACAAGAGCTCGCTTTGGGTAATTGAGATTTATACGTTTGCCAAATTTCAAGTTCATATATTAAGTCTTTCGGAAGTTATCGTGTCCACAAATAAAACCAGACACACAGATAAGAAATTTGTTTTTGCTCAAATGTGTTTTTTTTGCGAGTTCGACCACTTTAAAGCGAATGAGCAAATAAAAATTTTTGAAATTTTTTTTCGCGATACAGTACTTCCCATCCGTTGGATGTGGGAGTAATTCATCCTTTATTATTTATAATTGTTATTATTACTATGTCGATTCCTCAATCTGAAGTACGTTATTATCATTATAACATATTTATCAAATTATTTAATGCTGTTATTTGTGATGATATATCAAGGAAATCAGGAATGCAGCAAACAATAAAAAATAAATGAGTAATCCAAAGCTGGAGAATTTCATCATAATAAGGAGATATTAAATATCTCCAGCAGCACACCAGAGTTGAAAAATGTCACAGTCCATCGGCCGTGCCCTAATGAAAGCGGCGTTTGCTTCTCCATTTTATCCGCTTAGCAGAGTAGGCAATTAAATACCCACAGCGATAGCGGAGCACGTTGCGTAAAGTTCGATTTCTCGGCCTAAAAATACACCAATCGATTTGGTCTTATGACGCCTTCCGGTGGACAATTCCGGGTACGAAAAACAAACGAGCGTCACTTCACTGGAAGCCCCCCCGTCGCTGCAGTCGGGGGATGCCCGTTTTAATTGGCGCGATCTGCCTTTCGCCCTGTTTGTCCAAACGCCCACTAGAGCAGGTTATTTTTGAAAGTGTGGCAATCGCAAATGAATTCTGGATAATGCGAGTCGCCAGGATGAATGTTAAAATGACTTCAAAGAAAGCATGCCCCAGCATAAGGCGTATTTAATTTAGCAGTTAATGAAAAACTCCACCTTTTATAACGAGGGCTGCAAAAAATTATGTCAAGCTTCCACGCCGGTAGCTTTTATTACTTCCAGTGTTCGGAAGGATGATGCTTTTTTCTGCTGAACATCCACATTTATTAAGCTGTAAAACGACGTATACACCAATCAGACTAATAAAATTGTTTGCGACTCCTTCAAGGGTAGCGCTTATTCCACAACTGTCATAAAATCCTCGTATGTACTTCAGAAAAAATACCGTTTTGTAGAAGGTCGACATTTTATGTTGCGTAGTTGGTTATACACGCATAGGGCTGCTTCCGAATAAAAAGTTGTCCTTTTGCTAGTTGTCGTGTAGTGATCGCGGTTGTAGCTTGGATTTCCCTATGTTAAAATTGTCAAAAATTTAGTAAGCATGGCTCCAAAAAGGGTGTTGACAACTCTAAAATTAAACCTCATTAAAGAAATATGAAGGGGCGCCAGGAAAAGAATACTTAGCTAAGAAATATGGTATCCCATCTAATAAATTATTGTGAAAAAGAGTAGAAATTTTGCTGACTGAATACGTGTCAAATAACGGATCAGAGCGTTTAGTGTATACCAAAAGAATACGCTTCGAAGCTACAAATAGATTGATATACACATTTACATATCCAATAATTCTACATTTGCCCGTAATGAAATGTGTGTCGTCGGCGTGTGTGATAGCATATGAAATAATGTAAATTACTTATGTATTTAAAAAATAATAGTGGTCTTAATATCGATCCTTGACGTATGCCTTTGACTATATTTATCATGATAGGCCCGTTAATTACTTTCTGGTTGAGGTACCAGATTACGTCACATCATATTATATAAATATATAATTCTAGAATCAAATTGTTACCTAGTTGGTCTGTAACTACATGGGTCATGAGAAAGTCACTTATTCGTGTAAACAGGAATAACTGGCATGTTTAAGATAATAAAAAAATCAGCCTTAAAAGCTTAAGTACTCATTTATTGGTTCTAGAATTGCATTACTAAAAATTATTATTACTTTACTGCTTGGCCCAAAATGATATTCGGTCCTTAAATTTTTTAAGAAAATTATAGGGCTATAGTACTGTAGCAGAGAAGGTGCTAACTATAATGCAAAATGAGTATCTCAAAGGAAGATCAACCAACAACGCAATTTACCAACTTTAAAAAAAAAAATTGTGGAAGGTATCAACGAAAACAAAAGCGTTCTGCGCATATTCATGGACTTATCAAAAGCTTTCGGTAGCATAGATCAAAACATATTGCTAACAAAGGCTGAAAGATATGGAATTAGGGGCATCCTCTAGCAACTTATAAAGTCTTACCCGAGGTCTTGCCTTTCTAACCGAAGACAATGTGTGGTACCAACAGATGGTAAGACAGGAGAGCTAAAGTCGTCGTAATGGGTGACAGTCACAAGGGGTGTGCCACAAGGTTCAATATTGGGTCCTATTTTGTTTCCTCTTTATATCAGGTCGATCCAGTTGAGAGGAGGCCTCTTTCCTCTTGTATTTTTTGGCATTGCTTTTTTACCAGCTTTTCTAAAAAAAAGTACTGTACTGAACTTTCCAGTAAATTTAGTTTTTTTGACTTGACCTGCGTAGACCAAACAGCTTTATTAATTGAAATCTATTTTTTTTGTTAGACCGTGTCGGTTTTGGAAATAGGGTTGACGTTTTGTCTGCTCCCGCAAGGGGCATCATCAGGTCAATATTTAATTTGATAATATCTCAGTTCCTTTCTACATCACTCGCAAAATCCGAAAAGTCGTTGTGATTGGCAAATACCCGAATAACCTCAACCACGAACTTGGCTATCACCTCTCCAGTATTTGGAACCCAATCACAACCCCACCCAAAATGTCTCCCCCTCACAATCTCTTTCTTTCTCCTTTAGGATTTGAAGGATTTGACGTGCTGATGTCAAAAGGACTGCCGAGGCGACTTAGATAAATTCCGATTAAAATTTGACAGTAAACGTATACGTCAATACCACTGTGTTTAAGTAGTATTTTAATCAAAGTCATCTTTTGTTTTGGGTTGTTTTGTTTTGTCTCGATGTTTGTAATGTTTGTAATGGTTAGGTTATTATAGCAGGTGGTTAAAGGTCACTCTGTTTAGACCTGTAGACATCAAAGGCTTTTAATAAGACATTATATTATCGCTATACTCGTGCTACAAAATATCTACATACCCGTATATCAACACGTGGTGATGTGTTTAACAGAATAATGTATAAATAGCAAAAACCGTTTAACAATTGCTTCATTAATAAACTGGTAAACGGTTAAATAACAAGTCCATTAGTAAGACAAAGTAGATAAAAACATTTTTAATATTTCTGATTGCCGCGCAAGTAAAGACTTACCTTTGCATTGGTATCTCTTTACACACTATAACTAGTCACAAGCTTAGAACGTACCGTATTAATAACGTCTTAGTTTCTATCTCACTTTAGTTTCCGACGATAACAAGGATAAAGCTGGTTCTTTCGTCGAGTCTAGATCTTCATGGGTAAATAACGCCGCTGCAGCATTAACAAGCGTACTACAAAGTCGTATTTGGTTGATAGTATAAATAAAAATATCATTTTTCAGGGAAATTATACTTTAAATAAAAACTATGCACTTTTTATATTCATTAGTGTAAACTACATTATAAATGACATTCGTCTTCAGAATCATTATCTGAGCTATCATCACTGTCTTTAGCGCATGCGAAACGGGAATTGTTTTCCAGTCCATGTGCAGCTCTTTTTCCCATCACTGCAAAATTTCCTATTCAACATGTCTTCAATTGTCTTGCTTTTCTCCTCATCCTGAGTAGATTCATCGCTGTAATCATCTTGACGAATATGGTTGTGGTAATAATTTTTACATCATTCCTGTAGAGTTAACTTCACAATGGGGGCATTCTTAGGACTTCGTTAAGACTTCTCTAAGTATTTGATCAGTCAGATATTTTTTCATCTTAGTGGGCTTTGGCCAAGTGCAAAAGTTCTTCAATAAACACCCTGCATATATGAACCTTGGTTTCCATCATTTTTGACTGATCTTATGTTTTTATCATGCCATCATCTTTTATTAGCTCCTCGGGAAAAGATTTATGATTCTTACTTTGTGCTCTTTGAAAGAGAACATTTTTTATCGCACAAAGCTATTCGATTGTGGTTTTCTAATAACCGTCACAGGCTTGACCTACCGAACTCATAAAGATGTTTTCTTTTAAGTTAGTCAATAGTGATTTCAATATCACGCGCTCCTTTTTCTTCGCATTTCGGACTTGATTTCGAGAGGTATTTATATCCTGGGTTGTGGAATATCTTCATCTTTGGAAGAAATGCTTTCCTACTTTCTTTGTAGTTGGTTTCTTTACTACGTTTTTGATGGTTTTGGGACTAAATTTTAGAGCTAGACTCTACTTTGGGTTACAGACGTGACCGGTATCAGTAGCCCGTATTTTTTTGTGAAGTTTTCTACCGAATTAGAGGATCAGTTCATCTACTGAGTTTTGTACGCGGCATCTTAACGTATTTTGAATTAATTCTGAAAGTGACGTATTAAATAAAACTGCAGCATCTCAACAACATATGAAAACAATATATCGGTAGCCTAATTCGTTTTCCTAAAAAATTAAAACCCCAAAATCCAGACCCCATTCGGCATCACTGAGCGCACTTTGTTGTTGAATATAATATAACAGTAATCTGGTGCACTGACCTATCTCAACCTGACAGCACCTATAAATTGTGCGCAAAAATGGGTTTCTTTTAAATCACTGATAAATAGTCAGGCGCTCGGATGTTTTTCAATATTCCATAGACGTACGTACATTTACGTATATAAATTCACTCTTTCTTAACTTACAAACCATCGTGAAAATAAAAAAAAGAAATATGCCATTTTGTTGAAAATTTTATGTAGTTAAGCAAACATGACTTTCACAGTCTCGTACTATAAATGATTTACATACATGAGAGATTAAAAAGCTTACCAAAACAGAACGTAAAGAGGAAAATATGCTGCAATAAAACAACAGATTTGTAGTTGCGTTATTAAATTAATATTAAACTTGCCGGCTTACCTTTCAAAAGGTACTACTGTTTTATGTGGTTTTGGAGAAGAACTGATATTAAAAAAATCTCGCAGGATAAGATAAACAGGTAAAGATGCATCTAATTATATTTAAGGGATTACAATAATCTTTATGAAACATAGCGACTGACAGGAAACAAGCTTTTTTCAGTTTGTGCAGAAATTTTAATGATTGTAGTATAACATGAATTAAAAAAATATTGGTTGCTAAAGAAAATAATACCTATAATGTATAAATGTTTAAGAATAAAAAGAATTGGTAACTCTCAAGGTGGCAACGTGACATTATTTGCGGCATTACCATTTAAATAAATAATTTTTGATAGCGATTTCGCTTAACTGTCAAATGTCAAATTCGGACGGAGCTGTACGTCGTAGATTGAAGGTTGCTTAAAAAGTTTTACACCAGAACATGTTTATCAACAATAGACCACATTTCCAATTTATCTGTCTGTGAACTGTCTGCAAAATAAAACTATTGGAGACTACGATTATTGCGCGATATCTCCAAGTAGCAGTTTATAAACTTCGTTTTCGCCAGCTTCCCCGAACGAGAATCTGTACTCTTGTTATCCCCTTGAGAATCGACAATTGTGGACGTTAATCTCATCGTTTGTGCGATTCCGTCACACACAAACGGTTAGATCGAATGTAATTCGCCTTGGCGGTTAGGTATCCCAACTTGGATCCCCGAGCCTCCCTAGATAAAACCGGCGTCCTGTGATTCCCCCGAGGCAAGTTGCCGTCCTTGCTGCGATTCCTTTTCGGACGGAAGGGTTTTGTTTGGCCAGTCGAAGCGCTGAAGCCTCTGTTGGTTGCGCTGTTTGCAGTCCTTCGCTGCCCTGCAGCCATCGCACATCAACTGAGTTGTTTGTTATCTGTTTGTGGAACGTCACTCTATTCCCCATACGATCCAAGCGATTACGATGTTCTGCGATGCAAAAAGACGACGGAGGAGTTGCCTCTTCTGACGTGTTTATGAAGGAAGGGTGCGTGGGTGTCAGTGGCGAGTCGTGTCACAAAGAGTAATATCTTTTGAGACGTACATTTAGCAGTTCATTAAGTAATTCTAAACCGTCGGAAAAAATAGTTATCTTGGCCTGCAAATACTCCTCAACATAACATGACTTCATTATTTGTTGAAAATCTTTTACCTTTCAAGTGTTTTTTAAGCTTAGAGAATACAGGGTGACACATAAGTGTTTAGACCTCCAAAAAACGAGAACAAATGTTTATTTTTCAACGAAATTGGAAAAAAAACTTCCATAATAGTGTCAGCGTCATTTCACGACCTCCATTTATTTTTTGACCTTTTTTCTGCTATATGCGCTGACATTAACCACAATTTTATAGTCATAGGTGATTTTAATACTCCCACATTTATTTCTGATCTCAATAATAGATTTGCTACTGTTATTTCTACATTTAGCAACATACTAAATGTTAATCAGCTTAATACCATTCCTAACAGATATTGTTTTTTTCGAACTTCACGTGTCATCTGAGCAAGTCAATGTCTCCACTAATTTTGGAGGATAATTTTCATCCGGCGTTGCATATCGAGCTTTTTACACAAAATAAAACTTTAACTAATTTTCCACTACGGAATTCTGATGCATTAAATTTCAAAAGGACGAATTTTGTCCTACTGTATGAACCTCTCTGTTCTATTGACTGGTTATTTAAAAAAAACTATAGTGATATCAAGAAAGCGTGTTCCCTATTTTACAACACACTGGACAACACTTTTGCATTATATGTCCCTAAATATTCTTTAAAACAAAACTGCAAATATCACTACCTTCCATGGTTTAATGGTGAGATCATTAACTGTCTTCGTAAGAAGAATTCTTATTTCAAGAAGTACAAGAAATTTAAACGAGATCGTTTTCTTAATCCTTTTAAACACTATCGTTCTCGCTCAAAATCGTTAATGTCCTCCTCCTACAAAGTATATATTCGTGAGACTGAAGAATGTCTAACAAACAGTCCTAAAAATTTATGGAAACTCATACAACAGAAGAAAAGTACAACCAGGATCCCAGGTCTTATGAGGTCTAACAGTCAATAACTAAGATGACCACCTCTCTATAGTCAATGCGTTTAGTCACTGCTTCAGTAGTGTTTATATTCAATCCCAGCAGATTGCAAGCAAAGGCGATTCTTCACTAAATAATAATATCATGATGTATATTGCTAACATTACCGAAGAAGAAATTTTACAAGCATCAGTATGTTCTAAAGACACTTTTACCTCCTGCTCATATTTTTGTTTTACCGCTTTTTTTATTTATTTAATCTTATTGTTAAAACCTTCGCTATTCCTGCAATTTGGAAAAAATCTATTATTGCCCAATATTAAAAAAGGCGATTCGTCAGATGTTCATAACTATAGACCTATCTCACCACTATGTAATTTTTCCAAAATTTTTGAGACTGTGTTATACAGAAGAATTTACCCAGTAATCAAACACATTATAACACCGGCTCAGCATGGTTTTATGGAGAAACAATCCACCCTGACAAATTTATTGCAATTTACTCAATTTGTCGCTGAGGAGCTTGATGGACAAGCGTATGTAATATACACGGATTTTCAAAAAGCCCTAGACCAGATGGATTATTTTTTACTGCTAGACAAATTACGGCATATTGGTTTTAATAGCTTGTTACTTGATCTCTTAACCTCTTATCTTGTTAATCGGGAAACTTTGTTAGATATAGAAATTGTTTATCTGCTGGTTTCGTACCAACTTCCGGTGTGCCCCAAGGCTCAAATTTAGGACCCTTACTTTTTCTTTTATTTATAAACCATATTACTTCAACATTAACTTGTAACAATCTTCTATCTGCTGACGACCTTAAACTTTATAATGTAATTCAAACTGATGAAGATTGTCAAGTCTTACAGAATAACATTGTTAATCTTCTCAAGTCGTGCGAGCTTAACAAATTAAACTTAAACATTCCTAAATGTTTTATTATGTCTTACACAAATAAGAAAAATTCGATTATGTATAACTATAAGGTAAGTGGACATACTCTACAAAGAATAGACAAATTTAAAGATTTAGGGATTACCTTTGATTGCAAACTTTCATTTGTTCATCATATTACAAGTATTATTGATAGCGCCTTTAAAACTTTAGGATTTATTTACTGCAATTGCAGAGAGTTTACCAACTTAAAAGTCCTAAAAGTTTTATATTTGCCCTTGCCCTTGCAACACACATTAATCATATTGAATCTGCGCAAAGAACATTGTTGAAATTGTTATGATACATTTCGTTTAAAACATATCCCGAAAGGGGATATGACAATCATATGCTGTTAAGGACATTTAATATTAACTCTTTGGAAACCAGGAGAATTATCTTAAGTATTGCATTTTATATAAAATACTGAACAATAAAATTGATTGTATAGTCTTCTTAATTGGACAGTTTTCATGGTTCCTAGAATTAACTTCACGGTATTTCCTCGATTTTACCATAGCATTTGCAATACGAATGTTATGTTAAAATCACCTTTATATGTTATGTGTAGCAATTTTAACAAAATTAACAGTAGTTGTGATATCCATTATCATTCATTTAATTATATTAAAAATCTAATACTTAATTTTTTTTAGCGTTTACGACAAAATTTAAAGATTGTTTTCCTATTTCTTAATTTATTATTAGTCGTCACATTGCGCACCACCCGATATTCAGTATTAACTATACGTATACGTTAAATATTAAGTTTATATTGAATTATTTATTTTTCTGTACTTGGTAGATATGATTCGACACTGTTTCGGAAAATAAATATAATATTTCATTATATAGGCAAATAAACAACATAAAAACATTTTAATATACTCGGAACAAATGACAAATAACATCGAAGGTTTCTCATTTTTTTAAATGGCGCACTCTGCGCTTTCAGGGATTCGATGGTTTCGTGGGGCGTAGCGCAGACTCTGCTCTCCAAGATGGACCAAGATTTAAAAGTACGAATCAGGGCAGAAATTCAGAACTTAGCTCCAAATATGCTAGAAAGAACATTAGAAAACTTTTACTCAAGGCTGCATTACTGCTAGGAAGTAAATGGGGAAACTTTTGAGCATCTTCTTTAATGTAAATCTGAAAAATACAGAATTTTTCACGGAATCATGTTTTTCCTTTTACTTTTTGGGTGCCCCATTCGCAATATATTGATCAAACTAGATGAAAATTATCACCAGTCAAGGAAAATGGTAATACCTGGCTTTTTTGTCCATTTTAGCGATATTGTTTTCATTCTTTTCGTTCTTTGTCAGGCTTAATTATACTATTTACGTTTTTCCCAACTCAGAAGCAATAAATTGTACAAGTGCGATACATTTTTGGAATCAGGAAAAATATCCTTTTCAATGATGTGCCTGTTGGTCCCCCTTCCCCTTAAAAAAATGCAACTTACGCCCATATTTCGGAAACGAGAGCTGACACGGAATTGAAAAGAGGAAATGCATTTTAATTACCCATAGGCCCACGCACAATTTCGATCGAATAGAACCGGAAATATCCTGCTGGTTCCATACTTTGTAGCAACCCTGTATAAAACATAACATGTTTTTTTTTTTAGTTTTCACATTAAACTTCAATACAGTTAGAGATTTAAATATTTCAAGCTAAATAGCACTATAAGTTGATGAATTCGCAAAAATTCAATATTAGCTAGTCAGGCGGTCTACCCGAAACCGTCAGGGGGTCTAGTGAGACAAAAAAAGTTTGGGGACATTGAATCTAATGCACATCTGTAGGTACTGTATGTGTGTGGCAGTTACTAAATTGTAGCAGCTTTTCATGATACCAAAAGTATTATTATTTCTAGCTCCATTTTTGTACAGCTCTCGCCGTCGAGTCGTCACTGTGAAGTTCAAGGAGTATCGTCGTAAACAGGTCTCCGAAAACAATCTTAATTAAACCGATAATTCGGAGACGTATGCGCGTAAAGCTGGCCATCTGCGCGATTTCATTGCCAAAAACGCTAGCGGTGAAAGGCGGCTCTAATAATAGTTTCATGCAAAACCTCAGAATTTTCCACTTCCTGCCACCCGAAATCTTAACGAACGCGTGCACAGTTGGGGTAGATCAAGAGCAGCGATTTCGGGTGTTCTGAACCCTTCTAAACTCGAAACAGAGGTCCGTGAACTCCGACCTCGTGGTCGGATTTTCGTGTAAACGCCCAGTGTCATGCAAAAACAGCGATAACGCGACCGATAACGTAAAAAATATCGATGACAGCATTAACCGTGCACTGGAAAACATGAATGGTGTTGTGCCATTCGGAGAAAAAGTTTATCTGAAGGACACATCCATCAATCATCCTTCAAAATGCACTGCTGATACAGTTTTGATGCGATCGCTCACGTTGTACTTCCGATACGGAACCGTTTGCTCTTTATTAGAAGAAAAAGTTATGTTTCACAGAAATAAAATACGAAATATAAATAGTGTTTCTAAAGAAATATTTACTCTTAAGGCCCAAATTTTAGACCATTTGAACCCACAGAACATAGAGAGGGCATGCTTAGAAATAAACTGGGCAACATTAGTAAATGTTCTAGTAATATTAGCGTGAAGTTGAACAGCAATAGCATATTTCACGTCAAAATTGTCACAAGTATGTTTCGTGAAGGACGGTATTAAAGTACGAGGCATGTTTTTTAAGTAAGTACCGATTTGCGATTCCGCCGCCGCAACGCTACGGTCGGCGTTCCGCGCATGCGCGCTGGTTACCTACATCTCTTGTCTACGCACTGACGCCATTTCAGTTTGATTCTTCATTGTATACGTTGTTTACTGAGTGTTTAAGATGCCTCCGACAATCGTGAGTCCCGCCGATTGTGAAGTACGGGCTGTTATACGATTTCTTAGTGCTAAAGGTGTAAAACCGATCGATATTCATCGTGAGATCTGTGAAGTTTACGGACAAAACATTATGAGTGATGGAATGGTAAGGAAATGGGTGAGAGCATTTAAAGATGGCCGCACAAATGTGCATGATGAAGAACGGAGTGGGCATCCTTCGGTCGTTAATGAAGATTTGGTGCAGAAAGTGAACGAAAAGGTGAGAGAAAACAGACGCTTTACAATTTCATCATTGTGCAACTGCTTTCCTCAATATTCTCGTAGTGTTTTGTATCGCATTGTGACCGAGAACTTGAATTACCGGAAATTGTGTTCACGTTGGGTTCCGAAAATGTTGACGGATTTGCACAAAACCCAACGTTTAGGCAGTGCATTGACTTTCCTTGAGCGGTACCACAATGAAGGTGAAGATTTTTTATACCAAATTGTTACTGGTGACGAAACATGGGTGGCCTACGTCACACCAGAATCGAAACAACAATCCATGGAATGGCGACATTCATCATCACCCAATAAAGTGAAGTTTAAGCTAACAATTTCTGCCCGGAAAATCATGTGCACAGTTTTTTGTGACAGAAAAGGAGTATTGCTAGTGGAGTTTCTGCCTCGTAATGAGATAATCAATGCAGCGTCTTATTGTAAGACATTGAACAATCTGCGTCGTGCAATCCAGAACAAAAGACGGGGCAAGTTGAGTAAGGGTATCGTTTTGCTGCATGACAATGCCCGTCCACATGTGGCTAATCGGACCAAAGATCTCATCAAATCTTTTAAATGGGAAACTCTAGATCATCCTCCATACAGCCCTGATCTGGCGCCCAGCGACTAACATTTGTTCCTGCACTTGAAGAAACACCTGGGTGGTCAGCGTCTTCAAGACGATAACGAAGTCGAAACATTTGTGATACAGTGGTTAACAAGTCAGGCGGCAGAATTTTATGAGGAGGGTATTCAAAAACTGGTGCCACGTTATGACAAGTGCCTCAATATTCACGGAAATTATGTAGAAAAGTAGATTAAGGTACAGGCTTTCATGTAAGATAAAATTATTGCGATATCTTTGCACGTCTTTTTTAATTCCAAAACGGTACTTACTTAAAAAACATGCCTCGTACATGTGGATAATAATCAACTGCCTGTACATGTAAGGATAAAAAGTCTTGGTATAAGGATAGATAATGACCGTCGTTTTAAAAATCACGTGTCTTCTGTTATTAAAAAATATTATGTGGCTCTAAAGCTCTTGTACTCTAATCATCTTATTCTCAACTTTAAACTTATGCGAATCTCTAGTAATCCCTCACTTGCTTTATTGTTTTATGGTGTACTTACCTTGTCTTGATGCCGTTAATAAATACAGGCTTCAGAAGGTGCAGAATAACTGCTGCAGATTCATATTTGGACTAAAAAAACATGCTCATATCAGTAAATGCATACAGCAACTTAAATGATTAGAAATTGATCAACTTCTTCATCAACAGCTTGCAAGTTTCTTGTTTCGCGTCTTTTGGTCCTCTTTGCCAAAATACTTGCGTGATAAGTTTCATAGTCGCCGCAGCTTGCATTGCACTGATTTACTTCTTAGATATGTCCATCATTTATCAATGCCTAGCTTCCGATCCTCCCTATACACACTATCTTTTACTTATAATGCTGTAAAGTATTATAATGATCACTATGATTTGTTTAGTAAAATATGCTCTGTACAAAGTTTCAGGAAACAAATGATGTATAGATCAAGTCATTAGCTTGTAATTATAGTTATAAAGTTTATATTTTTGGGTTGAGTGCAATAGCCACGCTAGACTTCGCCCAATAGTTTGGTTAAATACAGTCCTATTATTGTTGTATAAATCTGGGGCTATATTTTAGATACTTTAACTTACGTTGCTTATATTTTTATATATACGAGCGCAAATCGTAAACGCAAGAATTCTATCGCCAAAATTCTTGTCGAACTAGACAAGTTTTGAGTTAATTTGGCGCTGGCGTAGCATTTCGGTAAAAAGACGTAACATTATTGTGTAGTTCGTGTATTCGCTGCCGAAAATGACGTTTAAAGAATAAAACATTCCTGTTTAAAGTACAAATAAGTTAATAATTTTAAAAGCAGAATTCAATATAATTTAAAAAATAATTCATTAAAATATTTAAATGCAACAATATGTGATTCTAACAAAAGTGCGTGATAGTGAAACTGTACAATAAATTCAACAATCGTGAAAATTTGAAAACGTTTAAAACATAGATGTTGCAGCAAGAAACAATCGTTTTGATTTAACAGTCTGAAAAATTCTACGTTTAAATCAAGGAACAAGAAGATTTATTTAGGAACTTATTTTTAAGAATTCCTCTGGTTTTTGTCCATTTTTTTCCTCAAAGCAATAGCACGAGGGGTTTTCAAGATACAGCCGATCCGTACCCTTAGTGAATCACCCTGTATATAACTGCGTTAATGGAAATATTATAAATAAAATACTAGTAACTGTTGTTCCTTAATGCTGGAAAAGTGGGATAAGTTGTTTAAACCATTAAAGGGTAAGCTAATTATAATAGAAACTTATGAAATTGTTCTTATCCTTACAGTACAGTACACTTGATTTTTGAGTCAACCGTTGAAAAATATTTTTTTCAGGAAAGCCGGTGTTTAATTCCATACTCGTTTCAGTTGTACTCCAGTCCACTTTCGCCATTTACAAAGATTTGCACTTTGGAGGGCAAAAGAAATAGTAGAAATTGTCGTCTTTGTTGACGTCTAGCATTTACAAAACTTGTCACTTCAGCTTCACTTCAGTTCGGTTGATTTCATTTTATTAATAGAACCGTATTTGTTTCGTTCCGCTGCTACGAGCACATGTTGCTCATTGTCTCCCTACCTTTATCTTGATTTAGCTGCRAGTTAAAAGTTRAAATTTCAACTAGAAATCATTGAAATTATTAAGATGCATCGGATCGAAGGGGAATTGATGGTTTCTTATCAGTCACTTAAAAGGCGATCCTTCATTTAAAATTTACGCGCATTGTATGCTGGAAAACTTCCTGGAAATGTTGATAAGTTAATAACAAGTCCCTTTGCGAGTAACCTTGTTATACCCCTATACATCAAAAACCGTCGACACGTACTACATGGGAAAAGGGCAGCAGAGAAAATATTGAATTCATCCTACGCCAAACCTGTCACTGCCACATCACCGTCGCGTTTCCTGTCGAGTTTTTATCAAGAAACTTTGTAACTTGATGCTGTTTTTCTCAATCTAAACTGTGTAAACAGAATTTTTGCTCGTCGTTTTGCTTGATAACGGAAAATGCAGGGCGAACCAATACCAGAAAGATATATTCACGTGYGGCTGTTRATAAAAAGTTATAAACTATATTTCTTAGTAACCAACCTTGTGTTTATATTCCTAACAGTGGCGGCTGGTMACAAATTCTGTTGGGTCGGCAGTAAAAACTTTGGTCCACTCTAGTTAGTCAATATTATTTATTTATAAATTAGTAAATAATTTTGTATATACTCGTAGTTGTTGTTGTTTATTACGTGCTACTTCTGTAAATTTTCATATCGCCGCAAGTTAAAAATATAGTTCATTTGGTAACAAATAGCCTAATCTGGCAACTAGCTACATAATTTCAACGTTAAGCGTGCACCTGTACTGCACCGGAGACGAGAAGTCGATATATGTCGAGCCCAATCCGAAGATGTATTCGGAAGTCCGGCAGACAGCATTAAGCGATTATATGGGTATTGGCGCTTACTTATTTTGTTATTTTCTTTTTGTGTGAAATTCTTCAATGATTTCAGATTGACTAAATTTATAACATGTGTTTAATTAATTCTGTTAAATGTTTGAAGGTATCTGCTTAAAATTGTTTATTTAAGAGGATAGCTCTTACAATAATCTTGGGAAAATGAAAAATTTTGTAGAACATTCGGGTAGTTTTTCGTGATTTCAGTATTGAACTATATATATAATTGTTGTTCAATGTACATGTCAAAATTAATTTTCGGAATCCGACGATTATGAATGCCGGGCCTCCTTTATTAACTTCAATAAAAACATATATACGTAAAATTAAATTATGATTATAAAAAAACTGTAAGCATATAAAGGGTGTCAATCAGATAATTTGTAATACTCAGTAGAAAACAGAACTATAATTGGTTGATTAAAAAAAACTTGAATTAATTGAAATAAATGATGAAGTCCGTTTTAACGTTTTATGCTGTCTGCCGGCCCCAGGCATTGCAGAGTCTCGATTTTCGCCTCAGGATTCAATATGCGCGCAGGGTTGCGTCTTTGTTCAGCTCATAGGAAAACGATGCTATTGCTTCCTTATACGATGCGGTCTGCCGACCCAGCGCTTGGATCACGGGCTTGGATGACAAACACATACACGGCCCAGTCACGGTTGCCGAGTAGCGTAAATTTTTCGGGATAACCCGTAAAAATGTGATTTTAGCTAATTATTAATTTGATGGTAATGTAAAAAAATACGCTCCAACTGTTTCAAGATATCTGAACATAATAAAACAAAATATACATAAAAATACGAAAAAAAAAATTTTTTTTCGATCAAAATTCTGGGTCGGCAGTGCCGACCCTGCCGACCCGGACGAACCGCCACTGATTCCTTAATACATAACATATCTGTATATTATTTAGATACATCATAGAATTGCTGCTTTTGAATATAAAATGTGAATTTAATTTCTAAACCGAGAATTTGTTCTTGTTTTAGTTGAATTACGTGCTGGAAATTGATCAATGTGCTTTAAAATCGCTATACAAGAAGAACTTGCCTGTTCATAGTTAACTTCCAATGTCTTAGGTACACAAATATCAATTAAGGAACAACAATTATTGTACATTTTAATTTCCATAATCTTTAAGATAGAACTCCAAATAAGTACGTTATAGACCAAAAATAAGTGACATCTATCTTGATTATCCAGTCGGATTCTTTTATCCATGTTCTTTCTTTTTCCATAAGATAGGCGTACAACTACATGAAAGTGAGAGAACAACACAGTATTGTAATCTGGCGGAAATACATACAAGTAGGGCCGCGATTTAGACCTAAAATCCTACAGCATGTTTTTTTATGGTCATTAGACTGGTTAACCAAGATTAATTCTTCCACTGTTAATCAAGTCGTCCTGCAGCAGTGGTAGGATTATGAATTTATTTTGCAGTGGCTCCGGTCGGTTATATTTAGAGTTGTAAAATATCGTGATTTTTCGATCACAGTGTGATTCGTGATTGTGATTTTCAAGTATCAGTGATTTTAAACCGTTACCGTGATCACGGTTTAAAGTAGTCAGTATAATAGTAGTCGTAATCACGATTCACGATGCGTCTACGCCTATACAATTATGTGATACCGATGCGATACGATATGAATGTTTCCACAGTCTGCTTTGGGAACTCGGGGTGACTGACGCGTAAATCTGGGAAGTACACATATAAGTATGCAAGTATGCAAGTGCCTAATTGTGGTTTGTTGTATAAGATTATATTGACATCATCAATTTCAATCCTGTGCAGAGCAAATAGTTTAAACACTGAAGTGTGGGCAGTGAAATGTATAACTTGTTTTCTTTATCTTTCACCTTATTWCTGTTTACATCAAATTTCTGTCCCAACAAAGGAACAAGCTATATATTAAAATAGCCTTTACAAAATATATATTTTATATTATTTTGTTTAATTCTTATGACGTGTAGGTAACTGTAAAAATTAATATTTTAATATTTTTAAGATTTCAAATTAGATATGTATGTTACCCACTTCATTATTATTATTACCTTTCATGTGTGAAATCCGGTAAACAAGAGCAACTTAAACAATTTGTGTTCACTGTGATAAATTCAATATAAGAAGTAGTATAAATTACTGATGCATAATTTACACAACTTTTGAAAACAAGAAATTATTGACCTAGTCTAAAGATTACAATTACACAGTAACAAAAAAATACGTTTTACTTAGTATGTAATACTAAATGCTACATGTCATATGCTCACATGTACCAAGTACAAGTACCTAACGTAGTGCTGTTGAAATACTGAAAACACGAGCGTTCTACCTCGTGAATGTGTTGTAACTAGTGAACGTAATCACGATTCACGACGGATTACGTTACTCCCTTCGAACGACCAAACGCGAAGCCGGATTCCTTCGCTACTTCGTGAACCCGTGAACTCGATCACGACATAACGATTCACGGTTTATGCGTAATGTCGATCACGGCCGTGATCCGTGATTTGTAAATATCAGTGATTAAATCACAGTTCGTAATATTTGTCGCATCCCTACTCATTATTGTACTACTTATCTTGTCCTTCCCACCTACTTTTTGCTCATTTTTATCCTTACAATAGAGGAGTTGCCTTTTGTTGACATGAATGTGGTGTGCCTTCTCTATAAAGTAGTTTGGTTTGTTTTGTTTTGTTGAATAGCTTATGTGTATGCCCTTAATTTGTTAATGCGTCAATTCTCTTTTTTCCTTATACACAATCTTTTTGCTTCATTTCTACACTAATATGCGCAACGTACCAATCTCTGATTTTATGTGATTTATTATCAATCCAAGTAAAAACCTAAGGCATCTTACAGATAATGAATCCACAATAACTAAACTGCTACAAAACGAGATATTTGACAAACTATGTAAGTAACTCATAAATGGCGGTTTGTAGAGAAACTTACGTCAAGATACTTTAATGTCATAGGTTGTTCACATTCATATTTGGAAGCACCTACTTTTGTTTTATGGGTTTCTTCTCGTCAAACTGAATACCCAGAAACATCTCGCACACGKACCTCATAAGTGATGTCGCTGACTTCATTTTTTACGAAGGTCAACGGGTACACTAAAACCTTATTTGTATCGTGCAAAAAAACTTGGAAACCTTGACTCAAGTCACTGGCACATATTTGATTAATGTTAGCGATTTGGAGAAAACCTTCCGAGTTCGAAAATCTTTCGCATGTAGTTACGTAAACAGCGATGGACATACCTTATCGGACTTGGTTGTCTTCAGGATAATATGAAGTGATCTAGTGAAAAATTGCCTAAGATCATAGCAGATATTATCATAATTTAGGGCGTGTCGTTCGCTAATATTAGATTAGGTACTCAGCGTGATGCAAAAATTTGGTCAAAGTTAATGACGTTAACATATTTTTTTTTAATGGGAAACCCGTGTTCTTTGTGCTTTTTAATGATGATGTAGAAAAACTGCTACTTTATAAAACTAACTTTATGTTACATTTCAAAATGCATGTCTATGCTGTGCTGTCCACACCTCAACCAACTGCAGATAGTACTATTTCGCTGTCATTACATCAGTACTTATTTACAACTCGAACTGAAACACTGTAGTACAAGGTCCGGTTTGATATTTTCTTTATTCATAAATTCAAAGCAACTTACTGTTTAAACCTTTTTTAAGTAAGATAGAAACTACAGTAGGAGTTGTTTGTAACTACGGCTAATGGACTACACAAAGTATGTCGTTATATCAACATATTATTATGAAAAAGAAGTGAGAACATGCGTTCTCTAATTTCTCAAACTACAAACTTCTGTCTCTGTAGTTCTAGTTTGCTTGGATTTGGTTTGATTTTTACAACTTTTTAATTGTATTCTCTAAATGGTCGATTTCCTCATTTGCATCCAACTGAGTTGCTATCGTATTGAATGAAAAAAAGCTGCTGTTGCCAGCTGAAATACTAGATTGATAGGCTTTAAATCGGATAAATATGGGCATTCTGAGCATTGCTTTCTTTATCCCATCCACTTAAGACCCACAGCTTTTTTCTCTCTTTCCATAAGGATCCTGGCCATAACAAGCACCGTAAAACCACGTTTAGATATTTTATCGCCGACAGATTTTTCGCCCTTGAATTTCATTATTCTGTCAGGTGTTAATTTAAAGAATAAAGTTCTAAATTGTCGATTCCGTCCTGGCGTACATTGAATTGGTGTGGCAACCACTTTAAGAACGCTTCGTCAGTTGGGATATTATTATTATCTAAGATTTACATTTCCGAAACTTGTTCTAATTTTTTCTCTATTTCTCTCATGGTTGAGAGGGTGGAATGCGCCTCCTTATGCGACATCGTAGTAAACGCATGTTAATTGCTACCTCCAGTTCAGGTGCCAACGCAACATTTGGTTCCCCATTTTCCAGGGTGGCAATTATAGTCGTTACATCAATTTTTCGTCAACAGTAAACGATTTACTCTTTGACTTGGTGATTTGATGATGCAGGAGCAAATACATACCGAACATGCTTCCTTAGTCCCCAATTTCTTTGAAATTCGGTGCAGGCACGTCGTTATAGCCGATATTTCATTGAAACTGAATCCGTGAATTAGGACGTTATATCCGGTATGACGTTATAACTGATGATGGCATATTATTTCATATTAACAGAAAAGGTTTTAAAACGGGATGAGTTAGTTGTTGAAACAGTTCCGCCGTTATAACAGATGTCGTTATAAACTATTTCTATTGCATTTTGTTTTAATGAAGAGAACTTTTGGTCCTGTATGTTCTTCAGCCCAGCAATGGCTTCGACTTTTAAGTGAAATTCACACCAAACCTACACTTAAAACAGTTGAAGATTAACAAACACTGATACTAATCAAAGAAGTCGACTCGCAAAAATTCAACTTTTGAAGGTTGCCAGGGTATTATTCCCTCATCCACTATGGAGTCATCTCTGATCATCTCTTTAGACGGCTTAACGACTCGAGGTGTTCAACTTGCCGGAACCGGAATGTCCATACGCAGGAGACAGCGACTCCGTGGTGTCAAACAAAGAGAAGCTGTAGTGTATTCAGTTTACCGTTTGTCGGTCTAAAAAGGTCGACCGCGGTTGATTGACAGCTGGCGCCGGTCTAGTTTTGTAACCCGAGATTCAATTACAAGATACAAATGCAATAATTACCGGGAAACGAGCCGTGAAATGTTACGCCAGAGTTCCGCGCCGAACCGCGGAAAAGGACCAGACGTTTGATTGAGATGCTTCGCCGCGTTGCCAGATCCGGTGGCGTAATTTCCTCTTCGGAAAATGCCACCTTCACCGGGAAGGCGTACCCTGTACCCTGTTTCGGTGAATGTGAGCCTGTGGGAGGCGCAAAAATCATATACCTTTCCCTCAAAGCTTCATCTTCTAGCGCGCATCCTCAACGAGAGATCTTAAATAAATCCTCTATTTGCACAGTTTCGACCACTCGCTTATCTACAGTACGATTTTGAATATTTAGCGAATTAAGTGTACATTTAGGAAATACCGAGATCTTTCTAGTTTCAACATCAATCACACTCTAGTTAATAAAATCTAGAGCTAAAGTTATGTCTTTTGGTTTGAAGGCTTCCGTGGTTGTTGTCGATGACATGTTGTTTTCCGGGCTGGTTCCCACGTTGGTTATTAGACCTTGACGTTTCGACACTCATGTCGGTGTCTTCCTCAGAAGTAGCTCTGAAACTTAAAGTTATGTCTCCTAATACTTCGATTTGATACATACATTTGATACATTTTCCAATACAGTATTCTATACAACTGTACGATACAAGTGTTTCATGCAGGTATTCGATACATGTAATTGATTAATCGGTACAAGTGTTTGATAAATGTATTCGATGCAAGTGGTCGATACAAGTATTCGATACATTTATTCGATACAAGTATTGTTTTTCTCACAATATTAGACTTCTGCCTAAGCAAAGCAATTCTTTGTTTTTACTTTGTTTGTTTGTTTGTACTCCATAGAACGTATGAGCTACGAATCTAATTAGAAAGTCTTGAGCTACAAAGTATAAGGCGTAAAAATTAATAGTTGTTTTTCGAAACCGTGTAATGTTTGTTCTGGGGTCCTCAAGATTCATCCTTAGGACCAATACTTTTTTTATATAAAATTTATCGTTGTTACCTTGGTATTAGAAGAATTTAAAGCCACTGCCATGGTCGATGCGGAACTACACCAATCTTATATTGATTATCCATTAAAATTCAGTCCGGATAGACTTACTTTCATTCAACTTCAGAGTCCTCCCACTAGAGAGTAGTGGCTTGCAACTTCATATAAAAACGATACATGATATTGTTTAGTACATCAGCTAATAACCAAGAGATAATAATTATTCATCTTCAATTAAGATCTAGGGAATGTGCAATTAACTTAATTAGAAGGGCGTTTCCAGGTTGCAAGGTTGCTATGTGACTCCTTCGTACTTAGATCATTTTTGCTATGGTGGCGAGCTATGTGGTTCGTGTGTTCTTTCAAATTCGAATATAGCCCCTTATTCTTATTGATTTTGACTTTTGAATACATTAAATTCATTTATTCTTGTAACGGATATTTATAAAGGTAAATTACTTTTATTAATATGTACATTATATCGGGCCGCTGCTATTTGATCACAATCGTACTTGGTACAGATTTTTTTAGCCCTTTGAGGTAGAACAAAAGGATCTTCAAAATAGTGTCCATCGCTAGCCATTGTATCTTTCTGGCTGCATACGTATTCCGTGTCAAAAAACAACTCGACTTTTGGGTCGATCCACAAAACGATTCAATTTTTGGCTTCTGCATAACAGGTTGGTGGTAGTCAGAAGAAGCGATATCTGGAGAATACGACGGGTGTAATAGAATATCTCATTTGAGTGTTTCAAGTTAAAGTTTGACAAAGGTATCTGTGCGGGTGAAACATAGGTAGTTGCACAAATGAACAAGGTAAAACACATTTGGAGAGTGCCTCCTCAAATTCTATTGTATGTATRATTGACGACCTGTATGTTTTAGCAACTTAAGCAACATATGGTCAAGGGTTATCGTGCATAAAATCACTTTGTCACGTCTCTGCTCTGTGATGGTCTCATCCCATTGCAGCAGCTCATAATACACCACGCCTAGCTTGTCCCACCACCACACAGCATAATTTTCGAGCCATGGATATTTGGCCAGACCATAGACGTTCATGAATAGCTGAAGTATCCCGACAATTTTGTGTTTGCTTTAGATTATCGTAATGGATTTACTTCTTTCTAATTTTTTTTATTAGCATTGGAGCAATGTGAAAAAAATGCCATTTGTCGTTTCTTGGCTTCAACTCATATGGCCCCTCATTTTCTTGCTTTTTCATCATTCCCAAGGTTCCAAACCATATGAGAAGACTTCTTGAGTCGCGCCACAATGAATCTATAAGACTTCTATGTCTTCAAACTTTTTCACCAATCCGGGACGAGCTTTCTCTTTCTCACCAAAATAATTTATTTTGTAGCGTTGAAATCATTTACTACACGTTTTTCACTAATAGCGCTATTTTCGAGTAAAGACGTTTAAGGCTTATTTTGTTACACTTTTAACTCTTTACACCTGTATCGTTTCCAATGTTAAGAAAGTTTTGGTGTTTTAAAGTCGTGAAAGTAATGTGAATAGATCATTTTTATTTCATGCGCTCATGAAAGACTGCAAAACAATTGTAGGCATTAATTTTAATGTAACTATCTTCCAAGATTGACTAGTAAACAAAAAGTTATCATTTTTATTTATTTCCAGTGCGGTACTGAATGGGTTAAGCATCGCGAAAAATACCCGACTCCAACCTTCTTTGTGCTGTTTGTGGCTATCGCGGGTTTTAGTGAATGAAAACGTGAAACTATACACATTCGCAAATGAACTTTAATTGAACCCGACTCGTCAATCAGCTAGTGCAGCAGCAGGAGGAGGAGGATCATGAATGAAGACGACCGCGGCAACCTTGAACTTTGCATTTTACCAGTTCACTTCTCCAACTTTGACCCGCTGCATGCGTAGTGAAAAACACTGAGTTGTGTTTACGATGGATGTGATTTGACCTCGTGATCTGTGAACGAACTAGATTAGCGTGATTAACGGGCGGCCGCGCACCAACGGATTTCAGGACGCGTAAAACTCCACATTGCGAATATCTATTTCCCATTTTTCATGTATGAGCGTAACCTTATCGAACTGGTGCTAAATTAAAGCAATTCATCGTGAGATTGATGGCTGGGTATATTGAAAGTTGATTTAACTACCATCAAATTGCTTGTAAAATCGTAGCGCGCGATTGGTAATATATGGAAGAATCACCAGGTTTGAATTTTCAATATCGAAGCCGACTTTGTATACGAAGGAAAATATCAACCTTGGTTAGTTTGTGAAGGTTTCGTATATTGCGCTGTTTTCCCAAAATTTAATTTAGATATTCTATTATACGTGTGGTAAAACTTTACCGCTCATTTAACAGTTAATGGGATGTATGATAGGCACATCAAGTATGCAAGATAAAAATAAAGAATGATGTGGTTTTGTACATTGTAGTGCATTCGACAGGAAAACGTATGGAAAGACGCAAGGAGCTTTTCCCGAGGATTGCAGGGATAATTGTGTTTCCTAGTATTTCCGTCTAGAAATTGATTTTCTGGGAATACCATTATTTGTATGTAGCTTTATGTCATCCGCCGTGGATTTTCTGAACTCGTGCACATAAATTCTGTTTGTTCACTGTAGCCGTCAAAGAAAATATCTCATTAGGAAAGCGGTTTACTTATCATTTCAAAAACATACACTATGGTCGCAATTTTATCCATGGTAAACGTTATTTTCGCTTAGTTCTGCATTTAGCTTAGTTTCTGAAAAGTGTTGCTTTTGCGTGCTTTAACTTTATCATTATCCTTTTGTAGAACATGCAAATTACCTTCTGTTTCAAGTTTGGCTGAATTAAATTTCAGTCGTGCTCCATTTTTCTTTTAAATTAAATAAAAATGTATGATTGTAGTTAGTTATAATAGTTTATTGGATTATAAAGTAGAACTAATATCGACGTGCAGTTGCGACAGACGTGCAATAAATTTGGAACGATTCCAAAGTTTGTAAGGCGAAATGTCTTATGAAATTTCCTAGGTAATGGCAGTAATGAGACAAAATGTAATAATTTTTTTCCTTTACCACGATTAGTTGGTTTAAGCAATGGTTGTATGACAGTAGAGAAAATTTATGTCATTTTTTAAAGTCTATTAACGATAATGTTGTGTTAAGGATCAGCTTCTTTATGTGCTGCAGGTGACGTTGCATAAAATCCTTTTTAATTTTTTCAAGTCTGCCTGGGATATCCTACGGAATCCAGATTAAATCTGTTATGTATCTTATATTATAAAAAATACGTGGAAGCGGCAGGTGTTTCAAAAAATTAACGTCTTGGGA
Organism: Rhyzopertha dominica; assembly: GCA_025024175.1. Lineage (NCBI taxonomy): Eukaryota > Metazoa > Arthropoda > Insecta > Coleoptera > Bostrichidae > Rhyzopertha > Rhyzopertha dominica. Next base: position 7,147,606 of record QCXZ01000053.1, on the reverse strand, counting down.
GTACTTTATTTTAACATACATATATTTTCTTCTGCAAATAATTGTAATTTTTATAAAATTTAAGTCTAGTGGTTCAAGCGAATATAGTACTTCATCGTCTTCGTAAAATTACTTTACTTACGAATCGTTTATTTRRTGTGTGTATGGAGTAAATTTTGTAATTATCTAGAGATTGACAGATCTTGATGGCCCATGTAACAAATTAACTTTATTTTATTCAAAATAGTCAGAAATGCGAATTGCGGTGGGTCCTGATATGCGGTAAAATGTGTAGTTCCACTACTTCCTGTATATAATGTTGGTCGGTTATATATCCTTTGAAGAAACTACTTCTCGGTACTTGGGTATTCCGGTCAGGGAAGAAAAGCACAACTCTTTTCAGAAGCACATTGCAAGAGTCACAAACTAAAAAAAATTACTCACTATCACTTTCACTGCTAAAATCACGATTAACTAATTATTATTAATTCTTGTACATGATTCGCTCTGTACCGATTTTCAATGTCCAGTACATGCCGCACTGAATTTCTCCATGCATCGACACTTGTTATTTCAGCTTCGTGTCTAATTTTTAGCAACATTTCATTGCTAAATTTTCCACCGGTGTTTCCTCGTCGAATTCTTTGTTTCAACTGCCCCCATATCATTTCAATGGGATTGAAAATGCAATGATATGGGGGTAATCGTACAATGGTGTGTCCACATTCAGAATTTTTTTGTGCCAAGCACTTCCAACAATTGTTTTTTTGTGTATTCCTCTTCGAAATATAAATCTTCTTTTCATAAAAACTCTTGAATGGTTGCCTTATTAGTTGTTGTATTTGGAATTTTATCCAGTTACTCCGAATGGTAACTAGCGTTGTCCATTACTATGACGCTGTTTGGTGGCAATTTGGGCAATAAAATGTTTTTGAACCAATTTCCGCATTCATATCAGAATGACAATCGGCGCTAGCTTCTTTTAAGTTTTTACATCCAAGATACAGGGCTCCAGGAACGAAACCATTTGCACCTCCTACGTGTAGAATCATTATTCTTTTTCCTTTTGACGCCGGAATATTGACGTTGCACATGCCTAAGTCATCAACCCATCCTTTTTTATTGTATCATGGGTATCGTACCATTTTTCATCGAGGAAAAATATCGGACGATTGTCCTGCCAATACATTTTTATAGATTTTAAAAATCGCATTTCCACTTTCTTATTATCTGGCCTTCCATCTCCACCTTTTTCGTTGAAAAGCCAATGGTTTTAACATACTTTTGCAGGGTATGCTCGGAGCACTCTGGTATATGACGCGAAAGATCCTAGCGATAAGAATGGACATATTTAATTGTTTCGGAGGTACTCAGTTGCCCCACGGTTGAAAATCAGCAATAATCTGTTTGACCAGTTGTCCTACAAAATGCATCTGTCACAAACGCCTCCTAATAAGTGGCTAAATGTAAGCATATATGTAGGTATGACTGAATAAGTAAAAAATATTGCACTTGGTACGCTGATATGCTGTAAAAATTAAACACATATGCTTTCAATCCTGTTTATAGTAGGAGTAGAATAGTTCCGATTTCTTCTTATTTAAAAAAATATATACAGGTGGAAACTACGTTTATGACCCTCCGGATTAAAAGAAAATTTTAACCTGTGAAGAAACAGGGCAGATGACGATTGCAAACCGGGATCAAAAATTAGAAAGTATGGGCTGCCGCATTGAAATTGGAATTTTTATCATTCATGGTTATAAAAGTAAATTAGGAAAGAATACTATTTAGTCATACATTAAAAGCTATTAGATGAGAAATATTTGTAGTTCAAATACTAATACCAAATAATGCTCGTTGATTTATGTGTACGGAAAAAAAATCTAAAACAGCCTAAACACAATTTTTGGATACGGTCCACTCCGCTGCAAAACAGTGGGACGTGCCGAGCTTGTCTGTTATTTATGACAGCTTCAGGTAATACTTGTAAACCATTGTTAGCAGTAATCGGCTGTTCGTATAATATAAATACTATTTTGTTATAAATAATACATAGTAATGTGCTATGTCTTTACTACACCATAATACATTTGTTTGTCAGATTTGTTCAGATAGCTTGAGTTTAGTGAATCTTTAATTTATGTGCGTTGTGTGAGATCTTGAAATTTTAAAATCGCACTTCGAATCGAATTCCGCACAAGAACCCGCCATAAACTCGATGTGTGTTGCTGCTTGCGACGATCATGCATTTTAACGGAACAGCTGGGTGTCTTGCGTTAAATTTAGGGTCTTGTGACTTACGGCCGAAGTTGAAATTGGGCGTTTGCCAAAAGCCGTAAACTGGAGATGGTATTGCGGGATTTCCTCCGATTTCGTATCAGCACGTGTAACCTCATAATGCTACACGTGCAGACGAGACTAGCCAATTAGCGATGTATTATAGGTCGAAAGACAGAGGATATCGGCCGAAACACCTTCGCAGGTAATGGTTGCGCGTGATACTTGTAACTAACAGACTGTCAGCAAAGCGTAGGCCTTTCAATGAATTAACGGGTTGGTGCAATTATTCACGTTAATTAAGTAAAATATGATCTCCATATATTTCTTATGGAGTATGTGTTCTAGATTCTATTATAAAACATAATAGCATCAGATCAGAACACGAAAATCATTTAAATTTCATGAAAAAGTACATACACATATCCAAGGGTTTTTGGCAGTATGATCCTGTGTCCACGTAAAAATCAACCACAATTCAATTTATTGATATAGGCTAAGCAGTATTTCGCATTCGATATCTAAACAATTCCGAGTCTTGAAATTATTATTTTCAAAGGGATACCCACTCCTCTCTATAAGCCAAAGCCCTTTAGTAAAGATTTAGAGCATCGTTCGCAAACCGTTTTGACTGATATGTTGAAAGACAGCTCTTTTACCATTTCCCAGAGAAAATATCCAAAGGAGTAAGGTCTGGGCTTCTCGGTGGGCAAGGATTAATTGAACTTCTATCCATTTCTATCCATTCTATGATAATGCACAGGTGCCCCATCTCGTTGGAACCATAGATCTTGTCTTACTTGTAAATTTACATTTTGGAAAAGTACCGGTAAAATGTTTCTTAAAAAATTTAGATAAGTATTGCCGTTTAAACAATTTGATTCCCCAATATTCCGCACCAGACATTCGTCGAGTAGATGGTTTGAAAATGTCCTTCTCGAATCCAACGTGGATATTCTTGCTTCATCTGAGAAGCAAATGTCATAAAATCTCACATTCAAATTTTGGTGTTCCCGAAAAAAGTTACAAAATGCCAGTCTTTTAGGATAATCTGTCTCCTTTAAGGCCGAACCAATTGCAAGTGATACGGATGAAATTGATTGCCTTTAATTATTCGGTGTACTGAAGACAGACTAATACCGGTTGCTCTTGAGACTACTCTTTGACTAATATGAGGATTTTCGTCAATCATTTACAATACTCTAATTTCATTGTCAGGGCCTGTTGCTGTTCTTTCTCTTGACTTTTTCAGTGGTGGCCAGTTTGTCCTTAAAGTTAATTCAAGTCTCTTGAAAACTGTATCGGCAGGAGCTATTCTATTTGGAAAACGTTGTCTGTATAAACAGCTGAAACATTTTTCTTGCATTCACCATAAATCAAAATCATATCTGTTTTTTCATCATTTGAATACATTTTGACTTTTAATAATTACAGATAGAGGAACTATAGCGCATAGCCCGTCATGGATTCCCAATTTATTTTTAAAATAATACCTTTATGTAAAATAATCACATTGGCTATGAGAATGTATTTTGGGTTGCATTTTTAATTTACGATTTAATAAAAAATAATAAAAACATAAATATTTTATTGTTTCGGTCCTAGAATTCCTTTAGCAGGACCATCGATTGAATGTACGCACAATTACTAATTTTTGATGTGTAAACATTTATAACGGGGTAGTGTGAACTTGACATTCGATAGCTCGTCGACGACGACAGCGCACTGTGATGCGACAATCTAACGGAATATGTTGTTAAAGCCACGAACAGTTTCATTAATTTGCACTCTTGTAAATCATTATTTTTATTACTGATAGTCTTAATGCACGAAAACCTATCAGAGTGAGAATCATACATTTTTTTTTGTTGCAGGCTTGCACCTGCGCAGCGCCGAGGAAACTCGGATGCCTGCGGAGGGTCCGGGCACAGAGTCGGGCCTTCACCGCCTGCACCGCCACTGCTATGATCCTGAATATGCCCGGATGGAAGCATGGCTGGACGAGCACCCGGATTTCGTACAGGACTATTTTTTGAGGTATGCCGAGCACGTGGAATATTGGATTATCAGCGGAGGCCGCGAAATTCCGGCGGGAAACCGTCCGCCCGGAATTCCGGGCGCCGAACGAGACGCTTGCCGGTGCCGTGTTGCCGCGACCGTCGAGTTTTCCGAAATATGGCGGATTATAGTTGTTTATCCGTGTTGTGTATTAGATTGTTTCCCGTTTCTTAGGTACTTTCACACGCTATACTTATAGCGATAGTTTTGTTTTCATGAATATAAATCATGTTATGTATTTATTTTGACTTTTTTCTGTTACAAACAACTATCCTTTCTTTTGCTATAATCTGATAAAACTAACAACAAATGCTAAGTAAGAATGTTAATTAATATTATTTCACCGATATTCTGCTAAAATACCTGGCAACACTGTGGCGACGTACTGCTTGTTAGCTAAAAGGAACGAAGCGTATTTCGTCGTTTCCGGTCCGATTTCGATAAGAGGCGAGAGGCTATCACGTTGGCCTGATTTCAATGCGCTGTTCCCACAGTTTTTGTGTTAATTACACAAAAACATCATATTATCTCCACTTTTCTGCCTGAGGCACGCACGGATTGATTACAATTTCTTTCTGGGTGCAGTGCAGACTGATATGCCAGTCCATAGGTAGACTGAGACCCTACTAAGCTTTCTTTAGCTCCTCTTCGCTAATATTTATATTTCCATCAATCCCTTGGTATCCAAGAAGCCATTCATGCATGTACCTCTGGATCACTTCTTCACAACTTTGGAGCGTATAGTATAGTTGTGTTTTCCAAGGTTCTCAATGCCGCCTGACTGTCGGTTAAGATTCGGATCTTCTTCTTAGCAGAAACCTTCCCTATCACTGCCTTAACGCATACTGTGATTGCCACAACTTCAGCTTGGAAAACAGTTGCAAAACACCTTACGTTTATGATCGCGCATTCCCAAATACTATACATTCCTATCCCAGTTCAATCCATTGTTTTTGAACCACTGGTGTATCATATGTCTTCCCAGTTCGTGACCGTGCTCTTATTGCTTAAGAGACAAGTTTTGMAAGTCAAAACATTTCCATGGCTGTAGTGGGCGTTGTACGCATCGCTCCTGTGATTCCAAGACATGCTAGTGTTTGTAGTTTACTTAGCTTCTTTTACACGCTTTTTGAAGGATTTGTGGCACCATACTAAGGACGCATATATTACAACTTTGATGTAAACCATTTTCGGATTTAGTACCCACATTCTTCCAGCCATGCACCTGCAGGCCCATAAAGCTTTTGTTCCTATCTGCTTATTTTTTCCAGAGAGGTTTGAAGGTCATCCTGGTATCTACTTTTAGTTCTAAGTATTCAACGTTATTCTTGAATGATACATCCTGCCCCTATCCAGCCCTTTCAATTGTTGGAGATTCCTTCTTTTTGTTCAGTTCTTGTAGGAGATCATTTACCACAGTAACTATAAGATTTATCTGGTTGCATGCCTTAGAGAAGTTTCCGAGCATGGTGTCAATCCACGATGTGAAACAAGGAGCCATACTGCACCCTTATACAGTGCTCTTTCTTGAATAAGGTTTTATCCGTAGGTCTCTTAATGTAAACTAATTCTCCAAGACTAATTTTTGTCACTCGTAAACCTTTCCAATCCCGAGGTTAGCTCAAGATTTCTCTGTATAGTAAGCAAACTGGTTTGGATGCAAAGGCACATACATTAAAGCATTGTCACAGATGTGTCAAAGTCAGAAGAATGAAGAAGAAGAAGACAGAAGACTTTAGGTGTCTTTAGTAGATTTTTAAATTACAGCTTTCTTCTATTTTTGGTAGACATTGTATAATTCTCTCATATAGGCAATATGAGTTGTGTTTGAAAAACCAATAAACATTCGTAAAGACTTGACGTTGTTAGATCATGCAGAAAATAATTGGGTACATTTTCAAGGTGAATTGTGAAATAAAATGCAAATCAGGGAGATTGGAGAAACTGTACCAAATTTGACGCAGCAGGCATTAAGAACCGTGTAAAGGTGCTGTATAAGGAAAGGAATAACAATCAATCCTACAAAAACATTAATTGATGGTGGCAAAGATATAAGCGATTTAATTGTTTTTTTTTGCAGGTAGAAAAATGTGTGAAATAGTATTGCCAGCTGTGACCAAGACTCGAACCCCGTGATAAAGTCATTTTAATAATTTTGTTGTAATTAGCTATTGGTCGTCAGAATTTGACCATCATAGCGTAAGTCCGATCTGAAGCTTGCAAATAACGAGCCACGAACGATTTGGCTGCACAAGGCCAGATGGCGTTCAGTAGCTTAGCATTTCGTAAACTTTGATATATAAATGCAATCTATACCTAGATTTCGAATAGAGTCCGGATGGTGCAGTGGTTAGCACGTTTAACTAGTGATCAAAAGGTCCTGGGTTTATTTACTAGCAAAAAAGGGAGCTAAAAGACCCTAGTTAGGGCCCAAACCTACCTCTGGAGTGCATATCAGTCTGCACGGTGGGAAATCAAAGATCTACTAAGAAAAGAATATTAATTTTATTGGATGGACGTCTCCGGACTACGATAACCACGTATAATAATAGGGAATTCGACCAGGTAAAAGGCACAGGCCTCATCCAAGAACAGTAATTGGATTGCTTACGGATCATTGCTGTTTTACGAAACATTTATCTGGATTGGTATAACAAATGATGCTATATGTCGAAAGTGCATGGAGGAGGATGAAATCTCCTACCATATCCTGTGTGAATGCCTAGAACTTATGGAGAAAACAAAGTTTGTTTAGGATTCCATTTACAGAATATTACACAAACACTCGTGGACTGTATCCTCAAATTTATTGGGAATAGAGAGTTAATGGAGTAACGTACCTCTTAGAGACTACTGTGTGGGGGGTACAATAAGCTGAAGCTTCAGTGCGGTGTCCTCTCATCACCATACCCCTTGCAACAATAATAATGATAGGTTTGCGCTTCCTCCATTGTCAGTTGAATTAGATTTTATCAAAGCTTGAGTTAATTATGTTCATATGCGGTGCAGCATACACACGAAATTAACTTTAATATGCTGTTAATTTAATAATAACCATGTTTATGTTGTAAACAAGTTGCACATAATCCTCATGAATTAAATCCCGACCTTGTACACACTGATAGAAGTGCATCAGGCGGCTAAACAGCATGTCATACTGAAGGTAGCTGTTGATATAAACAAGCAAAATTTAATATAGTCGGATTGCGTTAGCAATTGACTCAGGTCATCACTTTTATGCAAACTTAACCCTTTCAAGCTAGCTGCAACCTTTTGGCAAGCATATTTGGAAATTGTGGCGATTTCTAAACGTCGAGTTGTTGCTTCCGCTTTTTATGGCTAATACGTACTCAAGCACCATCCTTAAGTAAGTTTAACTGTTGCCAAATTTTCATAGTAAATCATGTATCGTTTCTAGACGGCTAAACTAGACGTTTATTCCGATGTTTATTAAAACTAAATAATAACTGCCATTGTCTTATATGTCACTTCTAAGGTACCTCCGTAACAATCTTTCGGAAAACGTTAGTAAAGTAAAATACCCTATCTCGAGTACATAACAGCAAGAGCACCCCACCTGACCATGGCCTGCGGCCTTTCATCCCTCGAAGAATTACATTTCTGATAAATACCATGGCCTGCGGCCTTTCAATCCAATATGTATCCCACTTCTGACAAACGCCATGGTCTGCGGTCTTTCATTACTCGATGGAGCCCACTTCTGATAAATATCGTGAGATGCAGCTTTTCACTCCTCGATGGATTCCACTTCTGAAAAATACCATGGCCTCGGGTTATTGGTAGATAGTGCCGGGTTAGTTGGCCGTTGTCGTTTRATCTTCGCTGACGTTGGACACACTGCTGTGGTGAGCATCTTTGGACAATTACGTCCACTATCAACTCGACTCTGAAGAGGCTCACCACAGCAGTCGGCGAAACGTCAACGAAGAGAAAATCACCACAACCACGGCTAACTAACCCGGTGCAGTACCTGCCTATATCGGGTTATTGATCTAAAGATAACGCCATTGCACATTCTGCACCAATTTTTAAGTAATTACTGCCTTCATCTCCGTTATTTATTATTGAAACATTAGACTTAGGTACATACCTACTAACCTGTCACTCTGCAGCATTGGCTGATTCAGCTTATCACTTTACAAGCACATTATGAATGCACTTGTGCAATCTTTATCTTATCTATTATCTTTACAATATGCAGTGATATATTTTAATGTGTACAAAAAACATGGACTACCTAATCCTCAACGTTTTGTTATTATCCGCTATTTCGCAGCGTTTAAAACCGCTCCTCTCAAGTGTTTTACACTCCCGTTCAAGTTAACCTGGGGATACCCGTGTTTCACGGGAGAACTTCCCGCCGCCAGTCTTTTTTTTGTTCACGGCCGACAACAGAAGGCTCTCAGCCCTTATCTGCCGTCAACACCTTTTCCATTTCCCATCCATCCCACTGCTGATGTTAAGCGCTCCGCCATCTGGGCTATCTACACGATGATGCGTTGTTTTCTGCATAATTTATGGTGCGACAGATGTTCGGTTTCGCGCAGCGTGTATCATAAGTGGCCGATCCCCGCATAAAAATGGTGGTAATCCATTTTAAAACGACAATTTTGCCTTGATAGCGCGTTCGGCGTTGGTAATGCGGACCAGATGCGATTTTTTGTAAGTGGATATGAGCGCAGGGGTGACTGGATAAGTTGGGAAGTATTTGGGCGACATATGCTGAAGACATCTTCTTTAATAGGTTGAAGCTTTGTGGTCTGGTAATATCACCCAGAACCCCAGATATATGAGATCCTCACGAATTATCTAGTAAAGCTAATATTAAAGATTAAAATAATTAAACTATTAAAAATAACGAGACTTTGACAAAACAAGAATTTATATTATTGAATCGTGTGTATACAACTATACTTTGTGAGCAGTTACATTTGAATTACCGAATAAGAATGCCATTTAGCCCTTGTTGCCAGCTATAGCCTTGAGTCTGTTCCTCACGGTCTTTATATGAGTTATAGGCTCCGCAAGGCCCTGCCATCGCCAACGTTGCACCTTCAAGGGTTGTAACAAACGAACACTCGTAGCGATTCATTTTGGTTTTTTACTGCAGACGATGACTGCAAAATACCGTAAACCAGCAGTTAGCTTGCCAGCAGTGGTCACATTCCTGTTGTCATTATCATTTTTCTTCTTATTTTCTTTTTAATTTGATCAAAAAGTAATAGCTAGTTGAAAAACGGTGCTAAAATTTAAAAGAAGTGCGAGATCCCTGCGCAAGCTTCACTGTGGAAATTAGCAATAAGTCCTAATGACATGCGAATATTGAAAATTGTCGTTTCTACGTTATCTTAATCAGGGTGCTATGTATATAAAAGTATTGTGCCATCTTCTTGCAAAAGAAAGTTCCATCAAATCCTTGATTCGGTGAACCATTGCAAAGCCAGTGACGTATAGCTAGATCCACAGTAAAAAGCTTTTTCTTTGTTTGAACATGCACATTTGATCTTAAAAAAATTACAAAATACCGCTGTAAATTGAATCAATACTTCCACATCCAATTGTATTATGCTATACGATTAGTAATCAGATTTTGAGCATTTTGTCTCTCTACACATTTTTTCTAAGACAAAGTCATCGTGATATTAGCAAAAATATATAAATTTTAAAATCGTTTTTTTTTCCAAATAACTCGAAAATTATCAACTTAACAAAAAATTACAAGAGTGCTTTCTGATCAGAAATTTGACTTTATATATAATACCAAAATTTTAAAAAAATCGTACGAGCAGGGACCAAAATACGTTTTTTGGAAATATTTCGAAAATGTCAAAATTTTGAATAAATTTTCTAAGAAACTTATTGTGAGAAATTTTATTTCCTATCTGATGGCATTTTCACTTTTTGAATATATTAAGTCAATTCGGAGATATTTAGGAAAAACCGTTTTCTTTAAGTGACGCTTTTTTGCTAATATCTTCTAAACAGTTTGCTGTACCGAAAATTTATAAGAGCTAATAATACTCGCAGTTATACTACTAATCACATACTAAAACGAAAAAAATATAAAAAAATAAAAATTTGCAAAAAGGGTAGTTACCTCCCAGTTTTGGCCCCCTCCCMATACCGTACTTACCCCACAAACAATAGGTCGCTTTGGGTAGTTGAGATTTATACGTTTGCCAAATTTCAAGTTAATATATTAAGTCTTTCGAAAGTTGCCGCGTATACAAACAAAACCACAGACACACAGACAAGAAATTTTTTTTTGCTCAAATTTTGTTCTTTTGCGTTTTCGACCATTTTAAAGCGAATGAGCAAATATAAATTTTTGAAAATTTTTTTCGCGATACAATACCCATCCGTTGGATGTGGAAGTACACGCGTAAAGTAAAAAAATATTTTGAAAAATATAAGAATAAATAATTAATTATGGTTTCATCCAATACCTTCTGCCTACACGGAATCCAGACGACTTTTAAAGTAGTTTCTTAGTATTTTTGTAGGCATTCTACACAATCATTTTCATTAAAATTTCCCGTAGAGTCAGTTTCATCTGCAAACACAAACTCTTCTTCAGATGACCACTGAGGGGCTCATTGTAACAAGTCCTACTCTTTCAAAAACCCTTGGTCTTTCATTCTTCAACTTTTATTTTGTTTCTTGTTCACCTCAAATTTTTACGGCTATTCTTCACCTCATTAAGGTAGTATGAGTAAGATTTTGTGCCGGCCGTTTCTTTATTTTATGTTTACCAGTCTCTTTAAAACTGAATAGTGATGGAACTTGAGAAAGTTTATTGAGTATTTTTGATTTGGTTTCTTCATAACTGCTGGTTATAGGTTGGGCCACTTCTGCATTGCTGCTTTTTGTTGTTGTCATATTTCAGATGCATCTGAGAAATTTAGACAGTAATTTGGATATGTATGATATTTTTAATGGGTTTTACAGGCATATGCAGAAATGAAAAAGTATTGCCAGCCTTGACAGTAAATAACTTTCACTGTGTATAGTAATTTGGATCTTTTTACTCGAAATTTTAAGGAAAAATGAAATAATTTATTACCGGTAGAAATTGTTTTAATGGCTTCTTCGGTCCTGACGCCTTCCTTCAAGAATTGGCTTTCGCAAATTTTACAATCCTTTTACGAAACCTTGTATGCAAGAAGAATCAACTTGAACGCCACTAGGTATGACTAGGTAACCGGAATCTAGCAGTGGTAATGGCAGAATTGCCATTTGCGGATATTGTGATATGTGCTTAAGGGAAACGGATCTACAACATAACATAAAATCTGCGGGAAAATGTGACAAGAAGGAAGCTGATACGATGTTGGTAGGAAAGGAAGCTAGTTAAAATTTTAACTTCAGAGCTATGATGCAAAGCAAAAATTTAAGAGAAAATAAGTGAGAGAAGATAGTAAAAAATTTTAAGAACACCAAAATGACAAAATAGAACCTGAGAATTCTCTAAATGTGGAAACCATAAGAAATGAAAGAATTGTAGAATGGTGCGAATAGAAGGAATTCAGCTAAGATGATTTGAGAATTTGGGAAGAAATTAGCTATAAATTTGTTTATAATTAATGGCTTTTCGTGTACTAGAACAAGTAACATGATAAAGGAAAACACTTAAATAAATTACTTATTGGCAATTATAGGCACATGAAGTTTCAGTTACTCCCCCCAAAACATTCCGACGTTCATCCCTGAGGTTTCCGAGGCGCTATCTATAAACCTAATTACTTAATTTCGTTACTGAACTTTGGATTAGTTCAGCGGGTAACTTCGTACTTGGAAAACTGAAAGTAATTATGATGTAATTAATCAGAGAGTGAGTTCCTCCGCACTATATTTAGACATTTCCATGTCTGTTTGGATATGGCGCTTTGTTTGGGTGGGGCTGCAGTTCATTAACGGATAACATCATTTGATATAATTTGATGTCGTTTGTTTCGTACGGCGTAATATGAGAACGCAGGCAGACGTCGGGCACTCCAATTTGGTATCGATGATTACTTCTTATCTTGTAATTAATTTTGCTCGAAGCAGGAAAAAAATATTGCGCTCATAGAGAACTTCATTATTTAAACATTCACCAATTTCTTTATATACATTTTATTATCTTTTGCACGAAATTTAGTAATTGAAATTGCTTGTAGACAGAAACGGTTTTCCATCATCAGCTACATACGAGTGACTTCAAATTTTTTTCTTTCTTTAATATGCAAAAAGACAACTCGAATATTTAATGACGTAAACATATATACTGTAATAGATATTGATGTTAATTTTGTGGAGTCCTTTCGTATTAATTATTCTTAGTGTATTTATTTGTAGGTTCTGGCTCTTGTTTTTATTAAATTAAAGACACTTCCATCTATTAATATGACATTTACAATTTTGATATAGTTTGTCAATCTATAAAATAAAAATATTCGATACAGACCAAAATTATAGGTCGAAACGTCATATTAATAGATAAAACTGTCTTTTATTTAATAAAAACAGGAGCCAGAATCTACAAATAAATACACTAAGAATAATTAATACTGCAATAGATTTTATTACACTAACCTAACCTGCAGTCTGGTTTCAGATCCCAACATAGTTGCACCACTGCCTTATTAACTGTGACCGATGACATTATAGCTGCGACTGACAAAAACTTGCTTACAATTTTGGTATTGCTTGATTTTACTAAAGCGTTCGACAGAATTAATCACAAATTGATGTTGTCAATGTTACAATTCCTTGGATTTTCAAATTTGTCAGTAAAACTTCTTCAAAATTATTTGTGCAATCGCCAACAATCAGTCATTTATAACAACTTGTCATCAGCACCTGCAGTATGCATTAGCGGTGTTCCTCAAGGTTCAATTTTAGGCCCGATACTTTTTGCTTTGTACACTTCCCGTTTTGAGGAATGTTTCAGATATTGTAAGTTTCACTTCTATGCGGACGACACTCAGTTGTACTACTCATGCCAAGCCAATGATATTTTGCAGAGCAATATGTACATAAATAAAGACTTAGCAGCGCTCTTTAATATATCAAAAAAGTATTGCTTATCTCTTAATCCTAATAAATCTAAAGTAATGGTATTTGGTAGAAAGAGCCGCATGCAATATATAAATCAGGTAAATATTAACATTGACAATGAAACACTTCCTATTGTAGAATCTTAAAAAAATTTAGGGCTTTATATAGACACTGACATGAATACCCACATCAATCATATTTAAAAAAAATCTTATTCCAGTCGAAAACTTCTGTATCAAAGCAGAGCAATACTAAACTTCAAATGTAAGCGCATCTTATCGGAAGCACTTGTAATGTCTCATATAAAGTACTGCAATTTAGTATATAGCCCGTGTATTACAAAATATAATTATAGAAGGCTCCAAAGGATACAAAATTCCTGTGCCCGGTTTATTTGCGGGTTGCGAAGGAGGGATCATATAAGTGGCGCTATTCATGATATCGGCTGGTTAAAGGTCTTCGAACAAACTTTCCTTCACTATTGTAAATTGGGGCAATCCTTCTTACTTAAAAACTAAATTAGTTCCCAGAAAAAATGTTCATTGTCTTAATGTTAGAGATACTTACCTCCTTTCAATTCCCAGACATTATACAGCTCAGTTCTGTGGTTCATACTCGTATGTTGCGGCAAAAGTTATTAATTTACTTCATGCAAATAACTTACGGAAMGCTAGGTTAAGTATTATTAAAGATATGTTACTTCAAAGGACACTCAAATTTAACTTTAAAGTATAATTTTGTATATTCAACAATGATACATTTAGTTTTTATGATTCAAGCCACCAAACAAAACAAATTTTTATTTAGGATATGTGATTAATTGTACGCTCATAGAATATTTATTTTATTATGTACTTAGGATTATGGGGAAGATCAGAATCTGAGGTCTATAGTGATCCTTAGAATCTGACCATGATCCTTTTCTTGCAGGATGTCATATATTTATTTGCATTTTGTTTAATTATTTATGTAAAACATTCCTGGAGAATAAATTTATTTATTATTATTAATTATAGCAAGAATGATAAAGTCTGTTGCAGATTATTGCGCGATTATAAAAGCTTGAGCTTAAATTGAATGGACCTAACTACCGGGTGTTTTCATGAAAAACATTCGAGTTTTTTGGATTGGGACATCTACAACATTCGAAGTTGTCAGAACAACCCGCTAACCCTAGCAATTTGCACTCTTAAAACAGGAAAGGAGGGTTAAGTAAAACCTCATATCAAATGTATTTCAATGTCTGTTTTGAAGATTTGCAGAAAAAACCTTCTTGTAAGATTACACCAATTTCAGTCGATTTTATTTTCAAAATGGCTCCGAAGTGGCGACATAAATACCTGACTGACATGTCTGAAGTCTCCAAAAGAAAAAAAGAATACTCTAGTAATGTTTTTCTCGGCAACCTTTTTTGATACGTTCCGTTAAGTTTTCACAGAATTCTAGTCTGACAAAATCATCTTCGCGTACATACATGCGTCAAGTGAATTTTAAATGGATCAGTTGTTTTAGTTTTTAATCCCTTAGAGATGCAGTAACACAAACAAAGCAATAAATTAAACCGTTTTGAACTTTTAAGGAAATAAGAAGTTTGCGTGTTTAAAATAATGTGACTTTTCCCGATAAAGGACGATTTCTCGAAAAAAAAAAAAACAAAACTGATCGTCTTTACCTACCAATCGAAGAGGACTTTTTTATATTCAAAAATTAAAGGCTGTCGCAGCACAAGATGTTGATTTAAGATTAAGTGAAAAGTGTTTGCAATGTAATAAACTTGTGTTTGCCTTTGCCTTCCAGCAGTTGCAGTAGGTAATTTTCTTTACGAAAGAAGAAGTTTTCCGAGCTTCTTCAAGATGTATTACTTGCTTCAGTGTAAGAAGCGATATCAATCCTCTAAAACCATTATGAATTATGTTTTACCAGAAATTACCAAAACGTTACCAGGTTGATTCCACAAAAAGGTGAATGCATACGTTTTGAGAAACACTGCTTTCAACAACTCATCTTTACTGCATTTATTACATATTTTACAATCATTGCTTCTGGGATCGAATGAAGTTTCGCGTGCTGCTGTGGCAGGCGTCTTCAGAAGTAAGTTACGGTCGTAAACAAAGACATTACAACAAACACGCAATTTCTCACTTAGTTCCTGCGGCTAAGTATTTGTAGTTGTTGCTTTAAAAACTCAAGATGACAGAATCTTTCTTTTATTTATTTATTTATCCACATCTGCAGGCGATCTGAAATGTTTCGCGTGAAGCCAGTCTTCGCTTTTACTTTCTGGGTAGGCTCGTACACTACCYAATCATTGAAWAAATTTAGGATCTTTCCCGAGCGGTTCGTAATATTCGTAATGTGAAGCAGGGTTTACTTTCTTTATGCGTTTTGATAGTGCGTTGTCGGTGAGCTCACATACGAGGAGTATGAAAACTCACACTCAAGGTTTTATCAAAATTTAACAATACCTTATTTGATTTTAGCCAATCAGTACCATTTCCGATTCCTGGTTTAGCTTGAAATGTATCGTGGTCAACAGCGCTGATTAATATAATATGATATTACAAAAGAAATTATTCAAGACACAACCTCATAAGACATTGGCCAAACCACACCCTTCCTAAAAACCTCTTTTCATTCCAGAAAAGCCACTCGCCAAATGGTGGACTCCTGGCTGGTGTCGCACGCGACGCCGGCCTCGTCCAGTGTCGAACTCTCATCCCCTACGCACAACCAGTCCAGGGGTGGCTCGGGGGCGACAACCCCGGTTCGCAAGATCTCAGCCCACGAATTCGAGAGGGGCGGCCTCTTGAAGCCGATGATCAGTACCATAGATGGCCAGCCCACGTTCCTGACGGGCTCCACCGAGGGGCAGAACTCGGCTGGGCCCCACAGTCCGACCCCCGTCACCAGGCAGAGGAGGTCCAGGCATGAGCTCAGGCAACTGGACGAGAAGGAGCTGATTTTCGAACTTGTAAGTTTAATCATGCTATTGTTTCTAAATTGTTAATGTACATATTCTTCCTTTCTTTGAGCTTATCCTCTCTTCAAGATTGTTTCCTTTCCATTTTGCCTGAAAATCAGAAAATTTTAATTCATGAAGGAAGATACGTGTACGGCTTAAAAACTATGCCGATTTCTTACTTAACTTCATTTATTTGCACCAAAAGACACTAAAATTCAAGCAATGCTAGTGCAGCTCACTATTCGAACACTAATAACTCAATTAACTACTATTTTAAACCCCACACTTCACTCTAAAACACTTGGTTCGCTTTATTCGCTTGCTTGCTAGGGTAGCTCCTCGATACGTAATCTCAGTGGATGTTTTTAGAAAGTTACTTATCACTGTAAGTCTGTCCCCGCTGGTTTGATTCTATATTTGCAGCAGTATATTAGCTAAACGTTAATTGAATTAAATTCTTCGCGATGTAATAAAATCAAAGCAGGATCTATACACAGAATCGGCGTGGCTATTAAAAATAAAATCGCAGGTCGTTATAGAAACCAAAATTTGTTTTATACCTTGTCTTAAGTTTAGTATACCAGTTATTTGATTTGTTTATGTTGATATGGCTTATGCTCTACAAATTGGAATAATATTTTTCTTAGTTCAACGAGTATCTAAGGTCGAAATGATACTTACTATTTAAACCAAAATAGTTGTATTTGGAACCATTCATTGGACAGTTGCTAAATGTGAACAAGGTATGCCTTTTGTGAACCTACCAGAGTGGAAAATTTTTAGCAGAGCAAGATCCCATAAATCCCGTTTGGATTATCCCAGTAATCTTTGTCAAAGATAAAATCCCTATAAAAAGTCTCACGATTAAAAAAGATCTACGTACTATAATGCATACATACAAACTACATGGTAAAAGAAAACTGCTAAATTGTTTTCCAGATATCACCCAGTTTATAATTTGCATTATGCTCATTAATTTTATTATATTTCTAGAAATTTCCATAAAGTCTTCTAGTAAACACCTTCACTTTATATTATTTAGTACTAAATGCACAAATGATGTACCTATTTACTAACTAAAATATACTCCTTTCATTTTTCCAAAATGCTTTCTACGATCGTGGGAAAATATACGACCTGAGAGGGGGAACGATTCATTTGAAATATCTGAAACCTTATTCGCTGCTTGATTTCTTGGAAGAAATTTTATTGAGAATTAATATTATCCCAACCATACACTGCATGTAAGACTCTTTTTTGATAGGTTTATCATCACTTTGTTGTTGTTTTTAACTAGTTTGTATATTCTGAATTGTCCCTGTTTTTACCTTGTGTGCTGTTTGTATACTTTTTGTGTAGATTTTATTCTATCTTCAAAGTCTTGATCAAATGTGTTATTGCTGAGTTGTTGCTATATCTGCATCTAAGAAACCAAGTTGTTTTCGTGTTTGTTTGAGGTAGCATTTTGTTTGGTTCGTGCCTGTGTAATGTGCGTCTAATTATAATACTACAATTATTATATTACTTGTCTAGACAAGAAGTCTACGCATCTTAAAAAGATTTAAAAATCACTGCGGTAACAGTCTGTGGTATAAAATAAAGAATATAAGAGGAAAAGGTTTTCAAGCTGAATAGATCTGCAAATTACAACACTGCGGGAATATCAGCGGGGTATTTTCTTGATAAAAAATAAAACCCTCAATTTGAGGAGCCAGCCACCTTTGAGTGGTGTCAGTTTGCACTTCTTGTGTTAGGTTTTGAACCTTAATCCGATTTAAGATGCTTTACAGTTTACTTAATTATATAGGTTGAAATTTCAAAAAGGCAGTCAGGCAATCTTTGGAAGTAAACGGGCGTTGTTTTCACCAATTTTATTGTTCTGTACTAACAGGTCTACAAGTTTAAAGATATTACATCTGTGTCCCCCATTTTTTTTAATTTTGAGCACCGTATTTATTGAATATTTGAGAATTAGAACACTTCGTAGACTGCTGTTTAGTGTCATAGTGATTTCGCGTTTTGTAGTAGTAAAGCAGTCCCCTTGATAAGGACAAAGAGCGTTTCTTGTCTTTCAGAATGCATATTAGAACCATTTTCATCATATTCAAGCCGTGATGACCGATTGTATATCTTTTTAAATTTATACTTTTCTTGCCTTCTCTTTAAAGGGGTCGGAGTTTTGTCACGCTTTATTGTTTGCGTAGCAACAGTAAACAGGGTGATTTTTTGAAAACTTCACACCTTAAATAACTTTAAATAGAGGAAAAATTTAAAATTTTGCAAAAACAGGTAAACTTTTGTTTGCAGGGGGACAACTTTTGAGATAAGTTTTAATTGGATAGCGCTTACCCTTTTAGCGGGGTAGATACTCCTTCAAAAATTTTAAATGAAACTACCCATCTTACGATACATCATTTAAAAGCTTATTACACAAGGAGTCTTGCCATGTAATCAGTTTTACTATTTTTTACCCATTGACGGGGTAGTGGGTCAAAAAGTGCATTGTAGCAAGTGGCTTATAAAATGGAATATTTTGGACTTTTTTCAACAAAATTTATTGTCTTCAGTTACAATAAAATTGTCCTTACTTAAGCCTAAAAAAACTTGTTAAAAATAATTGTTACACCTAAGCAAAATGCCAAAAATACTTAAAATTTTCTTTCGACATTACTTGATATTGCAATTCGACAGTTTATACTGAATTGGCTAAATAATTATCTACTTTGTGTTTCCAATTTTTTTTTCAAGGTTTTGGCTACTTCTTTGGCACGACCATCTTTTTGTTCACATTCCTTTTTATAAATCGCGTGAAATTTTAAAGTGAGAGTCCAAGTGATAATGGTTTATTCAACTGCCGAAAGGGTAGAAATAATTTTTATTTACGGTGCTGAGCATAGCTGTGCTCGTGCGTCAGCAAGGGTGTTTAACGAACGGCACCCCGATAAAAATGTTGACGCTAGGTACATTCTCGATCTCGTGCAGAAATCTCAAGACACTGGATCTGTAGTAAACAAAAAAAAAGGGCAGGGAATAGAGTCGTTGATGAAATGGCCCAACTTGAAGTACTTGGTCATTTTGCAATGGATCCAACTAGCTCTTTGCGTAACATTTCTACAGCCACTGGACTTTCTTATTCATCTGTAAGGAAAGTTACAATACTGCACAAATTCCATCCCTATAAGATGAAAACTCTCCAGGAACTCGGCGAAGATGACTTCGATAGAAGACTGCAATTTTGCGAAATTATGACAGAAAAGATTATAGTAAATCCAAATCTAATAAAAAATATCTGCTTCAGTGATGAATGCACATTTTTTTTGAACGGCTCTGTAAATAAACATAACGTCAGGTACTGGAGTGACGAAAATCCTTATATTTTTCGAGAAGGTCATACACAAGTTCCTCAGAAGCTGAACGTCTGGGTTGGAATACTTGGCAACGCAATTGTAGGTCTAATTTTCATTGATGGGACGCTAAATGGGGGAATGTATTTAGAATTACTTGATAACGTTATTGATCCTTTAATCACAGAGCAATTAGAAAACCAACGTGACCCTGAAGGAAATCCAATGTTGGATGAATACGAATTGTTTTACCAACATGATGGAGCCCCACCGCATTACGCCATTAATGTGCGAAATTGGTTAAATCATAGATTTCCTCTTCACTGGATTGGTAGGCGTGGAACAATTGAATGCCCGCCACGATCACCCGATTTGACTGCTTTACAAAACACAACCTACTAGCCTGGACGATCTGCGAGAAAGAATTATTAACGAGTGCAGGAGGATTCCACCTGAAACTTTCCGAAAAGTGCAGCAGGAGTTCGAGAACCGTCTGTATTATTGTATGGAAAGAGGTGGTGCACATTTTGAGAATCTATTGTAAGGTTTGAATTTCTATGGTTTTGTTCACACTGTTTTTGGAGTTACAAATAAATAATTTTTCTTTTTCGTGGACATGTACTTTCTAAAAAATTACATGATAAATACTTTAATGTTAATAATAATGTTAAAAGAAAATTTTCAGTATTCTGGYAGTTTTTTTAAGTGTCATATTTTTTACAAGTTGTTTGTTTAAATTTTGGGTTCTCGTAAGGACAAATTTTATTTCCGCTCTAAAATAAAATACATTTTGTTGAAAAGAGTCCAAAATATTCAATTTAATAAGCAACCTGTTTCGTAGGCACTATTAATCTATTACCCCGTCAATAAGTTAAACGTGGTAAAACTAATTACATGGCCAGACTCTTTGTGAAATAAGCTTTCAAATGATGTATCACAAGATGGATAGTTCCATTTAAAATTTTTAAAGGGGTGTCTACCCTGCTCAGAGAGTAAGCGCTATCCATTAAAAACTTATCTCAAAAGCTGTCTCCCTGCAAACAAAAGTTTACCTGTTTTTGCAAATTTTTAAATATTTGCTATATTTAAAGTTATTTAAGGTGTGAAGTTTTCAAAAATCACCCTGTATTGCGTTTTGCATAGAAGCTTACAAATATAACAGAACATGAGCACTCACTCCTATGCTTGTAACCTTTACAATGTTGATTATTTAAATAATGCAAAATATAATTTATTGCGTTCATTGAAGAGAAACTGGAATTTGACTTCCGATACTGCGCGCTATTAGAAGTCGAAAAGAAATTCGCAAGTCATGAACACGAGTTAATTAAAATTCGGCATGTTTCAAAGTTTGATATGAATTCGTTTTTAATATCTTTTGTGTACATTGTGGCGCAGTAACGATACAAAGTCCTTGAACTTCTACTCTCATCGCTTGCTTCGATCGCATATCCGAGTAGCTCAAGCGATCCCGTTAATTGCCATTGTTAACCGTATTCCTTCCTGTAATTTTGATGGAAGCTTTATGCGAAGCCCCTCTGCCGTATCTGGGACACAGTAGCCCTACGTGTAGTAAAACTGCCGCTTTGCGAACTTCCTTCCGTTCGGAATGGGAAAAAAACATCCGATGACACTGTCTGCAGTTAATGGTTCTTGAAACGCAGCCAATGCTAAATGGCTTCGGCGGAACGTATAATGTTTCACAATGGGATATTGCGATTTCTGTTTGAACGGAGACGGCAAGTATTTATGACGCAAAATCAATGCGGAATCGTGAAGTTTGTGACAGTTTTGCTTTGGATGCATCAGCTGTGAAGGGCGTCCAACAAAGAGGGACTTTGATAAAGGGTCTTTTGACAGTGTAAAGAGTTCCATCCAGCGAGCATTCTGAAGAACCTTATTGTAAACTTATAAACTTCTCTGGATTTAGTTAGGGAAATGAAGGTGGAGGAAGTTACAAATCGTTGTACTCAGTAGACCTTAATGTTGCTGGTCTCTGTTAAAATTATTTTCCGGAAAGATAAAAACATTTGGAAAATTAAGCATCCAGACCTCTGTTGCTGTATTGCGCGTGCAACACATAAATAATTATGAATATAAGAGGTATTACACTACACCACCTCTATTCAAATTCGAGGCCAAAGAGGCATACAAACCTGTACGTTGAAGTGAACAACATGTAGCGGCGCATATTTTTAAGCTTCAGATGGATGGCGTTCAGCAGCGGTACATGTAGTTTCAGTTTAACCTATATAAGCCGCTTGACCTTCATTTGAATAGGGTGGCGTAGTAGTATCACACTTGACTAGCAATCAAGAGGTCCCGAGTTCGATCCCTGACAAAGCTGTCAATACTTTTCAGTAACATATATTGGCCGACTGTCCCGATAGCTATCTCTTATATTTGTTATAAATGCATTCATGCGTTAATTATTAAAAATAATAATTTCCAAAAGTTGTTCTACTTTGATATAATGTGAATTTTCCTGTATGTTCCAAAACTTTGCATTTTTGTCTGGAATTTGTGCATCTCATCGATCAGCAAGGCAGACGTTTTGGTTGACCCAGCATAATCAGACAGGTCAAAAAATGTAAAAAATGACGACTATTTGCGATATGCCTTCCCGTGATAGCTAAGTTCGAAATTACAGTAACAGAAGGTGTGATTTCTTGATAAACTATTAATGAAAGAGTTTACTATGGGCGTTCATGTGGAGTATTCGTTTTGGCTGTATCTATACTGATTCCACTGCACAAAGCCTTTTATTTGGAATGGTATCTCCTCGGAACTTAGTTTTCAAGCTCCAAACATATTAAGTTCCGGTTTCCTACAGCTCATAATAAGCAACAATATGTGACTATTGCATTATTTTCTGCATCTTAACCCTCCGCTTTCTTACGACTTTGTCATTCTCCGTTTCCTACTGATATTCTCTTCTGATGCAGTTAAACCAAATCATCTGCAGCGGATCCCCTTGTCTAGGGACCTATTTTATTCTATCACTTCTAGTTTCATCTAAGATTAATTCTATCAGTGACATAAAATTTATTACATGTCTAACCGTTCTATTTGGAGTAGTATACTTCTTTTTGTGGACTTTGCAGTTGGTTATTATGGACATTCCAGTATTGGAATTAACTTCCTGAGAAGTTGAACTTACTTTATTTCTGATGATATCTGTGCTTTCTTTAGAATTGACAGGGTCAGTCAAAGATGGGAAAAAACCTGTTTATTTCTATAAATATGAAAATGTGAAAGATATTCCAAAGTGCAATGTCTGAAATCGGCTACAGATGGAAATCAAGCTATTAGGTATGTTAGTTATCATAACGCTGACTGAGTTATCTACGTCATCCATGCAACTTACTGTCGAAAACAGTATATATAATTTAATTTGATTTACAGTAGTGATTCTTTGTAGGTTCCTATAGATAGATAGAACCTACATGTAGCCCTCACTAATTCCTTACATTTCTGATTACTGATATTCACCGATTAAGCCGAGTTATGATGCTCCTTTTAATGACATTTAATGTAAAATTATTTAAAAAATCGACCTTCATTCATGGACTAGCTTTATGTATTCTTCATTACCAAAAGCGAATATCACCTTCTAAAACCTCATCAAATTAACTTGATTACAGGTTAAGGACATCTGTAACGAGCTCGAAGTTCGCTCCCTGTGCCACAAGATCCTCCAGAACGTGTCCATGCTTCTGCATGCAGATAGAGGCTCCCTCTTCCTCGTTCAGGGAGAGAAAGGAGGCGGGTGCACACCAACACCTCCCGGTCAGACCCCACGAGGTCGATGTCTGGTATCCAAGCTGTTCGATGTCTGCTCCAAGAGTACGTTGATCGAGATGGAGAAGAAGGAGGAGATCAGGATACCTTGGGGAACGGGCATCGTCGGATATGTGGCGGAGAGCGGGGAGCCTGTCAATATTCCGGATGCCTATCAGGTTAGTAAATTTTGGTGACAGTCTATATATGTAATAAGATGCGCCGGGAGCGTTACCGTAGCTTTGGCTGCTTCTGAAGGTTGTAATGTAATTAGTACTCGCTTTTCGGTGATGTGCCCATGAGGGCGATGTCTGAGTTAGAACCCTTCGCAAGACCCGTGAAGAATTAAGGCGAAGATATAAATTAGATAAATTTAATAGATTTTTGTAACCAGCTGTTTTCATTGCAGTGGCATCGGAGTTACTTAGTAATCAATCCCCTAGGCAAAATTTCTTGGCACCCACTAACGTTCCTAATTGTACATTGCGTAATGCAGGGTTTCTATAAGTAAATGATTCAACATCCAGAGCGCTTATGGGAATTATCGATTAAATCAATTTGCTGCCTTTCAGGAAAGTGACGTATACTTGTCATCTGTCGATATTTGAATTATTTGATATATTTTAATATGAGAAAACGACTGGGAGTGTGTATTTTTAACATTTCTGTAGTGTTTTGTGGGATAATTAGATTTAAGGTTGCAGGAAGCTCACATTTTGGAGCTGTGGGGTGACATAGATCTGCAAACTTCAGCTACTATCGCCGTGCATATTGTAGAAAAAGGCGGGACAAAGAATCAGAAATCAACGCCACCCGCGTTGCATGAATCATTTATACAAACCCATTTATTTGTTAGGAAAGCCTTGCGGATAGATATCAGAAGTGGGATCTAATTCATCTAACCCATATAACTGTAGTACCTGTGTATCTTCGGCTAGAACATATTTTTACAATACGTAATGGATGAGGAATACGTGTAAATTAATTTTTTCATTGTTTATCAGAAAATATGGATATCCGCAATTAAGAAACTTGTACTATACAGGTAATCCAAGTCACTAAGTTTTTCATATACATTGAAGACTAGCCCTTGGAGTTCTTACCTTATAATATTTATATATTTAGGACATTTTTTCTTCAGTGTCGTACGGCAGACGGGCGTTTGGTTAGATTCTTGTAGTTTTGAAGATTGGCTCCTTACTTGCATCTCACCTGAAGCTATAAGGTTCATCTGGGCGAAAACTTGTATAGCCACTTCAGAAGGTTTGCTCAGAAATACAGCATTCGGTTTTGTTGTCTGCCGTCTAATGCAACTCACATTCTGCAGCCTTTCTTTCACCGTAGCTTTCTACCGACCCTTTAAAAGAAGACGAGTTCTTACTGGCTGGAAGTCGAGAAATAACATCTTCTGACCGAAGAATTTTCACGGTCACTGGTTAAATTACGTAATTTTCACTATCCAGAAGGCAACTGCTCCTAACAAAATATGAAAGTTAGCTTTGAAAATTGTGATATTTATAAATTAGCGGGAAAAAACCACTAAAGAGACCAGATAACCAAACTGTGGACAATGGCCACTCAACAACTATTTCTACCGATATAGAAGTTTTTTTCGAAGTATTACGAGGAATAGAGGAACCCACTATAAATAACAAGGAGAGAATTAATGCCGGAATGAAATTTTTGAGGCCGTCAAGAAAAGACGAATAATTTTTTTTGTCAAACTTGCCATTAACAGGAAATAATATTATTTAAAGGAACTTCAAAGAACCCACAGTCGACAGATTAATTTTTAGTATTTAAGTGATATTTGTTACCTTTTAGGCTCAACCTAGTTAGTTATTTTTTAAGATTTGACCTAGTTTTGTATTAAACAAAATTTTAGTTTTATTTCGTTTTAAAAGTTTTTATTTTTGTACCCCTTCTTCCTTATGTTTGCAGTTTTTGGTTGGATATTTTTTTTTACTCTTTGCAGAATTATTTGTTTGTTGTGCGTTGGTTTTTTGAGTTAGTGCTTTTTTCATATATTCCATTGATTCCCAGAGTGGTCTATGTCGACCCCCGGGGGTCCGCGATGAGTAGCGACAGGTCCATGACAATGATAAAAGAAATTGGGGGTCTGTAAGGGGTGTATGCTTAAGCACATCTTGATTTTTGTACTACGGTAATCAGGTAATGGATAAGAAATCCGTTTGGTGACGGATGCGATATGACAAGAAAACTTATCGAAATAAACACTAACAAAGAACTTAAGGTACAGTTTAGAAATGAATGCCAGCCATTTTGGCTTCAGAAAAACATACCTGTTACCTATCCCATAGTATGCAATATCGCGAGAAAATTTTTAGTTGTTTCTTCCTCTTAAATTGATATCAAATGTTGAAATTTTTATTTAAAGCATCAAGTCCTCTTCTCCCACTAGAATCATTTATTTCTTATTTGTATCATGTACTAATGTATAAAACTTAAATTGTATTTTTTTCACATTACACTTAGAATTAGAGATTTAGATGTTTAAAGTGAGAAGCACTAAATCACCCGACAAGAACACATTTAAAGTTGATGAATTTGCAAAAGTTCAGTGTTAGCTGGGTAGGGGTCTACCCAAAAGTGAAGAACGTATCAAGAGTTCTAAATTTTGGGGACCTCTGGCTATATTGCATTCGGACCAAATGTTGCAGCCCTCACAATATCACATTTAAATCTAACGCTTTATTTACGCCAAACGGTCGAAAGATTCAACATTTATCCCTATCGAAGTTGCTGATTAATGACGCATCGTGCGCGCGCCAAATTTAAATTCCCCTCTCATTTCAGATATTACATTGTTTATAATTGAATTCTTATCACGCGGTGTATCCGACAAACAAAAATCGCTACTATGAACGCGGCGTGCCCTACGGATCTGATTATTTAACCACCTACACATAGACTAATTCCGATTTGTATGCATGCTAGACAGCGGAAATAATCATAAAGGCGCCGAATTTGTTACCTGTGAAAAACAAATGGTCGTAGACCACACGTAAACAATGCGCATATTATCCGCAGCACGATGGCGTCGGGTTCGTACGTGTGTTTGCCAAAATTTAAATTGGTTGGAACGGAGAAATGCAAAAAGTTTGTTGGAGAACGCTCAAGAGGACGATCTACGAATCGCGCATTTAAAACTATCGGTTAAAACATCAAAGTTTAAAGCAGATTTTGCTCGCATTCAAGCTGAAGCGTTGCATGCCGATTAGCTGTAAAAATAAATTGGAGCCAGGGAACGAATACTTGTAACAATGGATCTGTTTACGACTTCACTTTGTGCGTCGAAATTTCGAGAAACCCAAAACGCAGTATGATGTAACAAAATCAACGGTATTGTATCAAAACATCGTAAAGGTGTTGTGCGTTTACTTTGAGCTCATTCCTTGTTGCCGCAGAACGTTTCGAATTTTCGCGCTAGATGGCGCAACTGCGGATTCAGGCTTCAGCTTTCCAGCTCTTCATCTTACTTGCCTGCTAATTAATGTTTTGCATATCAAACCGTAAGACTATGCCAATTATGGAGCGAGGCGATCGGACAAAATTACGACTTGAGTTGGAGCTGTTTTCGTCTCAGTGGCCAGTGCCGTACTAGGTTTCCTTAGTTTCCTTTCAATAGTGAAACAATTTAAGATACGAGTAGTTATACTAGGAGGACCTTTTTAAAAGTGTGAAAAGTAAACTTATTATTGGTTGATCAGAAAAGAATGTGGTACCATAGCAAAACTTTGTTAATCGAAATGAAACTATTAGAATCAATACATTTTTGCCAATGTTAAACAACT
The DNA here is from genome assembly GCA_025024175.1 of Rhyzopertha dominica. Lineage (NCBI taxonomy): Eukaryota > Metazoa > Arthropoda > Insecta > Coleoptera > Bostrichidae > Rhyzopertha > Rhyzopertha dominica. The sequence continues at coordinate 7,120,328 of QCXZ01000053.1, read as the reverse complement.
TTATTTATGCTGGTAGAATAAAATTCTGGAGCTCTGGAAGCGATGAAGTCGTTGAAGGCGTTTTTGGCATCGTCTTGATTTCTGAAGCATTTCTCTCTGAGAAAGTTGTCCAGGTACTTGAAAGAAGCCCACTGACTAGGGCGAGAGGTCCGGGGAGTATGGCGGATGAGGTAGTCTCATAGCCCAATTCATTCAACTTTTGATGGATCGGTTGTGCGACGCGCGGCCGAACGTTGCCATTGAGAAGAATTCGCCCGTTTTTGTTGACATATACGTCGAAGCTCGTGGTACATCTCGTCGCTTTGCCGACAGTATTTTCAAAAAGGCGATTTTTCTTATTATCGTTCAACTCGTGAAAAAGAAAATACTACAAAAATCGCATTTTGACAGTTTCCAATAAAGCTCGCATTATTGAAATTAAAAATATATAAAGACAAGTTTCTGACAGATATGACAGAAAGAGCATGAAACAAGCTTTTGAATGACATATGGCACTTTAATGAAAATAATAATTTATTGGTATAAGTTTACGTTAAATAGAAAAAAAGCAAAAACCCACATTCCTTTCTGAACAATCTAAAATTTTGGTYAAATTAGTTTATTTAATTTAAAATAGCCTCATTAAGATTATCTATAGTGATTGGTATGGCCAAGAAGCATGCAGGCAAAGGCAGTTTGTATGGACGTCGTTAAGTATGCTGGAGCAAACATTTTAGATGGCCTAACGTCTGCATAACGCCTTTCTTTCAGCGTTAATGCATTTTTCAGTTTAGGTAACAATCACACGATCCTAAATCAGGCGAATTCGGCAAGTTTCAATCGACGATGTGGCACATTATTATGGAATGGACGCTTTCAATTTCACGATGTTCTGGCTGAAAATGTCAAACATTTCAAAACACTGAAGTAAATCGCAGCCGGGTGGAACGAACTCCTTAGGATTTATTCCTGAACAATAAATCAATATTGTCTTTGCTTTTGACTTTTCCAAATGGTTCTTTTTATGGTTGGGGCTCATATATACGCTTTGACGTTTCGTTTTCTTATCAATCGCAATATTGTACAAGGGTTGGATTATTCAGTTAAGTTTTTCCTTTTACCTCAATCATGATTTTGATTGATCTTTGATTGAGCTTTGACGGCATCTTCGGTTATCACAAATTTTGGTTGGCCGATACGTTGTTAATCATTWATGTCTTCAAGGCGTGGATTTTGTTATGGGATAACTACTCTTATAAACTTTTCTCAATTAAAGGGCTTCGGCAAAAGTTTTACCAAGGTCAAAGAGAACTCATTATTTGCGTATTGTTAGATTTTAAATTTTGCACCAAAAGACACACTTGAGAGAACGTCATCAATTGGTGGCGCCACTAGAATGTGATATATATTGAAAAGGWTCTGTTGACCCTGGAAGACACTGGTGCTGTTTGTGAGAAATGTTATTTCCCGACAGTCGATGCGGTGTCTGTTAAATACTTTAGGCAAACTAGGGATGATGTCTTGAAATTGATCCAGTTCGTTTACCAGACAGAAAAATCCTACGTGAAGTAGCTTTACAATAGCTGACTAACAGGATGGCAAAGTACTTCATTGAGAGAAAGGCCTGGACTAAATTCTCGCTTGACAAGGTAGCTTGATCCCACGCTTAAGAAAAGGGTCATCAGCACTCCATCAGCGCATGTAACTCTAAAAATAGTGGTATTRTAGTCCACGCCATGAAGCATTTGTAACAGATGACCTGCTGTAAGAACTAAACCAAAGAGCCTTTTATCCGTAAAGATATACGGATGTCACCGAGAAGATTGAAGACATTATGTATTACAGAAAGACTAGAAATTAAAGGGACTCAGTCCTGGGAGTTGGACTTACAAGTAAAGTAGAAAACATCAATTTTTAAGGTGGAGTTTTAGAGACCAACGAGGAAGGTAAGAACGTTTTCACTGGTGGATGTGCTAAATTGTTGTGGTCGTGCGTGCTCCTCCAAGTAAAAGTTACAGAGCCTCTGCAGTTAATTAGGATATGCCTAAGAACAGTAGTGGGGTTGTTTGCGAGATATTGCTGTTTGATGACATTATTTATAAAAAAATGCTGATATCCTTTGCACGCAATTGTTTAAGGGCTAATTGATTTTTTCACAATTGCCAATCTGAAACACTTTTCTTTGTATCTTTTTTTGGTACGAATTGATTAAGAAATGTTATCTGTATTTCGGAACAACAAGCAAGCTGTGTTTATCGGATTGTTTCATGCATGCAAGATAAAATTTGTTCAAGAACTGATTGATTATAATCTGGAGGGACGTTTGCAGTTGCGAAAATTTTATTGAACGTTTAATTTACAACATTTGTTTCTCTGATGAAAATGTGCTTATGTTCAACGGCGAAGTGAAGCTACACAATTTCCCTGACTCCTTCTCAAATGCCTCAAAATTTGAACGTTTGGACAGGTGCACTGGGCGATCGCATTATTGGGCTACTTTTTAGTAGGCAACGTGACTGGTGAATCACCCAAGCAACTAAAAGAATAGGCAAATCTTCAAGAAAATTAACTTTTCGTTCAACAGGATGCAGTGTTTCCCCATTATCATGTTTGAACATGCGGTTTCCTAGATACTCGCTTTCCCGTACAAAGGTCCATAAAATGCCCAAATAGATCGCTCGATTGAACCCCTTTGGATTTTGGATCCTTTCGAATCGTCGTATACACAACTCGAGCTTTGTTCTTATTTGGACTTATCCGGTGAGCACAACATATGTTATTTAATTGTACGATTCACTATGCGYGCTTTTCCGATCTCTAGGYGCCTGGTCTCGGACATAGTAGTGCCTAATATTATATTTCTTTTCCGTACTTGTGTGGATGAGTGTTCCTCCCTGGTGGGTACAAATAAGGATGAAACTCTAGTCGTAGGATACGAGTGGAATGATAGGAGTAGGTGTTGTTGAATAATAGGTATTTTGAGAAGGGTTTGCGTGTATGCGAGTACTTTACTTATGGATATGTAGTACTAAAGTTGCTAAGTTTCTAACGAACCACTTATGTTAACCAGCTCGTATAATATTGCTTGTCTGAAGCTATATGATCGAATTTTTGTTTAGACTTTTCTTTTTTGCGGTTATTCAGCTCTTCATATACATAGGTCATCAGATTTGCAGGCAATTTTGATTGGTTGGACGTTGTCTTATGATTGCTTCATAAAGGCACGAGTTCCTCTGCTTTATCTTCTCAAATTGTTCACTATACATATATTGATGACGCTCCAATCCATATCCTTTAAACCCTTAAGTGCTTTTAATGCTACTCCTAAGGGCAACCCGTTTGATATATAGCCATCTCTTCCCAAAATATGGAAGTCGCCAACCAGGACGATGATGGACAAGCTTAATTTTTCTCGTCCCCAGAAAGGGACAGAGCAGGCGGCGCCCGCGTGCAAACGAGTATTCGGCGTAACAAAGCAAAAATAATAGCGCCATTATTTCTGGCAATTGCGAGTCCGGATATTAATTTGAGCGATGTACGTCCTTTACGCTCGCGACGTGAACGAACGCCGGCAATTTTATCAAGAGAAATATTAAAATGTTTAATGATAAATACGCAGGAAACACAAAGAGACAAGTACCTATGGCGCTMGGTCCATGATTAATTCCGTCTGTGTTTTAACATGTACTCCAAATTGAAATGGAGACGCAGAGGGAATTTTAAATGCGCGGGGGACCAACCGCCTCGAATTGTAAAACAGTACGGCCATCGAACGCGAATTATCGGATGTAAAGCGGCAAATACATGGGTAATGCGCGCTTTTATTCGATATGCGTCCCAGTTGCTACAAAGGGCGAACTCGCAAGCAGCAAATTGATTTAATGGGTTCGTGCATGAGCTGCACCTCGCCTGCAAAAAGATGGTTCTTGAAAAATCGACATTTTACACGTTTGGGTCAAGATGACTTTTCTGCGAAAAAGACCATGCTGATGTGGTGTCAAGAAGAACATCTACGTAGACATCCATTACTTTAGGTGCCTGTGCACCAATAACCTCTTACATCTTCACAGTAACAGACATAACTCAGTTGTAATCTTTGAATTGAATCTGAAACAAATAATTTCTCCAAGTATAGTTTCAGCAAAGTAGACTTTAGTGCATTATATACAAGTTCAGCAAATATCGACTGGACTCCAATATATTTGATGTTGAAACTGCAAATTCTTACTTTTATGACGTTCTTTTTCAATGTACCCAAATGTAACCAAATTCCAAGTATAACTCATATCCAGTGTGGTTTACAAACTCCATCATTACAAAAATTAAAGAAATAAATAGGTCATTTAGTCGGTATAGAAAATCTAAAAGTGTGTACTATCTGGATATTGTCAAAACTCTGCGACGAGAGATAAGACAGGAAATCAAGCGGGAATATGCATGCTTTGTGAGATCGGCACAGACACAAAAAAATCTGGAAGCTTGTCAATCAACAGAAAAGAACAACCAGTGTTCCAGGTTTTCGAAAATGAACTTGTAATTAACAAGCAACATATTGTCAATGCGTTTGCGCCACCCACGAGGACTGTGACTGTGTTAACAAAATTGCTTGTGAATTCTGTGATATAGGTTGTGTGGGTCTTTGAATGTTGAAAATAGCTGTGATAACTTTCAAGCTCTCTGCTCTTTTACTATCGAGGCCTGTAACATCATGGAAGCTGCGAAAAAATTAAATCTAATAACATTTGCGGTCCATATAATATACCTGTATTTCTTGCTAATTGTATTAGCTGTTTCTAAGTTCCATTTATTTAATTTGATGTTGTTTACGTCTGTTTATTCATCTAAGTGTAAAACATGTCGAATCGTACTTGTGTTTAGATCGGGTGATCTATTTAACATACAAAGTTACAAACCCATTGTGTTGTTATGTAATTTTGCTAAATTGCTTGAATATATTATCCCAGATGTTATTTATTCATATATAATTAGCACAATAGTTCCACAACAACATGGCTTTGTAAAAGGACGTTCGACAGTCACAAATCTAGTTGAATTTACGTATTTTGTTTTTAATGCTTTATATGAACGTCTCGGAGTTGATGTCATTTATACTGGTTGTCGAAAGCTTTTGATCGTGTTGACCATTGTATCCTATTAAAGGAATTAAAATCATTTAGAATACTCAACAAATCATTGTTGTTAATAAAATCTTTGTTATTCGGGAGGGAACAATTTGCGAAATACTGCAGTTCTAAGTCCGATATATATTATGCCTTTTTCTATAATGATGTGGTTGATAATATTAACTGTAGAGCATTCATTTATACTAATGATTTGAAATTAGCAAAGATTGTTTATTTGCAAAGTGACTGTCTTGAACTGTGACTATTGTTAAGTTGTGTGATGTTTGATTTGATGTGATTGCTGCACTTTAAAATATATTTAACGTATATGTTACACTATAAAACAACTATCACTAATTAATGTACAAAAACTGATAACAAGTTAAAAGTTGCTGCATGAAATCTTAAACAAGAACGAATGTCAATAATGAAAAAGGAGATATTTATAGTTTACGGCTACTGTCCTAGGTAAAGAGGTACCGTTACAACCGCAACGGCTGTTATCACGGAAAAAATCCACAGATGTTGCGGCCGGTTGATTCTTGTCGGTAAGGGAACCAACCCTAATAAAGTGCTGGGGAAAATTTGGTGACGTGTCCAAACAACTATGTAAAAATCTGAGTTTTGATGTATCTTTCATATGTTTTTTTTTCTAGTTCTGTTAAACTCGATCTTATTCAGCGATGTAACTTGTAATCTGTTTTTACTTTTATTTGGCTGATGAATTAGTTGATTTGAATATGCTTTGTGTCACCATGTTGTTCCATTTACAGTCACTAAATGGAATGCAGTACCGCAAGTCCGCCATATTTGGAGTAAAAGTTTTGACGGAAACATTCAAATTTCCCAATGTTTGTTTTTCTCTACCTTGATCAATAATGGGTTTCCATTATTCCAATTTCAATCTAAGTAAAATTAACATTGCGAAATTTGAATGTTCTCGCCAAAACATTTGCTCTAAATATGGCGGACGTTGCGGTACTGTAATATATATTATTATTATTACAAAAGACCTGGTTAAGATCATATTGTTCAATGTCAAAAACTAAAATTGTGGTATTGAAGTTTACTATTACTATTTAAGTACACATAAAAGTCTTTAAGGCAGTTTTTTATATTGCTACAAAACTCCTAGATGAACACGCCATTAGACTGACATTTTTGAAGATGTAACCCTTGATTCAGATTTTTGTCATTTGTTTGTCCAGCGATTGTTCAACGGTTTTCCACTTTTATAATGTTTAAAGTTTTCGAGACCAAATAAGCATTATCTTTTTACAGGTAAAACTACACAATTACATAGAAAATGAAATAAACGCATCTGGGCGTACAAAAATCTTGAATAAACGCAAAAAAATGGATAAATAGTGCAATACGTGGACAAAAAGTTCCTATAAAAACTCTAAATTACGTTTGTAAGCTGGTGCCTCTGAGTTTTTCTTTATTCCGTTAGCTTGTACCTATATGTTCAATAGGCGATTATTGTATAACGCCACCCTCAGTGAAAACAATGCCATTAGATTAATGATCTAGGATCTATGCAGAACTTAGTTAAGTCTATAATCTACTAAAAACTAACTATTTATCACAACATTTTTATTTATACAGTGGATTTATCAATTGTCGTTTTAGGCGTAGCAAACTAAACCTGACCTATTTATTAAACAAACCTGGATAAAATGAACAAACTGATAACATAAAAAGAATCTCAAAAACCAATGTTGGAGGGGTCAATAAAAAGAATTTCTTTTTTCGAAAAATTTTATTTTAAGGTAGGGCAATCAGATACACCGTCAATAATCGTTTTCGATGTTTTTTCACTGTTTTGTGGATGCTATTTAGTAAATGGTAATAACTGTCCACGTAATTAATTTTTTTATGGATGGTGGAGAATGAAATTATTATTATTTTATTATTATTATTACAAAAGTGGACAAAGGATGGACAAACGACTGACATAAAAAAGTGAAAATCAGGGGCTTCAGTATATAACTTACATCTGTTTGTCACATCACAAAAAATATTCTTAACAAAAGATGCTGAAATATAATTTCTCGGTTATAGTGCCTTTGATCTTTCACCTCTCACAGCTTTTAAGGAAAGTAGGTTGCCAATACATAGGCCGTGGGTTGTTTTTAAAATATAATGACCATCAACCATTCATCCCCTGTAACGTTCGAGAAAGGGGTAGAATGCGATTCGTTAAATAAAATGACCTCTGACTGAAAGGGCATGACGGTTCACTTTCTCGAAGTCATAACTTTTAATGTGTACTATACTCACGGTCTATAAGGGTTGCAGAAGGAAGCTTGAAAACAGCTACTTCTTAGGTTCCCAAAAAATTACGGTATTGTGCATAAACGAGGTCGTTAGGGTGAGGAGAACGAATGCATATTCGTCGTCATAATGCTAAAGCTGGACTTCACCCAATTTTTTCTATTCCTTGGATTGTCAGTAAGACATTTTGTTTAAGCGTCTCACTTTCCCGTTTGTAGTCGCAGAAGCGGAAGCTGTGTAGGCGTCTGTAAGTCCACCTGGATTTGAACAAGGGTTGAATCAAATGCTATACGTAAAGCATTAAGAATTTTATTACCTTTTATCTAAAATACAGCGTTTTCAAGACCTCGGACCTTGTGGTGGAAAAATATTATTGGGATATTCCTAAACAAAAACGCATCAACGATAAGAAGACAGTGCGGTAATTTGTAGACTACGACTATAAAATTCCAACATTTTCTTAAATATGGTGTGGAAATATTTGTAAAAATTTAAAGATTCAATGCACAAAAAATCGACTTGAATACTGTTTTAATACAAAGGATGCTTTTTTTCTAATTCTAAGAGTTATACGGGGTCAAATTTGACTTGCAAATTAAATATGACTAAACATGTCCGGTTTCAAAAGAATTTCGCTAAATTCTATACGTAATTATTTTTAATGTTCTAAAGTTCTGGTGTTGTTTTAATGATACTTTTTCCAAAGTGGAAGGGAAAGTCCTTTGAAGCACGCCATCGCTCTGGATGATCTTATTACACCAGTGATATGTTTTTTCTATGCAATTCGTTGTCTGTTTGGTTCATTAATTCATATTCAGTTGAGTTCAAGGTGTCAAATATAAAGAAGCATTTTATATCTGTCAAGTCAATCAAATACGCAATGGAAGAAAAATAAATTTAATAAAAAATTACGTAAGAGAATTATTTCGTGTCGCTTGTCATTTTGAAAGGAAAAATTACTTCTTGTCTTCCACTCTTCAGAGCCGTACAAAATTAGATTAGTTTAGCAACACCACTCTTTTTCTCGAAACTTTAAGAATCTCTTCGAAATAAATCCTTTTGCTGCATAACGCATCTTTCCCTGCAATATCTCAACAATCGTATATCTGGCTGGCTCAGTATAGTCTTGCGTTGGCGTTGGATCTCCTTACGACCAATAAAAAAGCAGTAAACCCAGCACCTGATGACCCGCCCGAGTTTGAAATCGTCCACTTCCACGATTACCTCGAAATTCGCACATCGATCAGGGATGCACCACCGAATTGGAAATACATCAAAGTCGACGGCGGAGCTTGCCTGTGTGTGTGTGTGTGTGTTTTCTTTCACGTATAATCCGATAATGTTAAAAAATGAAACGAAGAGGAGATAACGGCGTTATTTATTTTGGCAGGACCCTTCGATAGGAATTCCTATCGAATGGATGCTTTCAGCGCAGATGACGGATGAGTTTATTTTGCCGTGGGGGGAGGGGGGGGGGTTCACACCCCCTCGGGTGGTAACGGGCGAGATAAGACGCACAAAGGAATATTTTGGCGTAACAAAGGCGAAATTATTTGGAGCGATTCCTTTTTTCTTATTTATAATAGAAATCAGATTCGCTTTCTTGTTATCCCATATCGTTGTTCGCTAGAACGAATTCAGTACCAATCTTTTGGAGCGCTCGCTGAACAAATAGTAGTTTCTCTCAGAAGTTTCCTTCCTAGAGCAGGTGCTGGTGAAATCAATTGATGCCAAATGAATGACTGCGCCGAGAGGAGCTATATTTTGCTGTTTATTATAATACTGCGCAAAAACTTGAAATTGATAGAAAGAATACACTGTTAACTGCTGATGACGTGTCTTGAGGAAGAATCTGGTTTAATTTAGGCTCAAGAGGATAATGTATTGAACTATTTGTTGAAACTTGTTGACTTAAGAGTTTGATCTAAGCATTACTCATTACAGATTCCCCAAGAATAAGCATTCTTAGTTATACTTAAGCAGTCCTAGTAACAAGTAAAACCAAGGAGTAACAGAAGTTTGTTTGGTCATGACTCAGGAGTGTTTTATTCCTTGATCGTCAAGCATATATAAGCACCACTGCTATACTGGTATTTTTGGTTTAAAATTGCGTAAACATAGCTATAGATTTTTTATATGTTTGTAAATTAGATGTTGATAGAGTTCCGTACAATGCCCAATTATTAATTAATTAAAGAGGTGCTTAGAAATTGCAATTTACGTGAAATCTGGCATCGTAGAGAACTACAAGGTTTCTATAAATGATTCATGCAACGTGGGCGGCGTTGATTTCTGAATCCCTTGTGCCGCCTTTTTGTAACTGATGCCAAGCTACAATGTGCACGGCGATAGTAGTGAAGGTTGCAGATCAATGTCACACCACCAAAAATCGACAGATGACAAATATACGTCACTTTCCTGAGAGACGGCAAATTGATTTAATCGATAATTTCCATAAGCGCCCTAGATGCATGAATCATTTATAGAAACTCTGCACTACAGGACAATCCCGTTGCAAAAAATTTGTTTGAAGTAGATATTTCTCTTTTTGAGGCCGCAATTTGTAACCAAAAACACTTAAAAAGCAACCGTATTTTCGTTGAGTAGATCCTCTTTAATGATAACAGTTATTTCATTTTAACTTCACAAATATAGAGAATCTAAAACTAAACGAATTGAAATCCTAATGCAAGGAATTGGGCACATAAACTATATTTCAATGTCCGGACATCCGAAATCGGTACCAATAAAGGTCAAGCTCTTGATGTATTCATTATAGCGTTATGGATGATAACTCAGCGTTTTACAAAGTAGGTGTATCTTTTGTGAACTAAATGAAGATGATCTTGACAGAAGAATATAGATATTGTAAACGCTATTAGTGCAGTGCAATCCTCACTMACCCATAGAACAGCATACACAATATCCCCAAATGGATAAATTGTTATTAATGGGCAACGCATTATAGGTCCATACTTCATAAATGGGAATGCTAGACCTAAGCCCACTGCGTGATAACATGAAATTATACATTTATTTCCTGATGAAAATTGACCAGGAATACCAAACAATGTTTGCTTTGAATAAGACGGCGCTCCACCATATTTTGGAGTTACTGCCTGTCTGTATCTGGATAGCATTTCCCCAGGGTAGTTATTTGGACTCATTCCTATGAAAAAGTAGACAGAATTCTCCTTCCTTTTTTATCATATTTCCTAATTCCTAGGAAGTTAAATTCTCTTGCGATTTTGTAAGCGTGAAGCGATTTTTCACAGAGCTGTTGCTATAGTTACTGTCAGTGTCATTAGTGAACTATACAGTAGTACACAGAAGATTTAGAAGATTTATAATACACAATATTATTTGCTTACCTTAATTCTTTCCAKATCAKGTTTATAAAACTTGGATTTATTTGAACACAAACAAATTATTGTGGTTGTGACAGATCACTTTGATTGGTCAAGGATAATAAATAGAAGGCATGGAGCATCTGATTAATATTGGCAACGACGGCTACTAATTTCCTATGCGACTTAGTATTCACCCTAAGTCAAGAGTACAAATTTTTTCTGCAGGAAATTTTATCCTTCTCCTAGGAACTTTCGTTTCCTATGAACTTCGTGAACCCCACCCGCGTCGGTGGATAGGAGTTATTGTCAAGATTTACTAAAGCGAACAAATTAATACGAACATTAGAATTATCATCAAATGAATAAAAACCAGTATTGGCACCTACAGAACCTCATTTAATTAAGCTTCTTGTTTATTTGAAAACACAGTTTTGGCCAAATATTTTGTTATCCAATCACATGAAATTTGCAAAAAATCGCTTTGAAGTTATGGAAAAAAGCAACAAAAGTACGCTGCCATGGAAATACACTGACATATAAACACAAAAAGTACGCCAAGGCATTAAGAATAGTTAACAAAGAAATTTTTGTTAAGGACATTTTGATGTAAAGTTCATATTTGCAGAAATACTTTTGACTAGCTATATGTGTACAAACATATCGATAACAGCTGAGAGAAAATCATGTATAAACCTAATGAATTTTACAAGTTTCCATGAAGAACATCTACGCATAGCTGTATGCATATTTAATGTTCATCCTTTATAGGTAATAATACTGTTTTCTTAAAAACAACAAAAAATGTACCCAAAATCTTTTTTGTTTTTGTTTTCCGTTAGATCTTATGCTTTCTTTCCAATGAGGCAGATCGTTTACTATCTTCTTGACTACTACAGTTTGTCACAGAAGAAAATTTGGAGAAATAAAACCAAGTAATTTTAAAATATCTATACAATTCGTCCAATATTTTTCTTGTGAAAACAGCTGCCCTTTCGAAGGCAACACACTAGAATTATAAAGACTAATTGCTACTGCTAAGGAATTAAATATGTGTTTCTTTAGCTGTCCTTTAAATTTGTGGCTACACTGAATATCAAGAACTGAAAAATAACTTAAAAAAGCTTAAGGTTTGTTTCAAAGTTACGCACTCAGTTTATAATTAAAAAATGTTCGGAAAAAAATTGCGACTTGAATAACCAGAGCGTCAAAAATCGTTTTGCAGTAACAGTAATACAATATAGGGTAAAAAATGAACTTAAAAATCTTGTGTAGATGTAGATCGAAATTGTTGTTTGCCACATTTTTCTATTTCACGTGACGTCACTGGGACTTGTCCTGCTGTCCAAGTCGCTTCGATGCGGGCTTTTCGAATGCAATACCCTAGGTGGACGCTCCGGAGGTATCAGGTGGGCGTTTTTAGTGTCCCTTTATTGGCCGTAAAAAATTCCCTCCCCGAGGCCGGGATCAACATAAATTCATCGCGTTGCCGCCGTTCTATTTGGTGTATACGAAAAAGTGGGTCGTTGTATATAAATCTTGAGCGGGAACAAGAGGCTGAAATGAATTAGCGCGCTTTTTCTCAACCTAATGAGCGCCTCGGCAAGCGGCGTCACTTAGTTCTGTTGACAGGAAATCAGTCTTGTCGACAAAGGGAAATTTTCCATACGATTTACCGATTTTGCTTGTAGAAGAGGAGCAACATCAAAGTTCAGATGGCTTTCAAGTTAATTTACAAGTTGGAACATTGTTGATGAGGGTAAATGGCGCCACTGTCGTGCCTTGCTTATAATTTATGCATTTTAAGCTTAATACTTAAAGATGTAGAGACAGTGCGATAATTAAATATTGATACATGAGAATCTGAAATGGACCAGTGATATAAACAGCACCAAGAAAACATCGAAAGAATATGAATGTACCTATACAGGGTGACAAAAAAGTTCTGATAATTTTTATTAATTTAATCAACTTTATGAGCAATAACGTTTGTTATATCAATAACTTTACCCCCAAAGACAGGAATTTACAATAAATGTTCGAATTTGCCTTTTTTTGGCTTCAATACATTTACGCAGTCCCTTGCGAATATTTCCGACGATGCTCGCACATTGGTCCATCGTAATTTCGTCCCAAGCGCGCATCAGAGGCGTTTTGAGCGCTTCGACGGTATTTTTTTTATCCACGATGTTGTCCATCGAGTAGTCCATGGAGTTGAGGTTTAGTGAGTTCTGCGGCAGACGTCCTTGCCCCAAAAGCACGGAAACAGCTTCTCGCAGGCAGCGATTGTCGATTTGGCGGAATGCGCCAGTGCCCAGCCTTGTTGGAGAGTAAATTCAGCTGGGCCAAAGTGCTGCGTTGTCCACGGATCCAGTACGTCGTGGAGGACTTGCTGCTTGTAGCTGGCGACGTTGATCTTGAGGTTCCCCTCGAAGAAGACCAGCCGCGTCTTTCCAGTGGCGCAAATTTCGGCCCAAACCATAACTGATGCCTGAAAATGACTTCGACCGATGGTTCTCGCCGTAGCGGTCTTCTGCTGGCCTTTCTTCAGCAGCTACCGGCGATTCTGGCGATTGTGGAGCGGCTGGACCGTGAAAATCTTCTCGTCGGTGAAGAGCACTTTCGACAGGCGAGCACCGGTGTGCGGTTGTAGCATCAGGCGAGATTTCTCAAGCCGTTTTGGCTTCATCGTCTCGTTCAGGAAACAAACGCGAGCGATCTTGTGGCTGCGCAGTCTCAGCTTCTTTATGGCGATGTTTCTGACACTCTTTCGGTTAATACCAAGGTTCTTCGCCATTTTATGCAACTACACCATCGGATTTCGTTCAATTTGGCACGGAACCTTCTGGATGTTCTCGGGAATGGTCGCGGTGGTTGGACGGCCGCTTCGAGGATGGTCTGTGGTCTCGCCGGTGTCTTCGAAACGTTCCATAGCTCTATATACGCTGGCCGGTTTGAATCCAGTCATTCGACCAATGTCTGCCCTCTACATTCCTGCCCTGTGCAACTCGACGACAGTGACACATTCACTTTCACGAGACATGACCAAAGCAGAATTGCAATTGACCACATTGTTACAACACTTTTTAGATCAAAATTGCACGAGGAATTCAATAAAATCAATAGTATAACAAAAAAACGTTATATGAACACTAAAAACAGCAAAGTACAAAATTATCAGAACTTTTTTGTCACCCATTATAGCCTTCCCACTACAGTCCTTATATTTCCTTAACATGCGCTAAGCAGTCGCATTTACCCCTCCAACCCAGCGTAGACGGCCGGCCCTATGGATTATTAGGGAGTGGCAGAAATGTTGACCGTACGCTGGTTTAATCAATCAATTAACAGCTATTATGACAAAAGTATAAATGAGAACTGATTATGTCCGCTGACCATCGCCTCATTTTTTAGAAATCATGCCATGTGTATATTTGGAGCACCCTTGTTATGTCCTAAAAATTTCAAAATTTTTCTAGCACCAGTTTTCGAAAAAACCGTTCTGAAGTTTTAATATAAAAATTGACCACACAAACGCAGTGTCCCGGGATGGAGACGGTGTGACGTAGCACCCCATGTAAACAAAGAATATAGGTTATGTTACCTACGTGCCTTTGATTGTGCCGAATGAAACGAGTTGTTTTCTTGCTTTTAACGGACTCCTTCTAACAACTGGGAGAATGTTTAAGCATGTACAAACCAGAAGCTAACACCAGATGGTGCTTTGTGCCAGTGTTCAAATTTCAAATACATCCGTCAATAGTCTCAATAAAATATTCGTAAGTGTACCCGGAGACTACGAACGCAGACGGAGATGGTTTAAAGCAGCCAGAAGGGGTATGACCAAGACAAAATCTACATTTTACTGTTGTGAGACTTAGAGTAACTGCATATTTTTTTGCACGAACTTTGTGTTCCGGGCATATCTTGGACTGCAGTATACATATAGGCCCCCCTCGCTTCACCTGATAATAACCTATAGCTGCATCTCCGTGTTGCTCACGACTTGCACTAGACAAAAGATGCATTTCGTTCAAAATATCAATGATCCATAATGTATTAAATTGCAGATTAAGCTGCTTTATTAATTACTTACACTGCTGCTTTAGCGCCTTTGATTTCGGCAMCATTAAAACGTGGGTCGCTCTTGATAAATTCGGTGACTATAAACATATCTACAGCCGACAAATTGTTTGAAGCCGCTTTAACAAAGCATTCCGACGACATATTGTTGAATTCATAAAAAAACAAACGAGAACACTCTCAAACATAACCAATAACGCAAACGAAATACGGAAAGTAGCGGACGCTATCTTGTTTACATGAGGTGATACGTCACAGCCAGTCCTAGTCAATCAGAGCGTGTCTTAAAACTGCGTTGTTGCCACGCTGCGCACTGAGAAGTTGTAACCAATTTATCTTGGTTAAAAAATTTTTTTTGCAGCGTTATGGATACAGATACACACTTAATTAATTAAGTACTCTTTTTTAATATATAAAAGTTTATATTTTATAACTAGTGAACACACCCAATTAAGTGGACGCTACGATACTGTAAAAGCCTTTATTTCTTTCACATAGCAATATCAATCAAGTCCTCCTTTCCTATTTCATCAAAGAACTACTCATTTTTCTGGTGTGCCATCATGCATCGCGAAGCACGTCGCAGTATAACAAATCCTGCATAGTCAGTTGGAATGTGTATGTTTACTTTCGCGACCAAATCTGGAAAAAACGCGTAAATGGAACCAGCTGTGAATGAACTCATTAAAAGCAGAGCAGAAACGCATGAATGGATCTAAATTTAGTATAATTCGCAGTTGGGGAGCGCCCGATATTTATAATCTCACCAAATTTTGTTTCTGCCTATAGCACAAACACCAACGAATAATAATACACCCTACCGGGAGTGTTTATAAACTTTAGCGATAATTATAGGAGTATCCCGAATTTTCCATYAWTATATCCCTGTCAAGTTAAGAAGTTTAAATTRTTGACTGTGCATTTATYACGCCCAATGCCAGCAATCAAATTTTAGCGAACGGCAGCCGTTTGATGACCTACACACCTAACTAGAATAAATTAATAAGCAACCCGTCGGACATGGAATGTAAATTGAGGATAAACGTTTARGACCGACATAGAAAAAAAGCAACGAAATTAAACGCGTGTACTATACAAATGTGTTGAATTATTTATAATACGTACGATTAATGTACACATATTATCAAGTTAGCGAGCTTATGAGAGCACACTTTCGCACAGTGGGTGGCCATGAGATCGCGAAATGAATAAAGTTGCGGACGTCTCTGAAATGGAGAACTTTATATTTGTTTGATGCTTAGAATAATTACTAGCGTACAGATAAATGTGATCTAATATTTGCTTTAACTACTAGCATGCAAATTAGAGTTAATTTTCAAAGCGCCTTTAGTTTTAATGTGTTTACCTTTTACCATGTTTATAAGTCAAAAGCATAGTGAAATTTGAGTAAGTGTATTAACGAGAATGCTCTCTGTCAATAGAAACCAAAGACAATGGAGGCATCTATCCGTTAACATGAGAGCCGCTGCATTTTGTGTCTTGAATGATAAAAGGTTTTAACGCCATCACTTGCAACTGGTAAATAGTACTAATTGAAGCTCATTTTGAAAAACTGCATAGTAGTTGCGTTAATCGTTCAGAATAAGAGATAGCTAATTTCCTAGCAGCAATATTTAAGAGAATGGAAGGTGCAAAAAAGGTTCGTGTTACATTCCCAGAAACAGCCTTGGAATATTATGTTAATGTTTGTTCTAATAAAATAAAAATAGCCGCATAAAGATCGATTCCTCAGTTTCGAGAACTATATTGTTAGGTGTTCAATGATGCTAATTTAGTCCACCACATTTTATAAATATTCAACGCATATTGTACCTATAAGCTATTATTATTGCACCTGATTACAGCAAATGAGATACCATTATCATCATAAGTCGCATTTTGCGCTTGAAAGTAAACAGCGTACGCTTACTTAAGAATCATCTGACTTTGTAATTCAGCTGAGAGTATCATTAGCATGACGATGAGCCAGTGCATAGCGTCAACTTTGCCAGTTTAATAAAATATCGTGTGATTCTACATCATAATGGTTATCTACGTTATCTACAACGGTAAGGCAATTAGTAATTTTTAGTGTAAATTACTACTTTTATAAAATAAAAAACACTTCTGTTACGTTGAATACAGATGTAGGTTCACTACATGTAGCAGAGATCACTTGAAGTAACCGCAAATATAACTTTTCTTTGTTTTAACAAACCACTTGTTTTACGTTTTTATTTTGTCATTCCTGCTAKCGGWTTTAAAGAAATTTCGAGTGTTTCAGTTACCTCCTCTCTGGCACTCAAATGTTCCATTATCTCATTAGTTAGCAAAAATGATCTCACACAAAGGATTTACTGCAAAAATAAAATACTATGATTAGAAGTAACTAAATTTTTGACATTCTGCAGAGGTGTAAATTTGTAGGTTTTAATAATTATTAAATATTTGGCTTACCAGTAAAAAACAAGTGTAAAAACAAAGCCAATGTTTGACAAATTTAAAATTTATTAATAACTAAATAAACTAAGGAAGTTTCTGCACTTGCTTACATTTGAAAATCGTTCAACTTGTCAGAACCTTTCAGTCAATCAGGCAAACAAGGCAAAACATTACTCAGCACTTAAATGTATCTTGGATTTATTACTGACCCCTGAAAGTTCTTTGCAGGTGCCATTCTTCTCTTATCGTCTTATACACGTTTATGAGAGCGTCAAAAGCTCATTAAGTAAGATCAGCCATATAACGACATTTTACCAGTTCAGTTTGTTAATCTTTTTTGTTAACGCTTCTCCGTTGGTTCAAGATCGCCATACCTATAAATCGTTAACGTTTTGAATATAAGCTTTTCATTCGTCAATTCTGTCTTTTATTCCTTTCTTTTCAATCCTGAGCAGTCCCTTTTGTTGGTGTAACGATGGGCTTTCAATTTTACAAGCAAGTTGTAGTTTTCAAAACAATCTTTGGTCCTTCGAACCTGATCATTTACTTCTACAGTAACTGCAGATAGAAACATAAGCATAAGCAAAGTAATTTTAAAAACAATAAATAGAATGCGACGTTTCCTTTTTTAATTGGCGTTTTTTCTAACTGGAGGCAACATGCTTGCTTTTGGTTGGTTCAAAATCGCCATATCAATCGCTAATGTTCGAATTCAAGATCTTCAGTTGCCCATACCGTTATCTTACTATTTTGTTCTCAAATCTGAGCAATTTCTTTTGTTTGTGTAACTTTGAAGGCATATCTTGCAGTGTTTTTTTTATTCAACTACCTTTCTACGTATGTTTCGTAATCTTTAACTTCCCCAAAGACTTTAGCTTTGTGAACCAGTATCATCATCTTTAAAAGGTGGATACTAACCTACGGTCATTTTAGGAGTAAATTGAGAGAAATCGCTAATGTAGCATCTAGTGGTGGCTTTGTGGACTATGATGTATATTGGTACGGTCGGTAAGGATAGAGACTTACATAGCCGATTGCCCAACGAGCGTTTAACCATATTGGAAAAGGGCAAGGAAAAAAGAGGCCAGTGAAATAAAATTTCCTTTGAGTTATTAATCTTTGTCATTAATCTTTTAAAAAACTGTGCCTCAATTTTTACAACTCCTCTGTATTATATTTTCAACCTTATACTTCAAACATCAAAATTTCCAGAGCTCTGGAAGTCAGCCTACGTATGTCCTATATTAAAAAAGGGTAACATCAATAATATTGAAAACTATCGGCCAATCTCACTCATCTGTAAGTTTGCCAAAGTCTTCGAATCTTTAATGCATAGGAACATCGTCAAATGTATTAATAATTTTATATCACCATTTCAGCATGGCTTTATGGCCAAGAGGTCCACTGTGACCAACTTGGCCTGCTTCGGCCAATTTGTTTCTGAAGTACTTGACTCTCAAGGTCAAGTTGACGTCATATTTACTGATTTTCGAAAGGCGTTTGATCGAAATGATCATTACATACTTCTAGCTAAATTGGAAGCGTTGGTTGCACTCCTGCACTTATTCAACTGATTAAATCATATTCTATTGGGAGAGAAAATGGGGTTCGCTATGCTAACTTTGTCTCTAATTCATTTTGGCCAAACTCTGGTGTTCCTCAAGGATCCAATTTAGGTCCCCTTTTGTTTCTTCTATTTACCAACGACCTACCAGACTCATTAAATTGTTATAAATTATTGTTTGCAGACGACCTTAAATTATTCACTAACATTTCTACTTCAGACAACTGTTTGATCCTTCAAATGGACTTAAATTTTTTTAACAACGTGGTGTGATCTGAATAGATTAGATTTAAATATTCCAAAATGCAATGTGCTTTCGTTTACTCGTAGACATAATATATTACTTTATCAATATTAAATCATTAATGAAGTCCTAAATAGAATCAATAAGTTTAAGGGTCCCGGGGTCGTGTTTGATCAAAAGTTTACGTTGAACGACCATATCTTAGATATAATTGCAAAATCATACAATTCTTATGGTTTCATTTATAGAAATTGTAAGGAATTCACTAATTTACGCACTACACAATTATTATATTGTTCTCTTATTCGTACTAGATTAGAATACGCGGCGTTAATATGGTTTCCCATTTATAGATGTTATATAGATCAATTCGAATATGCACAAAGAAAATTTCTTTACATTTTGTCATTCTTAACCGATGGTTTTTATCCGCCGAGAGACAGTGATCACCAAATTCTTTTAAGCAGGTTTAATTTTGCTTCACTGGAAACTCGCTGTACTTGTATTAATGTCGCATTTCTTTATAATCTAGTTAACCATAATTTAGATTGTAGTTGGTTGCTTGAGAAGATTAACTATGCTGTGCCCCGTGTCAGTTCTCGGCAGAACCTAACCTTTTCCTATTTCATGGTCGAATGTGTTTCTAAGATCGCCAATAGTTCTTATATGCCGCCATTTTAACTTTATTTGTAGTTCTTGTGATATACACTAAATCCTTTATTTTAAACAAAATTGTAAAATATGTTAATTCTTAGTACGTTTCCAGTTACCCTGTATATTATGCTTATTTTGTTGGGTTAAGGTATTATTAATATTCTAATATGTATTTATTTAGTTTATTTTGTCCTCATAACAATTTGTTACACTTCATGTTATTTTTATTTTTCTAACTGTAATTTTCCTGTTATTGGGTGCTAAACCTGCAGGAAAATAAATAAATATTATTATTATTAATTTTAGTTCAAATTTTAGTTCTTCTCTCTATTTAAAATAAACGTCCCAACGTCAAATTTACGGGTGTATCAAAGATATAGCTACCAGAAAACCAGTAATATCCTATGCTGTTTTTGACTGCGAACGCCATCAAATCCTAATGTCATTTACAAAACATCGGARGTAGTATTTTTAATTTTCTCTACTTACAACACTCCCAAAGAACTCACGAGTTGTTCTATCTTTTCAGGACGAAAGGTTCAACCACGACATAGACCTGCTGACGGGCTACAGAACGAGAACGCTACTGTGCATGCCGATCAAGGATACCAACGGTGATGTCATAGGCGTTGCACAGGTAAGCACGTTGCGCACGTTTAGCGCCTGCCATTATTGCATCACGTTTCACTGACAGGTGATAAACAAAGTGGGCGACACCCCGTTCACGCAGCAGGATGAGCAGGTATTCGCGAGCTACCTCCAATTCTGCGGCATCGGACTCAGGAACGCGCACCTCTACGAGAAGTCGCAGCTCGAGATCAAGCGGAACCAGGTCCTGCTCGACCTGGCCCGGATGATCTTCGAGGAGCAGAGCACGATAGAGCACGTAGTTTTTAGGATACTGACGCACACGCAAAGTCTGATACAATGCCAAAGGGTTCAGGTGAGTTCGATTGCCCGCTGAGTCGCTTGACTTTGCCCCCTGCGAGTCAAATTTATACCGTAAACACTGGTTTATATCTGCTTTTCTAAACATGTTAAAAATTGAATAAGTGACCGTGAATTATTGACAATGTAATAAAAATCGATCGTCTACTTAAAGAAATATATTATAAATCGTCAATATTAGGATCCTGTGTATTTGGTCGCCTCTGTCCAAGAGAGATTTCAGCGCCCATTTCATTCAAAATAATTATTTTAAATTTTGAAGAGATCAAATTTGGATTTGACCAATTCAGGCGAAGTATTTGTAGTAATGGAAATTTAATAAAGTAAGATATTGGATTCTAGCTCCTTTTGGTATTAGATTAAATTCGGCCACAACCATTTTTAATAAGTACTTGTTCATAAAATAACTCTTAAGTATTAGGATCAGTGATGGGCGCGCAGAATATGCCATGTAAATTGCGCTATTATCTACACGTAAACTATGTAATATTCTACCTTAAAAGTCTACTGTAGAAAGCAGCATTGTGTAGACAAACAGAATTCTAGAAATATATAGTTTTTTTGTGGTGTTCCGGTGTTCATCATCAGTACTACTCAAAACGCCTCAAATGCCTCAAATATTATTTTGTATTTTATAATATTTATTCTTAATTAAACAAAATACTACTCTGTTGTAATTAAGTTTGACTAGATAAATGTTTAAATAACAATAACTTGTTTGGGTATACGTCAATTATAGCCAGAAGACCTGAGTAAGTAGGCTAAGTGTGCTGTCCAAAAGCACTTTGGCGCACTTTGAATTTTATTATCTTTATTCTCTATAAACGGAAATTAATGGCCAATTTTATATGCCACCCTTGTTCTTTCACCAAACGTTTTTAATTGCAGGTCAGTTTGATTGTCCTATATATATATATATACTGAACTAGGTACATTGATCTAAAGAAGCAAGTAACAGGTTATAGTTGATTACAGTAGATACCTTTCTCTGGAGAAAAATCAACTTGCATATGAAACATGCTGTGCTAATTTGATATCATGTGAAAATAGGCTACTTAAGAATGTACTTAATATAGTCGTGGAAGGAAAACATAATGCTTTGTCCTTTATGTTCCAAAGAAAACTGTTATAAAAAGGAAATCGACACATGAAGAAGCTAGCAAAACAGAGAAATTAGAAACAAAATAGTTTCCATTCAGGTTTATCGCGTACCTACTTGAATTTTCTACTCAAAATATACGCCAAAATGCTTTATCTACATTTTCTACGCGTGTAACGTACGTTTTATTTAGAAAAATAGTGTTTTTCTTTTGAACTGAAAGCAGCGCTACGTAAGCATTTAGTAAATTTTTGTTGACGTGACCATTCATCCAATTTTCTCCGAGCTCTGGTTACTGTTTTAAAAATCTTTTCCGAAAATATTTTATGCTTATCTCCCGCGCTCTTGTGTATTGAAAACCGTACACTAAATAGAAGGTATTGTTTGCACTGTATTGAGGTATTGCTTGAGGATGTGTTACCGTGGAGGGAATACAAAACTGATCAAAGTTCTGAAAACCGCTTCATAGCACGTTAAACTTAAATCTTGGAATAGAGTACAGMGCGTCAAGGGCGTCGCCAGCTCACAAGCTAGAGGGAGGCAGGAAAAAATAACCGGCGAGAGAAAAACTGCTTTTGTAATTGTACAGTTAAAAATAAGATAATGCCTAAATTTTATATATCGTTATATCTCAAATAAACATCGATATWTTTTATATAGAGWTTGCTATAAACTTACTTGAAATACCTGTGGTTATAGTTGTATCTAGATGGTTATGATTTTGATGCTGTATTTGTGAATTATTTGAATATATTTGGATTTTGGTTTGATTAGAAAACACATTTTGACGCTTTATAAACTGGCCATGCTTTATTCTAAAACGTATTACTAAATAGTGAAAGTAAAAAAAGTCATGTAGTACATATGCAGTTATATGTTAAACTCTTAACTGCCTTTAATTAATTTTAAACATGTGAGACACAATCTTTGTGAACTCATATTTACTCGTAATTTTATAATTATAATATTCTATTTTATTAGAAACAAATCTTTTTGTCATGCTCACCTGATTATTTCTTATTTTTGCTCTTTGAGTTTCTGCCTAGTAGGTACTTTAAATCTATAAACACACAAATGTCAGATGGAGGTACATTTGAACTGGGCAATAGTTCTAATCCCTAATAAGTTTATTATCCAAGATTTCAAGATTAAGCGGTTGTTTTCTTTTTTTCGAATTTTAATGCATGGAAGGGTGTCTACAAAATTTTTATAACTGACCATGTACAAAATGGTTTTGCGATTAATCAACAAAATTTAAGTACATTGAATATTTTAGATAGAGTGGAGAACCAAGAAAATCATGATTCTCAAAGTAATAATCAAGCAGAAGTATCTAGTTTTGGATCTCTTCCAGGTTTGACAACAAAATTAATTAGAAGTTTTCAAAATGAGGGTATTAAAATTGCATTAAGAATTATAAAAAGAATCCATTACAATACCAAACTAATGCTGTTTATTCTTTTAAATGTGATACTTGTGACAAAATTTATGTGGGACAGACATTGCAGTGGCTATCTAGCAGAATAGCACTTCATAAAAGTGATATAAGAAAGGATAGAGAACGATGCTCGTTAAAATGGAATTAAGTCAAAAATTTAGAAAAAGAGAATACTTATCACAAACAAACGTTTAATTTTAGAAATGTGCCAAAGTAATAAAAAATTTAACACAATAAATAAAAAATCAGACACACCAAATTTAAGTATCAGATGAAATATTGAAATCATAGTTAATAAAATAAAGATTTGTAGTAAAACGGCAGGCATCAGTAAGGTTGCGAGTTACATATTGTTTTAAGTTTATGTGTTGTAAATGTTTATAGAAGCCCTGATGAAGACTTGAAATTAAACCGAAAACTCGGCAAAGTCTACATAATTTTAAAATAAGTCGAATTCCCCCTAAATACGAAGAGTCTAATATAATTAAATCGATTGCTATTTCCATTTAACCTTAATCAGGTATCTTTGCATAAAAGTGTGGAATCTCTCCTGCATAAGTAATACTTTGAAATTAAGAAGTCATTGGCTGTAAACCAGAAACCAAATATACAGAAGCCTGGGCGCATAACTTCGTCTTTAAAAAGTTAAAGAGCCGAAACAATGAGACGTGTCAGTATTCTGTCTTGTATTCCTCTGAAGCGTATAATGTATATTAAAAGAGTCAAAATCGTAATTCTCACATCTCACTTAGTAGACATTTTTCAGTACATAACAGAAAACGCAAAAAGTATTTTAGCGAAAATAAGAATCGTAAATCTTTGAGATGAAAAAAAGAATTCCTAGATGAGGATTTCTACAGTATGTAAAAAGCTAAAAAAGTTAAAAGGTTGATGTTCTTCTCAGATAACAATCAAATTTCAACGTTATACCTGCAGCTGAGTCAACTCTAAATTCTTGCATTTTAATATCTCCTAAGAGGTAGATAGTTTTTTTATCGGAAGTGTCGGATGTTTACGCAATTTATGCAAAGAGACACCTGACAAAACTTTTTAGCGGACCTTCAGGTTTAATGATCACAAACTAATGGAATTAAAAATTTTGCTCGAACCTACATAAATATCAAAGGCCTCCGCGAAGTTTTAAATCGCATGTTTACCTATCCAAGGCTACGATGACGCGTACAAATTGCGTTTGCAACAAATGTGTTTTCGCCCAATACCTCGTCTCGCATACACAATCGACTTAACTGCATGTTTTCTCTCATTTCGTCCCGGCTAACGTCAACATGGCCTGACAGCCAAGTCCTGACGCTTCATTTTCATGTTTCAGCTGCATTAACTTCCCGCGCGGATGGCTAAAATTAGAGCCCTGCAACATCACCCCTAGGGTGAGYAATGCAGATGCGAGTTACACTGAAGGGGCTGAAAATTTCAGGCATTTGATTAACGTGACGTTGAGTGCGCGTTGCGGTTATATACGCTAGTGGAAAGTTTGGCGCGTGTTGGCCAAATTTGGCTAAATGGTCGGGAATGCGGGAAACCGCTGTGAAACCAGAAAGGTAGCTCGGGGGTCTGCAACCCTTCGTTAATTTTTAATAATGTGCACTGGACACGTTTATGGCACGACCACAATACAGGGTCGCTACAAAGTATGGAACCAGCTAGATATTTCAGGTTCTTTTCGACCGATTTTTCTGTGCATGGGCCTATGAACTTTCTTTATCGCTAAAATCAATTGATTGCGAATCGGGTACGCAAAAAGTAAAAAGGAAAAACATGARTCCGTGAAAATTGCAGTATTTTTTCAGATTTACGTTACAGAAGATGCTCAAAATATTCCCCATTTACATCCTGGCAGTAATGCAGCCTCGAGTAAAAGTTTTCTAATGTCCTTTGTAGCGTATTCAGAGGTAAGTTCTGAATTTCTGCCCTGATTCGTTCTTTTAAATCTTCTGCATTATATGGCCGACCAGCATAAATATGATTTTCAGATACCCCCACAGGAAAAAAAATCAAGCGGCGTCAGATCAGGGGAACGTGCTGGGCATTCTATCGCTCCGCGCCTACCAATCCATCTGTCTGGAAATATCGCATTCAGCGTTCACGAACGTTGACTGCAAAATGGGGCGGTGCACCATCTTGCTGAAACCATATTTGTTCAGAAGGACGCGTATCATTTTCACGATTCGGGAACAGGCGAATAAGTTCTGGTACAATGTGTTCGCGCAACAGCTGTAAATACTTGACTGCATTCAAATTTCCATGATAATATCACACCAGACATTCACTTTCTGAGGGTGTTGTGTGTGGACTTGTTCCATCCAATGTGGATTTGTGTCCGACCAATATCTGCAATTATGTCTATTCACATTACCATTGAGGCAAAAAGTCGCTTCATGAGAAAACTTAATCCAATTTAAAATGTTTCTATTTTCATCTATCATGTTCATAGCAGTTTCGCAAAATTCTGTCCTAAGATCGAAATCATCTTTGCTCAGTTCCTATAATAATAGAATTTTGTATGGATAAAACTTTTCTTTTTTCAAAATTTTCTGAGCAAATCTTCTGCTAATGTGGTGAGTGAGAGCACGCTGTTGTACGGAACACTTGGGATTCTCTTGCACATCTAAAAGGACATTCAAGCTACTTGAACTTTGGACGTCCTGGTTTTTGACGATTTTTAGTACCGCCGGTTTCGTCAAAACGTTGCAATCTTTTAATAACTGTTGATCTGGCAACTGGTTCACGATCTTCATGAATTGCATTCTAGAGTGCAACTACTTCCGAATAACTTCGCCTTCTATCTCTATCACCAGTCATCATCAAAATTTCGATGCGATCATGTTCAGTTAATTGAGGCATTGCGATTGCAAATAACAAAGTGAATGAAAATTACCACCAGTCTCGAGGAAAATGGAGACACCTGGAGTTTTTGTTCATACTTAGCGATAACGAATATGGTTTTTATCCCAAAGTATTTTGCAGGATCCAAGTTTGTTATCACACTTTTCTCAACTCAGAAGCAATAAATGAAAAAGTGTGATACATTGTTGAAATCAGGAAAAAATATCATTTTCAATGATGTGCCTTTTGACCAACCTTTCCATTTAAAAAAATGCAACTTGCGCCTATATCTCGGAAACGAGAGCTGACACAGAGTTGAAATATTCCGGAAAATGCATTTGAATTGCTCATAGACTCATGCAAAGTTTCAGAAAATCGGTCGAAGGGAACCTGAAATATCCTAGTTCCATACTTTGTAGCGATTATGTATAAGTGCACTTCTGCACAAACAATTTTGAACACCTTATTTTTAACGCATTAATTGGAAATGCGGATTTTTTTGTGATTAATTTGGGAACTGGTCATCTATTTGGAGTAGTTTAATCAAGACGTACGGGCAGGAGTCAGAAAAAGACTTTAATTAGGCAAACGAACTACAAAAATAAAGAACATATTACTAAATTGTATATTTCTGGGTATAGAGATAAATTTTTCGAAGAAAAATGTATTGGCTTCCACGGGAAATATTGTAATACTCCCCCACCGTGATTTCGACAGGACCCTCATAGTGCAGCGGAGGCGAAATCTGGAGTCCTGGGTTCGATTCCCGATAGAAATCAATAAATGTTTCTTCGTAAAGATTTGCCTCTATATGACGTCTGCTCATTCTAAAAACAATATTAATTAATTATATGAAAGTAAAAAGATGTGGCAGCTCTATCATGCCTGCTTACATATAAAAGGTAACAACAAACGGATATATCACTTTTGAACTTACCAGGGGATGCTTACTTAATAAACAAGACTGCATATTCTAGTAAACTATTTAAACTAATCGGACAACGAGTATTTGACGGAAGAATAAACGAACAATGTTTCTAATAACGAATGTATAATTAACAGTTAAAGAATAAAATAGTGAACAATGAAATGAAACAGATGAAAACAAAATCAACCAAGGGAGAGGGAATGCTAATGACACTTTCATGCTCTTTATCGGAATTACTGTAGCTAGCACTTACTAAAAAATTAGAAACAAATTTAGAACAAAACCTTAGTGACTTTTTTCTATCTCAATTAACGCAAGATTAACCGGATTAATAAAAACATTTCCAAAAATGTAGGGTAACGTTTCTTATCAAAATTTATGTGAACTACATAAAAACGAATACATGAATCTAATTTCAACATAATTTCACATTTTTGCGTTCAAGCACTTTATAAAGTCTGTCACATCTACTATTGTAATCTATTTTCTTACTGAAACGAAATTTGTTTTGCCAAAACTTAGCCTAGATATGCCTTTTGCCACAAAGTCATATGATCGCTTCACATAAAATAATTATGGGTATCAGACACTTGTCTAGCAAAAATCCTATATCATGAAATAATTCGCAATTCCTGCGTATGAACCTTCTTCGAAATCACCTAGAAACAGTTATTCTGTATGAATATTATTATACGGAATGTTGTCAATTGTTGTTATATTATTTGACTTAAATATTGATTTTTTCAACATCCGCTGTCATCTCCGGTGTTGTCGCCGTTCTTTCTTATAGGCTTCTTACGTGTTCCTTTCGCAGTGCTGGGAATGCATGTGTATCATAACATTTAACATTAGGTTAAAGTTCAATCTAATTTTCGAGCGAAAGCCGATCTTGTACATTTACTTTTGTAAACTTCCATGCGATCCACTGCAACCATTTTCTTTGGAAAACTTTCCAGCATATACTACGCAGCGTATGGGTTCGAACCCAGTTTCGTCCTCAGTGCGTTTGTGTCTTTGTTAAAATCATCTAAATAACGCTTTATACATGTCACTGTTAATAAAGAAGAGCGACGGACGAATCTTTATGTGCACTTCTTTAACGCCATAAGGTAGGTCATCTTTTTCATAATCAGTTCTCGCTAAACGGATTTGCATAGCTAGCTTTGCCAATTTGACTTTTTTATCAGTAAAGGTACGTGTATTGTTTTGCAATACTTATCAGTGTCTTTGTTTTACTGCACTCTGACAATACTTTTCATAGTTTCCTCACTCAGTAGACTAAACAGTGATAAGTATCGACGATCATAAATCAACATGAACGGTTTGCACTCGTTTGTTGTGCTGGTAGGTCATGTAGCTATCATTATTTAATACGTAATCGTTAATACAACGCGTGTGTTTGTTTTAATACTTACATGACACCTGCATAAACATACTAATAATCACGGCATTTGCAATCTCGCTTTCCCGTACTCCTAATTATCAATTCGTCTGCGATGACTAACGTACATTTGCAAATCAGCTAGGTATAGTGTAACAACTGTATAACTGGTATCATGACTTGTCCAAACAGAAGATCGGTTTTCTGTGGAAATCCTTTTAACGCAAATTCGCAAGTCTGAAATTCCACTACCACTTCACGCTTATCGAGGATTTTTACTTGAGCTTTAATGGTGTAGTCGTCATCTCACTGAGGCGACAAGCAAGATGGTCCGGGTTCATTTCCCGGTGAAATCTGGCAAATAATTTTTCATGTTTAGGCCAATATTTAATCAATTGTTCGCTCCAAAACGCTTTATAATTCCTAAGACTCCCTCATCAATGGGCTGCAGTCCCGCAATCCCACATTTTTTAGCAACTGTAACGTCTAAATGGCATTTGGCATCATAAAAATTTGGGGCTGCATGTACTTCTCAAAAGTACATTTTACCCTTAAAGGTATCATGTGGGAAATAGCTTAGCGAAGAACATCAGCATATGCTATAATGGTGAAATTATCCGCATGCTCTAAAAATTAGCCGCAACCATCAAGCTCCTTTGTTATCTKGAAAAMTTCGCCGATAGTGAAGAGTGGGGCGACACCCTTCTCGTAATTTTTGTGTTCGCGGAGGTCCGTTATCCTCTATTCAGAAATTCTAGGATGATCTTTGAAAAAACTACGATTACTCTTCCGATGTTCTTCCTTATAACATGGAATTTTGTTTTCTTCCACTCTAATTTACAACCTCTTCTTAATGATTTTGGTGTAACTGGAAAACGTTCATCGGTACTTTCCACTACAATATTTTCTTCTTTGGTTAAAAATTATACCCCTATCAATTTTTTCTGCTTCGAGTTTTTTATGTAGTTTCTCGGATTTCTTCTTGGTACATTACATTTTTGTTCAGCATACTCCTGGGGTTTCCATTGTTTGATGGGGTTGTGCTTTTTCCAGCATTCCTTCATTTTGATTCTAATTGACCCTTATGCATTCTGCGAATTGGAAATTATTTAAAGTCTATTAAAAATGCAAACATTAGACTCCAAATTGCAGAAATGAAACCATAGGTCTTATACCTAGCTCTACAGATACTAAGGATCTAACTTTACTGTCTGTTGCATTTCGTTATTTTTAGACACGGAGAGAAACCCTTTTTTCCATTTCAGTGGGATAGTATTTTACTTTCAGGATTGTCTAATCGATGTCTGGACATTCCGACGAAATTTCACGAATCCTTTAAATGTTTTGGGCCTTAGCCATCATTTTGGACCGGGATTACCTCATTGCTAACGACAGTCTCTATAGTTCCAGCCATCCAATTCAGGTCAGGCTTTACAACATAATACAAAATCAATCTTTTTATAATTAAATAACATTTGCTCTAGTCAATCAATTCGGATGCTATAACTAAATATTCGTTATTGTTTAAACTTATCGGAGGGAAATATCGAATGATTACTATCGCAGGCTGTGCGTTTACATTCTTGACGTGAAGAACACGCAAAAGTGAGAGCAAGAGATGACATTGGGGGCATTTTCTCCCAAAAAAAGAAATTGTTATGTTATTATTTTTGTTCATTTTCAAAAGTTCGTCATAACCAAGGATCATCTTTAATACATGGAGCGACGCTTAAATACAAACAAATTAAACTTTTCTAATAGAAAATTTGTTGTCAAATAATTCAAATGAAAAAGAAAACCTTTTTGTATATCAGTTTTGTGACTTGCTAGTAGTAATGACCCCCTCCATGCTTGGCCTGAAGTGCTAGGACTCCCTCTGTTAGATATTGATAAAAACAAAGTTTTTGTACGTGTGTTTTTGTATAATCCTTATCTGTATACTGCAGAGAACAGGTTTGAGATACACAGTTTTAGAGAAGACTTGTAAGCTGGAGTGCAGTAAATTCTGTTGCTAAATATTAGTCTTTTATTTGCAATTCCTCTATCTAACAGTGGCGACGAGGAAAATAGTGAAGTTGTGATAGTGTACAAATTTATATATCACACAGAGGCACGTTAAACAAAATTTTATGTGCCATGTCAGAAGACAAAAGTAGTAAAACCCAGTGCATCGGTCTCTTGGGAAGTTTGGGTACTTTTGATCATAGTTCATCAGATTTCACTGTATTCAGCGAAAGAATTAATCAATTTTTTGTGGCTAACYATATTGATGAGGATTGTAGGAAGCGTGCCATTTTGTTAAACACGTTATCAGAAGAAACATACATCTTGCTGCGCAATTTATGTGTTCCTAATTTGCCTGAAAACAAAAGCTACAAGGATTTAACAAAAATTCTGAAGGAGTACTTTACACCAGTAAAATCTGTATTTGCGGAAAGGTTGGTTTTTTACAAGGCAAAAAAGTATAGCACTGAAAACGTACAGCAATGGGCAGCACGCGTGCGTAGTTTGGCATCCACTTGTAGTTTCAATGAAACGATGCTTGATACCTTAATGAGGGATATTTTCGTCACTGGATTAGATAATCCAGCAATCATGGACAGACTATTCGAGGAAGATGCGTCAAAGGCAGACGTAAATATTGCTAAAGTAGTTTCAATTGCGAAGGCCAAGGAATCGGCGATACATGAAAATTCATACAGAAATGGACCACAAGCAAAATCAGAACCAGTTGAAGTACATTACAACAGGTCGAGATATAATTCAGCTCGTCATCAACAAGGAAAACAGCAGCAGAAGCCATCCCAGCAGTCGAATCGTTTCCACGATGGAGGAACTAGTTCCAGTAAAAGATACTCAAGGTACCAATCGATGTCTTCCAGAGAAAAATGCAGTGTATGTGGACGTAAAAATCATATTTCTGTGGTGTGCCGGTACAAAAATTTCAAGTGTCATAAGTGCGGGAAAAAGGGGCATTTGGCTCCAATGTGCGGCACGCAGGCAAAAGTGCAGCAGAATTTCCTGGTGGAGCAAGAACGAGACAATGCCACAGGTCCTGAAGGATACGACTCTATTTTCTGCATCCATGATATCGATCCGGACACAAGTGGTAATGTTAAACCAACTTATATACAATTATTGGCTGAAAATGTTCCGATAAATTTCGAAGCGGACTCTGGTTTTGCGCATGCTGCAATTTCAGAAAAACTTTATAAAAAACATTTCTCTTATAAAACTTTGTTTAAAAATGATTTGTTTTTAAAGATTACATAGGGGTTACTTTTGAACCAGTAGGTTGGACAATCTTAAATATAAAATATAATGATCAAAAATATGATCTAAAGGTTTATGTGATAAAAAATGGGGGACCTCCGATAATAGGAAGAAATGGCTTAGATATGTTAGGATTAGGTATTGCAAAAATTAAATATTGCCAGGCTGATGAGAGTGGTGTGTCAAAACTATGCTCACAATATTAAAAAATTTTAGAAGACTCATTAGGCACATTTAACAAGGGTAAAATTACCTTGCAAATTAACGAGGATGTCGCACCAAAATTTTTTAAAGCACGGCCGGTACCATTCGCACTAAAGCCAAAAATTGAGAAGGAAATTGATCGTTTGGTGGCTAATAAAGTGTTAGTTCCAGTAGAAATGTCAGACTGGGCAACACCAATCGTACCAATTATAAAATCAGATGGTTCAATTCGCATATGTGGCGATTTTAAGGTCACAATAAATCCAGTCTTGAAAACGGTTAAATATCCGTTACCGCGTGTAGAATATTTATTCACACAGCTACAAGGCGGGCCAAGATTCTCGAAAATTGACCTTTCTGAAGCATACCAGCAAGTGCTGTTATCTGAAGATTGCCAAAAATTGGTAACTATTTCTACACATAAGGGATTATTTGCTTATACCAGATTACCATATGGGATAACGAGTGCTCCTGCTATATTTCAAAATTTGATTGAACAGTAAACCCTCTTTGAAACAATGCTGTCCATTTCGTCAAATAATGCTACTTCGATAGTGGTGCGTAAATACGCTATACTAGAGCGTAAAGTGACTGCCAAATTCCTTGTCACGCGTTTTCTGAAATGACTCTTTCTTGAAAAGTCTATCATTGGGACATCACTTAGCTATATACAGAGTGCAGGTATAGTTCGCTCATTTTATGTGTAGAAATTCTCAAATCGGGGTAGTTTGATGCAATGGAACGCATCATTGTAGCGGATTAATGTGAGCATATAAAAATTTAAACATTGTCCGAAAAAACTGTTGCCGAAATTCACGGTGCTTTAGAAGAAGCTTGCCAGGAGTCGTGTATGGATAGTTCAACAGTAACTTGATGGAGTAAGCGTTCCAGAACGTTGGATTAGTGTTAAATACAATCACATAAGTTGGAGACTTCATACTGCTACCGACAACACTTTTGGTGCTATTATGGTTACAATAATGGAAGAAGATCGCATGGACAAACATACAATAAACAAACACCATTCGTCTTCTTTGTAGAAATTTTAAATGCTTGATTCCAAAAGTGTAGACGAGATATGAAAGACAGCGGCGTAATCCCCTTATTAACGATAACGCTTGATCGTATAAAGCAGTGTAAGTCAAAGGAGTTTGCGAGAAGAAATTCTCCCACATTCCACGTCCTCCAGATTTCTTTCTGTTTCTCTAGTGGAAACGAGAATTTCGCGAAGTCCGATTTATTGACTTGGAAGAATAAAAGCCCTGCAACAGCGTATGGCAACGTGTTTTGGATATGCATGTAAGGGGTAAATAAACGTTCGTTGATTAATAAATAATTAACTGCTGTTAATAAAATAAACATGGGACGTATTTGCATAAGAATACCAGTAAATAACATACCAAAACAAAGAATTCCAATACACTCCCTCCACCTCGTTCATGACATCCAGAAATTAATCAATCAGTGGCTTATTATGGACTAAATGGAGTACTCGTTTACTCAGTAACCACCGGAAACAAACAGAACAATCTTTTACTGTACTGAATTGCACAATCAAATTTAGATAACTCACCGGGGGGCAACGATGCCCCCAGGCTAGTCATAAAGTGTCTTCTCGCCTGGCCCCCCCTCTTCTTATTTCCATCTTTGGCCTAATTTCCTACATTGTTAAACAAAAACAATAGTTTTCAACAACTACCACCTATTCTACTAAGCAGCCGCATCGGCAAGCAAGCGCATGCATGTTTTTGTGAGTTTCTGACCATCACAGGATCACCTCCAGGACACAACCCGGAAGTCAACGTTCTTGAGGGTAAATCACTCGGACGTTTCAGTCGGAACASCAATCGACAGATTCCTAGCGTAATCGCCAGACAATCCCTCGTTGCTGACGGAACATCAATCGCCAGTTATTAACCTATCATATGAGCTCATATGTAACATAATCTAAGTARTCACAYGTTACTCTCAAAAATCCAATTAGCATATGTAAGGGGTACAATAAATGTTCCTTGTTTAATAAATAATTAATTGCTGTTAATTTAATAAACATGGGACGTAATTGCATAAGAATACCAGTAAATAACATACCAAAACAAAGAAATCCAATACACTCCCTCCACCTCGTTCATGACATCCAGAAATTAATCAATCAGTGGCTTTTTATGGACCAAATGGAGTATTCGTTCACTCAGTAAACACCGGAAACAAACAGAACATTCTTTTACTGTACTGAATTGCACAACCAAATTTAGATAACTCACCGGGGGGCAACGATGCCCCCAGGCTAGTCAAAAAGTGTCTTCTCGCCTGGGCCCCCCTCTTCTTATTTCCACCTTTAGCCTAATTTCCTAGGTTATTAAACAAAAACAATAATTTTCAACAACTACTAACTATTCTACCAAGCAGCCGCATGTGAGTTTCTGACCATCACAAGGTCTCCTCAGAAGTGCCCATTCTGAGATCAACATCGAGGGTCATACACTGCGATGCGTCAAGGGGTTATCCTTAACCCCAGGCACACCAGTTGTCGATTTGAGTATCGGACATTAACTGGACCGACGGTATACCAAATACCATCGGTTCCCCCGTTGCTGGCAGGGCACCCAGATACCAGAATCATACAACAGTCTCAAAAACTGTCCCAGTTTGGTAGCAACATAAAAACCTGACGTCAGGACTTTCAACAACAAAAATGCTACCCTCTGAATCTCTCAAAGAGACAACAACCAAAATACATTTCAGTACTCACTACTTTAGTACTTTTAATCCGGTAATACTCCAATTGTCCATCAACTCTGGTTCAGCCACAAAACAAAGGAAACAGTCATCTCTAAGAATTAACCAACTAACACCACTCATACAGCACTCCACTCATACTAATGTCGCGCTGCTCCGAAAAGGGTCTCGCCCAGAGGTTTCTTTCTTGTAAACAAAACATAACTCATCTGAACTGTCGGTTCATTTTCGACTTAATAAACATATAGTCAAAATAATCTTATAATCGAACTTTAAGTCAATATGGGTATAAATCAATAACGAAAATAAAATAAAATGATATTAATAAAAGTAAATCTACTTATTAGAATAAAATTAAACAAGGGAAAAAAATGTCGCCTTTCACATATAAGAAAGGTAATTTGCTCCTGGTTCACTTCACGTCCACAACCATTCAATAGCCATACATTCATGCCATCAAACTCAGGCCCAGCCACAAAACGAAGGCAACAATCATCGCTAAGAATTAATCAACCCACACATTCCAGCACTCTACTAATACTAATGTCGCGCTGCTCCGAAAAGGGTCTCGCCCAGAGGTTTCTTTCTTATAAACAAACCATAACTCGTCTGAACTCTCGGTTCATTCTCGACTAAATAAAACATAGTCAAAATAATCTTGTAATCGAACTTTAAATCAATATGAACAGAATTAAACATTGCCTTTCATGCAATTAAATTATATTGAACGACTTTATTGCAGCTTCTAAAAATAAAAGTTTCAAATTGCGAGCTGTTTTTTGTGTATGATTTTGGCATGGCCCTCCTATATTTGTCCGCATTTAGGTGCCGCAAACTGAAGTTCTTTGAGATGAGCGACTGTAAATTACCTATACTAAAAATGATACATATTAGTAAGCTCTTCAATATTACTTTCATTCTTATCGCAATACAATCTGTACAACGATAGAAATGACGAGATTTCCCATTGGAATCCGGCCGTGTAGATCCGGCAATCGTGCGCTCGCAGCATCCCGACGCCGCAGTGTCGAAATCAGTGTAAAAGCCGGCCTGTTAAATGTTTAATTATTAATATGGCGCGAATTAAAAAGGAGCGGGGTCGCGTTAAGTGGTGGCATCGTCGGCTCTAATCTAATTAAAGATGCACAAACACGGGTAAATTACAGGCTAGAAGCCAACGAAAGGCCTTAACGAGGTTGCCCTCCGTAACTCAGCCCGGATTAAGTTTGTTCGCAATTAAAAGTGTTTCAGGGAGAGATCGCTCGTGCGCGAATGAGTTTTGCAAGATTTAGCAGGAACGGACAAATAGCGGATTTCTAAAGGGAGCTTAATAGACACCGTTTCTAATAGAGAAGGGGAGAAAAGGAGAATACTGAACAATGTGGGTAATGGAGTTGCCTTTTTGGAATCACGAAGCCGTTAATAAAAGAACGTTGTATCTGATTGGTTCATTTGTCTGCAGCATGCACTTAACAATAAGGGTAAACACTGTTCGCCAAACAATATGATATACTCCTCAAAAAATACAATATCAACAATCATTACCAATATTTCCTAAGGCAGCAGCCTGCTTTGGCCAATTTACTCGAAATCTATACCTGAGGAGCCTTAAAAAGGGCGAAACTACTCGTAGGGTTCGAGTGAATTGATCAGATGTAGCATCCAAAATAGAGATGGGCGTATGTTAGTCGTTATTGGTTAGTGTTAAATAATTTGTATATTATTCTTATATCACATTCACGCCCTTTCTTACCACTACCCTACTCGAGTTCCGGGTGACGGACAAGGCTAGCACGTTTAATTAGACCAGTCGGGCAGCCAATCAAAACGCAACATGGAAATACAAATAAATGACGCATTAGCGAGATAATCACTCAGAGATGGATAGTTAACTTACGGCGGGTGCCCTGCACCCTTGCGCTGGCCCTCTGGAACCGGATGAAGCACACGTAGGCCGGCAACCTGTAACATATGATTAGCAGGGATTGCCACCTTTAGGCCCTAGTCTTTCAACCAGGCATTCCATACATTGGCCGAATGTACGGACCCACTAAACCACCTAAAACCTCTGGTGGAATAACGGTATACAGAGGTTTCGTTCCATCTGCGAGGAACTCCTGGCACTTACACTGGCCAGGTCACTGCCGCTAGCAGCAGGTCACGGACAGGATGGTCGAGACCACGCCGTCCAGGACTCCTATAGCMATAGGGTGGAGGAACTGCCATAAACCTCCGCAGCCACTTGCTGCACAGACCCACTTGGTCTCGTGGCCACTGCCACCGGACTACTAATTAGTCCTGCGCCCACCGGCACCCACACAATTACAATAATGGCCAATACACATAGTACCTCTTTCAATAAGCATATACCTCTATAAATACCTGTCACACAGGTAATGCAACTTATCCATAATGCTCACGTGGCCACACCACTGCCATTGGGCACTACATCACACACACTTATACACAGAGCCATACTCTCGTGCTAACCTCTAGCACACTCTGTGCCCGACTGTCCCATTTCTTTTACAGCCCTTACCTCTTGTCCTAGCCCTTGCTGGCCTGCTGTTTTCTTTAACATTCGAGTAAGACACACCTCTCTTTCGGAGTAATGGCCACATGAAGTGACAAGATTTATCCATTTTCATTAATCTAAATTTTGGGTTGCTACACAGAGCAGATGGTTATTTATTTTTTCACACAGCTCACGAAGATGCCTTGCCGGTACCTGCACAAATTTTGATCGCCTCCTAATACAACCTTTATTGCTTCCCAGATCGTTCCTCTCTTGTCCAAGGTACTTGCCACTATACTGTTACAAATTTTCGTAGGCGTTCCTCGTCTGTTTTTTTTTGCGGTTTGGTCTCCCATATCACTTTTATTGACCGTTCATAGCTCATTCTACTCAAGAGACCGAACCATATATCTTCTGCTTCTTCCTGAAATTTATTCCTTATGAGTCTACTTTGTTATGTCCACTGACTCCATTTTGCTTTTCATTCGGTTAGGCGGAACTAATCTCTTAGTTATATTAATCATAGTTATCCCCCCATACATTTGTAAATTCTCTCCAGGGACAGATATTACTTCACTACCTGAAACACATATCTAAATGCCATCAGCACAAGGTTTGGCTTATAGTAATCACATATATAGGTACTGCATTTCTCCTGACTTGTGATTTTCTCGTTCATAATCAGAATAAAGAAGATGAACATAAAAATTCGCTGCGCTTCCTTTCAAATACATTTGATTGTAGATTGTCTTTCCTGACATACCTTCTATACATAAGTTTTCAATACCGTCTTTAGTTTGATGTTTACATCGTTACCTCTTAGGACTTGCATATTTTATTTAAAGGGACTTTAACTATATTTAAAATGCATGTCCATGCTGTGCTGTCTACACCTCAACCAACTGCAGATAGTACAATTTCGCTGTCATTACAACTCATCAGTGCAGTTTAGGTCTAGTGTAGACAACACGGCATAGAACTGGTTTTGCTTATATACCAAAGCAATGGTATGATGAAAGTAAGAAATTAGGATGGCAATGCCATCTGTCAGCATTACACTGACATGATGACAAAACCACCTAGCTGCCTTAACGGGAACTACTTCCTAAAGGAAGTGACCTGTAGCCTGACAAATTGGCATGCAGCTGCATACTTCAATTTGACAGCAGGCCCCCACGGCACTTTTTGCTGACGGGCAAGAACTAACATACATTAAAATGCATGTCTATGCCGTGTTGTCTACACTAGACCTAAACTGCACTGATGAGCTGTAATGACAGCGAAATAGTACTATCTGCAGTTGGTTGAGGTGTAGACAGCACAGCATAGACATGCATTTTAATGTATGTTGGTTCTTGCCCGTCAGCAAAAAGTGCCGTGGGGGCCTGCTGTCAAATTGAAGTATGCAGTTGCATGCCAATTTGTCAGGCTACAGGTCACTTCCTTTAGGAAGTAGTTCTCGTTAAGGCAGCTAGGTGGTTTTGTCATCATGTCAGTGTAATGCTGACAGATGGCATTGCCATCCTAATTTCTTACTTTTTAACTATATTTCTATAATTTTGTTAAATCTCCACCTAGTTCCATCAGTAATAAATTTACAAAGAAATCAGATTTTTTTAGTCCAATTGCACTTATTGAAGATATCACACAAAGAGGTCATCGTCAGCTATATAATAATAAATACACTTAAGWGGAAAAGTCAAACAGATTTCAAATAACCGTACCTCATCTCATAWATCTAAAGAGAAGTCCTGAAGGAACTAGATTCTTGACGTTCACATCAAATATAAAATTATAAAGCGGTCATCACCAACTTCTGCAATAACATTGAATTTGAAGGGGACGTAACTGTCCAGAAGGGGTAAACTCACAGGGATGAAAGCAAAAAGCAAAAAAGGATGGGCGCTCTCCATTAATAACATTTATAACGATGAAAAACGTAAATTATATAAAGAGGTGTTCTGAAAACGTTATTGTCTAGGCGCTTACAGGCAGTGTTTAGTATGCGGGTAGAACTAACAAAATATTGAGTTCTTGTAGTATGATAAGTATTTAACTTTTCTCTTTAAATTAATGACAATACACTATGGGACAAGATTGTTCTACCAGAAATCTATGGATCACTTAACGTTAATGTTAAGGAAGCTCTGTTCCTTTTATATTGTTTTACTCGGAGAGTGTAACGATCAATGAAACTAAAATATTCTCGCTTTTCATTATACGCTACTAATAATTAATAATTCAGATAAGCAATTTAGATCTGTTCTTTTCTAAGGTAAAACCTGAAGACTCGTAGTAACCCTGTTGTATATATAAAACATAATGGAATGAGTGTTCTACATTTTTTAAACCATTAAGCGTCACCTCAAACTTGTATTGATAGAAG
Source organism: Rhyzopertha dominica (assembly GCA_025024175.1). Lineage (NCBI taxonomy): Eukaryota > Metazoa > Arthropoda > Insecta > Coleoptera > Bostrichidae > Rhyzopertha > Rhyzopertha dominica. The sequence continues at coordinate 7,080,860 of QCXZ01000053.1, read as the reverse complement.
TATAGAATATTTTCATTGTGTCATTGTATTTTATCTGAATTGAACTCAATCTTCCCGTATCATTCTGTGTGCTTCCTTAAAATCTTATACAAAAATAAAATATAACTTGAGTGCTGTGAGTTATAACAACAAAGTTTAAGTATAACTTCAGCACAAGATAATCAGGTGGAACTAATTCATATAAGTGAAAAGGTAGACTAACTAATTACATATTTAATGCAGCTGCTAAAGACTAAAGGCTATAATGTCTTCTCCATCTATACTGATTTCCTAAAAGCGAACAAGATTTATTAATAATCGTTTATGTAAAAGTACATTATTTCATAGGAATTAATAGTTAAACACACCATAAAAAGGTGTAGACATCCGCTAATTACGGTCTATGTCTTGTGGTTCTAATTGTTATACCTGGTGTTTGGTAAATTACCATATGAATGTTTAGCTGTCAAAATAAAAATGCTACCATTGAAGGCACAAACCATCAGAAGAGGAATAATTTTTTCGATAAATTTATTTAAATTACAGTTCGATACCTAAATTAAGTACTTAAATTAGAGCTCTGTAAACATTTTCTGACTGACTAAAATGTGGTCACTCAAATCGTGCATCTAGATATCTGCGCTAATATTCCAGATACTTTATTAAGGGGAGTTAGGTAATGAAAGAATTGAAGACTTCAATGATTTACATTAATTTAGTCAAATTTATAATTTTATTTAAAATACAAATGATGTCACTCACTACAAATAAGTACCGAAAATATGAGGTATTTATAGTTAATCTAGTATTCTCGTAATTCCTGGAAATAGTGCAAAGGGCTTTAGATGCATATCATGTATTTTAAACATTTTACTTGATGTAACTACACGAATAACTAACACTACTTTCAAGACTAAAAAAATCCCGCGTAAAACAGTCTCTTGCCGTTGCGCAGTCGTGTGACGTAATTGGTCGTATTTGTCAACTGCAACAATGACGTTTTCAGGGTTAATATACATGTAATCAGTCCTACTAGTTTCAAAATGAAKACATTGTAGAATAAATGKAAAAGGCGCAGTCTGATACTAAAAAATATGTCAGGTAAGGTTCTATAACTGTTAAAAATTAGAGGTTATAGTACTTTATGTGTCACATCCATTTTCGATACTGCTGGTTTTTGGACATTTTTCATTTCATTTCAAGCATTGCTTTATATAGTTTTGTAGCGGAGGGGATTTTTTTTTTGTATACGGCAAATTACCAATTATCAGCTGATCATGACATCTGATTTCATTTATTGATTTGCTATTGCTTATGCTTATGATTTTCCGAAGTATCTCCCTAAATTCACTCGCTGCTTCTGCGAAATGACCTGGAAAGCTTGCTATTGACGCTGGCGTTTCATATGCTGTTCTACGAATTCGTTCCAAGGCTTCACGTTGGCCGCATTTCTATCGAATGCGTAATAAGTAGTTCGCGGTGACAATTATTGTCGTGACGTCACGGATCAGCCCGACGCGATCCAGCGTGTCGCCAACTCGGATCGTCACGATTATTTGGCGGAAGCGTTGTTTTTAAATGTTACGAGTTCATCGCACAAAAGAGTTTTATTACTTTTATTTCAGATGATCGTAAAATCGACAATAAAACGTCTCCGATTGCCTGCAGTGCAGTCCATTACGGAAACAGTAATTATTTGCGATGCATTAAAATGTTATTGCGGGGAATAAATAATGAAGTATTGAATGGATATCGTCGAGATTTTTAAGATGGCATAAATCAGACTTGTTTGTTGCAAAATGTAAAAGAGCTGGTGTTACACGTAATCGCATTCTAAGACGGCATGTCTGCCACGATTTCATCAGCCTTGCGGATTTGTCATAACATCAGCGAAGGTCGAGATGACACTAAATCAAGTTCGTGAATTAGTTCAGGAAGCGATAAAAATGCACAGATGACCGATAAACTTGACATTGTATTATTTCGGCAAAAATTCCGGCATGGGTACGATGTGCAAATAATTGCTTTTAATTTAATTTTAAGCTGAGAGTATGTAAATACACTTAGTTTTAATGTTTTACAGAATAATGGTGTGGTTAATTTGAAAATAATATTTAACTTCGTATCTGTATTTTGATAGATAATCCATTGATTGAAAATTGAAATTTGATGATTTATAATACACAAGCCTCTGACAAGACTTTGGAATTCCCCTGTTTATAGCAATAAATATTACATAGTTCGCGGAGTCAGCATTCATAATCAATCGAAGCTTTACGTGTAGTCTCTGATAACTTATATATAACTCCATAACAGTTGATAATACGGAAATGTTTTATATAATATGTAATATGTAAGAACCATATTTTTTATTTGTTTGCTTGTGGTCTAAAACCCAGGTGTTTTGCAGTATTAAAATATATTTTTTAACTAAACATGCAACGATCCAGTGACCATAGAGCCTTCTAATACTCCATTAGATTTATTACAAACAGGATCGGATCTATACAACAGTGTGGAGAGTGGGAAGAAGTGTAAAAATGCTAATTGCACAATTTATGCAATTATGCGTATTGGGAGTAAACGTTTTTATTTCAATATTTTTATATGTATGCGCTGATCGTAAATCAAGTTTTTATTGTATAATCAAATTTTCGAATTGTCTGAAAATGACAACATGGTCGAGCTTCTGACAAAAAATAGTGAAACAAAGCGGCTTCGAGCCATTTAATTAAGCGGTATCGTCATGTATCTCTGGTTACCCGTTAGCCGCTCTACTCAAGCGGCTGTCACAGAATATTGTCAGCACAATGGCACAAACCCGCCACTTGATCCGCGTAATCAAGCGCCTCTTCCCACTTAACTTCTGCGTTATAGAAATTGATTAATTTCTGAGGGATTATCAGTCAAGTCAGGTAGGCCATCCCATTGTTGGGCGAGCGACGCCGAAAATTTACCGCCCGCCTCGCCCAACTCGGGGGTAACTTCCAATTATTAGAGGGGATTCGGAACAGACGAGGGTTACTACCTATTAATTACCCATTGTATATGGACCATTAACTAATTGAATGCCGTATTTGAAATACGGCCCAACACCGTTAGACCATTACGGCTGCGGCTGTGCTGAATCTGATGAATTACTTGATGGTTTTCGCAACTAAAATTCGCAAAGTTTTMGGTCAGTTTACAAAAGTACTGTGTATCCTTGTCACTCTTAATAAAAGATAAAGCTGCCGGTTGAAAAAAGAAATTATATTTTTAGCAGTACCGGTTCGAAAACTGCAGATTTCTGATTTAAGTTCTTTTATTTAAGTAGTGGTATCGAAATCTAAGCACAATAATTGAAACCACTACTAATGGGGTTGTTGCCCTTGACAGTAAATCATTATTATAACACATGTGCGACTTTGCCTGGCCCTAATGGAATTAAAAGCAGGCAATTTACCTTTAAAGGTTTTCCGCCAAATTCAAATATTTCGTGATACGTCACCGTTCCTAGAGACGCACTCCGCTATTGCGCCGATGCGCCGGATGCCGTATTGCATGCTTGACACCTTTGGTGCTGTTAAACACGCGTATGTTCTGCGGTTCTGTGCCTTTGTTTACGTTTTGGTTTGAGAACGGAGGACGTGTTAAAGTTTTGTTTTTATTTACTTGGTACGTTGTTGTTCAAACATAGACTGTGCAATTACGGAGCAAGATTATTTGAAGGGATCATCGGACAATTTACCAAAAATTGACTTACACATGATTGACGAATTTTACATGAAACTCGTGTGGCCAGATCGTTCGATTTTGGGCAAATCAAGCGATTTTGCTATTTAAAGGTTGCGACTTGAATAAAATGATGTAATGCAGCTATACACGCTGTAACTCAGGTTTAAACGAGTTTACCTACTTAATAAATAGTTGTTCCTTACAATGAATCGCGTTTAACACATCCATTCGCGTGTAGGTTTTTATAATTCATAATTATGGTTGAGTTTGGAATAAAATGGCAACTCTGCTGCGACTTTGGTTTCAGAAATCTCATTTTGGCCGACAGGAATGCCAGGATCAGAAAATGGCGTGGCAACATCACACAGTTACACCGCACTAAGCGCGCCAGGGAACGCTGACGTCAGAGATTCAAACTTTTAACATAAATAATCTTTTTTAAGCATTAACTAAGCGCTTTGCGAAAAACAAAAATTACAGGGGTCTATTTTTTTCATGCAGATTCATATTCTGCAATAAAAAAAGGGGCAACAGGCCCATTTAGTAAAACACTATTCAGAACAGTATACTGCACCCACAAGAACTTAAGACTTTATTTCGCTCAGTGCTGCCAGATGCTCTCGTAATTTCTCCCTCCACAAATACCTAAAAATACCTCTCCAGAGTTAAAAATCCCGCCAGGATAGAAACAAATAAATTGTTTTACAGTATTAAATAAACAGTCATACGATAGTCTGTATTTGAAAAAATATATAAATAAAATACAATATAAAACAATTCTCTAGGCTAATTAAAATATTTGTTATATAAGTAATACAAACATTTTTAGTGATTTTAATTTTTGGTTCCGGTTCTGGTCTCGCTCTGTTCGCTCGAATATCACCTGCTATTCAAATTCTAGAAGACATCTCGCTATCGCTATACAGGATGTTTCACGAATGATAATGACCTTGGCGAAATTAAAAATGCAACCCAAAATACATACTCATAGCCACTGTGGTTATTTTACATAACGGTATTATTTTAAAAAATAAATTGGGAATCCATGACGGCTATGCGCTATGGTTCCTGTCACTGTATTTATTAAAGGTCAAAATGTATTCAAATGATGAAAAAACAGATATGATTTTGATTTATGGTGAATGCAAGAAAAATGCTTCCGCTGCTGCCCGTTTATACAGACAACGTTTTCCAAATAGAAGAGCTCCTGCCGATAAAATTTTCAAGAGATTCGAATTAACTTTAAGGACAAACTGGCCACCACTGAAAAAGTCAAGAGAATGAACAGCAACAGGCCCTGACAATGAAACTATAGTATTGGAAATGATGGACGAAAATCCTCATATTAGTCAAAGGGTAGTCTCAAGAGCAACCGATATTAGTCTGTCTTCAGTATACCGAATAATTAAAGGCAGTCAATTTCATCCGTATCACTTGCAATTAATAAAATGTTTTTACGTAAATGGCTCTTATTTTTATAACCCATCGGAGGTTGAAAAAAAACAGCTCTCGTTTAAGAAAAAACTCGATTTTTCTACTTTGTTATAGGCTCATACTGAAAAATAAATAACCAGAAATTACGAAACAAGTTCGTTTACATATTCAGTCATTGCTGCCAAATCGTGTTTATAAACAGTGGATGACTTTAAAATGTCAAGTATGTTACCAGAAACAAGAGACTATTAATAATAATAAACTCAAAGGCCAGTGGAAGACACCGATATGCGTTATAGGACGAAGAAATTATAAGTTGCAGTCTACTGAAGAAAAGAAAATAAAAAGAATAATATCTAACCTAACTTTATCAGTAAAAAGATCTTATCTACTGCAATAATTGTAGACTTTAGTTAGTTTATGGTCAACCGCACTGTTTAGTATGAGATTATTCGGTGAATCTGTCATTGTAAGCGGAGGACATAGCAAGTTGTTCAAGTTCAAACCTTAATTAGYATGGTTGTTTAACAATTTTTTTAGCAGCAACGAATAAGATGTCGCGGACCTGACCTTGAACAGCCCCCGTATGGTTAATATTCAGTGTCTGAAATTATTTTACTGACTGAACTACATGAAATGGCAATATTTTCAGCGGGATAAGCATCACAAACATCTACATGCTTTTCCATCACTACTAATCAATAGCCTAATTACAAAACGTTTAAATACTTGTTAGGCCTTTGAGGATTATGTTATCAATCCCGGGAGGAGACGGCGCCTACAAAAATTTAATTCTTTTAACAACTGTGGTTTTTGATAGACAGTAGCAGATTCATATTGTTTACTCGAACATGTTTTTGATAATCAGCGAGACTATGAGCGCACTAATGCTCGTATACGAATAAATATATACATCATATCTGCGCAACTTATCACAAACATTCGCTTTTCGGATTGCGTTATTTCATTCTCTGTCGTTTGCAGCACGAGTCTTCCTGAAGATTCGGAGCAAGTTTATGCTTCGAGCGTTGTAGTAGGAAAATTGGCCTGTCGGTTTAAAGCTTGTATCTTTTACGATGTCGGCTAAGACCTGATTTGAATTTAGATTGCAGCCCGTTTTTAATCGAAAGTTATATTAACCCGGTTCGCATTTAGTCCGGATAATGAAATAATTTACCGTTGTTTTCGTTTCGTTAAAGGGAAATTTCCTCTTTTCCTTCTTGATTTATTACTTTGCCTCTCAATGAGGGCTTCTGGTTATGTAGGTAATACTGTAATTGTATCTTCCACGTGGAATAAAGACGGCGTGAGTGGGTGGAGAAACATTTTGGCAATCTTCCATCTCGTGAACCTATTATCGTAGGATAAGCATCCTAGTTAACGAGAAAATCTACTACGTCATTAATGTGCGTTACGTTCATAACTTTATTCATAAATAAATTTAGTGCGAAGTCGTGGAATCAAATTGAATCACTTTATATTGCGTTTGTGTGGGTGTGTAAACGTATTACTTTATGGGGTGTGGGTAGAAAAACTGAGCTTATTCTCGTCGTTTGTACGGTTTTCATTAATTTCAGTGACAACTTCATAATGTGTACCTGTACTTTGCATAGCTGGCTTTAGATATCATCATCTGATTTCTGCTACAACAACCGTTAAAGCCCGACGAGTTAGTTCTGTAAATTTAGGTTCAGTTCTATCCCTAATAATTCCTAGTGACATAGGCGTTTCACAGTCGGAAAACAATAAAAGGGATTATTAGGTTACTATACACAAAACAACAAACCGCGTGCACGAAATGCAATGTCGCTTAGTTACTGTACCAGTTAAATTCTAAACGGTATTGCTTTTTCTGCAGCAACCATACGAACCTACATAAGTACGTATTCAGTAGACAGTTATCGTTCCTGATTGACTAAAATCTCATACGACAGAATCGGTACACAGTTCCTACTGATACCTTGGTTGTATAAAATTAGGCACTATCCTTGTCGCAGTGCCATAACGATAGTATGGCATTTGCACTAAAATATTCAGCCGCGTTGTATCTTATATTTTTGTACATTTTGAAATTGACTGATGACGCCCTAAAAATGTAACATTACTAGCCATAAAATGCAGGTAATAGGTCTTAAGTGATTAAGGCTGGGGTCCTAGCGAGAGAGAAAGATGTCTTCGAGCTAGCGATAGAAAGAGAACAACCTATTTTTACAAAACAGCATCACCTAAAAACTACTGAATATTTAGAGATAAATGAATACTTATCTGAAAGGTAAAAGATTCAGCTAGAGCCTAAGGTATTTCTCACACCAATATACTTAATATTTTTGCTAAAATGATTGATAACTGCGAGGTTTACCTTTCAGATTATTTCTAGCCTACACTTTTACAAATTTTGATTATTGCATCACTTAGTTTGCACATAAAAAATAGCTTACCCGAAAATGTGAATAAGACAGTTGTAAAAGATATCGGTGCAGTAATTATGTAAAATAATTGTGGTTCTCTTTCTATCGTTACCTGGGATGAATCTTTCTTCTCTCTCAGGATCTGAGCCTTAAATAGAATATCTCTTAACACCGTTTCTTCTTTCCTGCAGCGATTGTACATTATTATTATTATTATTACTTGCACCTGCAAGTAACTTTACTTTTTTAACGTTTGAGAGAATAAATTTTATTTGACGGATGTGTTTACTATTGCATATTTGGATTGTCCACTTACTTGACTTTTAAGTATGTCAGTGATTCTACTTCCTTTCTGTCTTCATTGGTGAAGTCTCTAATTCGAGACTGACGATACTAACCTGCCTGAGAAAAGTATACATATATTTACAGCACATAGCGTAGTGGTAATATAGTATGGTGTGCTTGCGCGCAACGTGCGGTATGCTGTTATCTAACGGTGACGTCATCTACGAGTAAATCCTTTATACAGCGATATACTGGTCGTGTTGCTTTTAATCCAAATGAAAATTTTATCGGCGTGAAACTTGAAACATATGCTTGGTTGATTTTGTGCGTTTATTTTTGAACTAATTGACGCTCATAGAAATAACTTACATATTTGTTTCAAGAAATCTGACAGTCACGGCTGCCTTGTACAAAATTATAGAGGAAAATGAGCGATACTGTTTCTAATGAGGTGTTAAAGTTTATAGCTGCACAGGCGACCACTTAGTATATTAGTTGTTTGTGTGTCGAATGATATCAGCCTTMTTCAACCGCAGCTCTATAAGAATAAAACAAGGAGTCAAAATTAAACAAAMAAATACCAGCATAAATTAGGCAGTGCCTTACTTTAACCGAAGTTAACTATTAGAATGCTACTTAGTGAAGTATAATGCAAGAGGTATTACGGACGTTATAATAATTAATTTATGGAACATATTTATTCTACCGTGGAAAACACTTGCACGAACTAGCAAACTAATAATCAAGGCAATACTTGAAGGCAGTGGCGTGTTCAAAAATTTTGACGGGGGGTTGATTATCGCACGCCTACGGAAAGTACAGAAGAAGAAAACGCTGATTTAAAAAAATCTATAATACTTAACCTTGACACTTAATATCTTAATTATTCGTCCTGAAATTGAAAATTTTAAAGAAATGTATTTAATTAATTTTAACGTTTCCTGCCACCCTCTTAATAACTACGTCTATTTGAGAAACACTGTATATATTTCACGACTGTCGCGTGATATCGCAATTTTTGTTATTCAAAGCTAAACTGTAATTTTGAAATTGCATTAAAATATATTTTTCGTATTGATGTTGAAAATCCAACTTAAAGCAAATAATGTAAAAAATACAATGAACATGTTATAAAAACTAAATATCAGATTACTAAAAAAAACTGTATATTATTCAAGTTTAGAAGGCTTTTGTTTTTCATTTATTGCTGTAGTTAGACTCCATCGCAATGTATATACTGTCTTATATAAGTGAGATTTCTTAATTTTTCATAATTTCATAATTTCATAATGCTATAAAAATGTCTCTTCCATTTCATATAAAAAAAAATTATCACCCAATGGAATAAACTATTCGGAAATTTAATTATTTTAATACTTTATAAAGTGCAATAGCGATTGCATGCTAATGATATTTTGAGGTTCTTGATAAACTGAAATTAAGCCTCAAGCATTCTAAGACGCCCGAGAATACTCCTGCGTGATGCCACTGCGCGGCCGAGTTGAAAATGCCCCTTAATGTTCTATTCCAACCAGGGTACATAATACCACTGAATATTTCTACTGTATTTTATTCTGAATAATTATTTTGTCTTTACGACCTCATTTTGATGTCATTCCCCATAGTTAGCCTCCAGTTTAGATTAAAATGTTGGTTAATTTGGTTCTTTGGGTGATGTAATTGTTTATAAAAAACATTGATAATAAACTTGTTTTTAACAACAAACGGCTGGTGCATTTGTACCAAAATATGAAAAAACGTAAAGGCATTATTTTCTTATTAGTTTAAAATTGTGATTTGGCTTCCACTCTGTATATTCACTATCAATAAGCACAATTAATAAAGTTATATAGTAAATAGTTTGTGGGTGGGTTGAAATGTAGATGAAGCAAAATATATACTTAACGTAGAATTTTATACACCAATGCGAATATGGCAATAATATATTTACTTATGCATATTCAAAAGAGTAATGAAATTTTTTGCTTGCAGGTACTGTTAGTTCATCAAGGCACAAAAGGCAGTTTCTCTCGCGTATTCGATTTCGAAGCTAACGATCTTAATGGCGAAGAAGGCGAATCGAGAACTAGGTGAGTACGGCTAGCCCGACGTAACATAATTAATAATTTCATCACCAGGAAGGAGAAAAGTTCCTTCGTTAAAAATTAACAATTGAAAAACGGGCAAATAGTGCAATTATAAAACAGGTAGCTAATTATTCGTTTTACTAAAGGAGAATTGCAGAATTCCGCGTACCTTGCTCTTTCTGACGTAACTACAGACATTTTTACATTATCCTAAACATACTGATTTTGAGATCTACCCAGGTTTGTGAGTTTATTTTATATCTTAGATTAGATGGCGCTGAGGGCATTAGTTCTCGCTAACATAATTCTATATCTGTTTCTTTCATTTTTATGCTATCAAAAGCTTCTACTTCGCTATATTGATAGTATTGATAAAGGTTAGGCCAAATACGTATATACCCAGTGGTGTAGACTAAAGAAGACATTTGATCTTTCTAAAGTACTTCAGTTAACTTAAACGTTTGTGAATGTAAGACTAAAAATTAAAATTTTCAGTTTTAAAATTATAAGGTCGATTTAATGAATTATAATAAAATTAATTATTTCTTATCAGAAGTATCTATATCGATCAAAGTGTACTGTTATATACTTGGAAGTATGTTTTTGCTTTATAAATATAGACTTATTTAATTACGTAACAACATTCACACATTTATTATAAAACATAAAATATCACTTAATACGTTAACGACAATGTGTAGTGATTCAATTTGGTGTTTGCAGCTCTATATACTTGTCATTTTGACGGATAATAGGTGGTGACCTTAAATTAATTGTATGATGGCGTATATTAAAATTTCCATATCTAACAGATTTACCTTTAATGAAATGCCATGTATTTTTCACCTGGTTTTTAAAGTACATTAACTTCTTTATTCACCCATGCAAATAAAATATGCGCTTACATAACAAACATATACATGAAGGTAATAAAAAATATTAATGCAAAGTAATCAATTTATTTAATTAGTAAGTACAATTATATTTCTGCGATAAAATAAAAAAAAAGGTGATAAATTAATACAAAATCTAGATTTGTTATGTGACCCTGTGTCTTCTTCGTAGAATTATTGACCAACAGTGTTACTATATCCTAGTATGCACACTGACTCTCCAGGTATTTTAGTTATGTCTGGTTAATATTCCATTATTATAAAATCGATGTTCATTTGACCACATTATGCTCATATGTTATGTAAAATAGCTATGTCCCTTACAACTGCTAACCATGCTACGAAATAAGGATGCCTTTCATAATCCTTGGACAATAAAGATTGATCTAGATCTATATTAATCTAGATTGGTGGAATTTATTACCTTTTAAAATTTATATTGATAAATAGAAAATATTTGCCTCCATTATCGACGAATGTTTATAGTGTTCTTCGTTTGTTGCTGTACTTCAGAAGAGTTCTTTAATTAAATCTAATTTTTTTAGTATAGTTTGTCATATTTTTAATTTAAGTACAAATTCAGTAAAACACAACTAACAAGATAGAATAATCACCAACTATAATACTGAATTCATTTGACGGATACTTTCAGAATTAGATGGTTTTGAAGGTTTTTTCATAAACAAATAACTTGAACTGTGGACATCTCGTTTTATTATTTTTTAAACACCTTTGTTAGACATGTGCCTGTTTTTTCCGTAGCCAAATGAAGAAATAAAGATACATGACATCCAATTTGACAATAAACTTGAATTTCGACATTTCGATATACGCCATTATACAGTTAATTTAATGTAAGGTTGTCATCTTTTACAGTTTTTTTGGTGGCATTTACAAGAAAATACTTACCTATCAAAATAAAAATGTAGAGCGGCGAACACCAAATGGAATAACCCCTCATACGACACGATGTATAGTTTTAAATATCCCTATTTGGTGGTGTAATTGATAGCCACCCCAGAGTAAGAAACTGGAGGTTTCGGGTTCGAGTCCCGGTCAAAGCGAGTAAAAACTTCTTCACACCAAAAATTGCCTATAAAAGGTAGAACACTATTAATTCTTCTATATCTGACGACCTTTTTCTGACAATATCAATCAATCCATTCCAGTCCCTTCGAGAGCCGGTTTCCGATCAACATCGGCATCACGTGGCACGTGGCCACAACTGGGGAGACGGTCAACATCCCCAACGCGGAGGAGGATCCCCGGTTCGACCCGAGCGTCGACAAGGGCGCCTGCTTCAAGCACAAGACGATCCTGTGCATGCCGATCAAGAACTCCACCGGCCAGATAATCGGAGTCATACAGCTTATAAACAAATTCAACGACCTGCCGTTCACGAAGAACGACGAGAACTTCGTGGAGGCCTTCGCCATCTTCTGCGGCATGGGCATCCACAACACGCACATGTACGAGAAGGCGGTGGTGGCCATAGCGAAGCAGAGTGTCACGCTGGAGGTGCTGTCGTACCACGCTACTGCGAGTTTGGAGGACGCACAGAGGCTGAGGGTGAGTAAAACAGTTGAAAAGAGACTTGATTTTCTTTCCTTCTCTCTTTCTTATTATTTCGAAGACTAATCGAAGTCAGGTGTCTTCCTTTTGGTCTGCTTCCTCCTGGTTTGTATTCCAAGACCGCTCTGATCATCCCCTGCGCGTCCATTCGTTTAGTAAGGTCATACCAGTAATGTCTCCGTTGCATTCACCATCTTACTACATATTCCACTCCGAAAGTTGTTCTTATTTCAACAACAAGAGATAATTGTTGCAAATTTAATATTTGTCAGTCTACTTAAGGTAGCAAAGCCACAGATTATATATATTATGGTCGACTTTTATAAAAGCGTTGAACGATAAGAGATCTCGCATTTGCATGCTATTCAGAATGTATTCTGGATAGAGTATTGAAGAAAAACCCTAGAAAAATCTCGATTGTCTTAAGACAGTCTTCAACACTTCCATCAACACGATCGATAGACGCAAAACTACCAGACCATGCTGTATGTGGCATCTGTTGATCATATGTTAAATTGTTTGGAAGGGGTCTCCACATTTACAAGGGTTGATAGATGGATTCCATTTATTAAAAAAAGTTGCATTTCCCATGACCAATACGAATGTGATTCAGAGTGACCCCAAGAGTCTCTCGGAAGGTCAGTTCTTGCCACCTTTTCTCTAGGATCGTCTATAAGCTGTTGAAACAGAACACCATCCATCTTCAATGGTATAAGGAGCACGAAGGAAATCTTCTGTCCACAGAGGTTTTCTAGAAGTTAGCCGAGTTGTAGGTAGCTCTTGCAGATCTCGGGAAATCGGAAACTCATTAGGAGCTGATTGATATTTTTGCCAAGCTTTATATGTAGCAAACCGTCTGCGAATCTCCGGAGGAGCAATGTTTGAGATTCGGAAGCCAAAGTAATGGAGTTGACTTAATTGTTCCAGTGATTAGTCGCATTGCAGTATTTAGTAAAGTGTCCATTTTTCCTGAATGATGACTATTTTTCCAGACAGGACAGCAGTACTCAGCAGTGCTATAAGCCAAAGTAGTTGCAGAAGTACGGAGTTGCATCCCAACTTGTACCAGCAAGCTAGCTTGCAAGCTTCTAGTCAAGTAATTTTTACTGATGTTTTCTAGACGTTACTACAAGGTATTTTGGTGCAAAGTTATGTTTGAGAATTATGTTATTTGACATAACTTGAAGTTGTTTTGTCTTTTGATGATTATTGAGATGAAAAGAAGTTACTTCTGTCTTCAATGGATTAGAGCACATATAAGAGTCTAGAGGTGCTCGGTCAGGGGACCAAGGAGGACACTTCAATTGCCATTGGAATCAATTCAGATATCTACGAAAATCCGTAACAATTCGAGATAAACCACTTGAGAATTATGAGCGGGTGCTCTAATTGATACCAACAGATAATTATTTTATGAATCTGAATTTAGCAACAATTCATCACAGTATTCCAAATACTTGCTACTATTTACATTGTACTCATAAATTCAATATCGTTTCTGACTATTCTATTTACCGGACGTTGACATAAGGTCTAAAATTCTGTTGCATAAATGATCATGTGTTGCACGCAGTTTTTGGGATATCTATATAACATGTTCTCAAAGTGTTATCGTTTTGTTTCAGAGTTTGAGGGTACCGTCGGCGGCAAACTTACGACTACATGATTTTGATTTTGATGATATTCGTATGGTCGATGACGAAACTCTCACTGTAAGTATTCTGCTTATATTCACCAAATTGTATTTTTTTACATATGTGTTGGTGGAAACGAACAATATTGTACAGCACCTAATAAGAAGTGTAAGTTTAATGAAGCTATTAGATCAGTGCAATCTGGCAAGCTAATTGGTGAAATGAAAGCAAAAAATGCCAGGCTAAAGTAATAAAAGAACGCACAAATAAACATGTAAAATTGTTTTGATTTAGATATATTAAGCATCATTTAAGTGTTATTTATTCCACGAAAGTTAACTATAAAGAGTAATACACACAAAAAAATTCTATTTTGTGTGCAATAAATAAATATATTGTTGTATGTAGAAAAAGATATTTTCATTATGAAAATATTTGAAACGTACAATGATACAATTTGAAAGCAGTTTATTTCATGTAGCTCAGGCTTTTTCGATGTCTAAACATTGAGCATTGAAGTTTAGAAATTCTGAAAGGAAAACCCCTTTTACGCCATAACACGGATACAAATTTAAACATCTAAATCTTTTATTAACTGAAGTGATCGCTGTGTTTCATCTTACATCAGTCTCGGATAATCTCTCGGGTATCTGCTTGTATGCGGATCTGACGAGTCTGAAACTGGCATGCATATTAGGTCTCAGGTTATAAAGCAGCCTCGTTAGTATTGCTCTCTAGCCTCTGTAGATGCTTTCCTTTGAGTCCAGGAATTCTCCTAGCAATAATATGCATCGAGTATGGATATCATATTGCTCTTGTGCGGTTTGTAGAATAGTCAATGTTATATCGATCGCTCTTGCTTGCTACGTGGAAGATGATTTCTTGTACTTACACATTAATATTATACGGTGTATGAGAAATTTGCGCAAAATCAAAAAAATTTGGTTAATACCTGAAATCGAAGCGAAATTGGGAATTACACATACAAACCTTAACTGACCTATATCATATGTATCCCCAATATACCCATCGGTTGTAAGCATAACAATAACGGGTGGACGCAGCTGTGTAAGAAATTTAAAAGGATATGCTACTGTAAACAGACGAAATCTAGTTAAATGTATTTTTGAAAATTGATCATAATTTCTATGATGTTAGTAATGTTCATTATGGGGAATTGTGAACCCTTAGATCTGGAGAATATACGATTCTGTACCCACAAAATATTATTGTAAGATATCGCCTAATTAAACAGCTAAAATGTGGGATCATTTGCCACACTTGTACCCTCKCAACTTTTATTCAAATGATAAAAAAACTTTAAAAGGCAACATTTGGTAAGAAGTTCTATAAAATGTACATATTTATTCACAATCGTTTCCTTTACTGACCTTTTCTGATAAAAGCGTAAATACTTTAATGTATTCCGAATTAGACCGAGGCCTTGCCTTATTTGAACACTTAAGTTGGAAGAACTTTGGAGTAGCAGGAATAGACACGCTTAAAGCAGATTTACAACGTTTATTTACTTGTAAAATGCTACGTTTTTGTTCATTAATGTAAAACGGCGTTAAATATAGTGTAGTAAATAAATGGTTCGATAACACTCCAACACATAACCAGATTTGATACTTTGACAGATATCATACTTACAAAAAAAGAAAGTTCCTCATATTTTTAGAAAACAAGTGAATATTTTCCAATAATTCCATGAGAGGCGTACAAGAAGTGCCATAATAATGTATGTACTTATCGAAAGTACGTATTAAGTAAAATTAAGGGAATGTAGTAGCACTTTGTTAAAAATGCTTTGATGCCTTTAATAGATTTAGAATTTTAGACACGCTGTATACGTAATTTGATTTAAATATAAGTTAAAATACATCTAAATTGCCATATAATAACCGGTAGCTGAAGTAGGTAAATATAACTAAATCATATCTTCAAATATTTACTAAATTTAATTTTTGAGAATGTTGGTCGAAATTGGTAGAGTGGAATCTCACAATTCTGGAGAGACAATCGAGATATTATTTATTATCTAGAAAACTGTAACTAAACCATGGTTGATTCAGGAACATCTAGAATTTCACAATTGATGGTTTGAACCACAACAAGCAAAACAATGAATTTCTCAACACCAAACCTCAAGACTTTGGAGATCTCAGTTCTTCTAAAGTAGAAACTAAATAAGGTCTTATTTAAAATAAAATTAGGAATACTATTACAATCCAAAAGCTTGTTTGAAAGAGTAAAAAAATGTAAGCAAAAAGTGTTTTCTTTGTTTTGTTCTTAAATGGACACTGACCATAAAACCATCACCAGAAGATTATTTTCTCTCTCGTATATGAAGCTCAAACTTTTAAAATTTTTACAGTATACAACTGATTTTTACACAAACTGTTTACTTTCCCAGCTTTCTTCTTCAACAAATTCGATGTAATTTGTGTCGACATGGTGGTATATTTCTAAGATACGGTTCAATAAATTTAGTCCAAATCTACATTTCATAGTTCCGAAGCCAATTTAACTGTGCCATATAATATATAAAGTTGTGTATGGGCTTGATAAATGCTGATTTCAGACTTACCCTCCTACAAATACACACTATGCACTAAAATACACTAAACCATAACACTGCTAATTCAATACACTACAGATTCAACTAACCACTATTGAAAACACTAGAGTTCTTTCACTAGCACCTAAAACACTTTATAACACCTGGTTCGCTTCGTTTGCTCCTTGTTCTTTATAGAGGGAAGGCTATTMGCCCAAAATCTTCGAGAACATTCCACCTATCGATAAAATTGAATGCGTCAATCATCATTTCGTCATTTGTCAGCTTGATTGCCTAATTCGCAAGTACTGGTTTCCGGGCGTCATAACAATATTTTGAGAAAGAGGAAGCTGATAATTTAGCAGTATTTTCGGCGGATCTGGAAGATTCTAGTTTTAGACAATTTAGTCTCGCTATTGGGATGGTGACGTATTTTTTTGATGAATATTGTAGAAGTTCTTTTGCCATCAAGGACGTCGACCTAGCCTGTTTGTAAATTATCTTAAAAATCGACATATTTTTTGTAATAATTTGGGGTTGTGAACCTATCTTTCTACCGTTGGAAGTTTCGCTCTCCATATTGCTGTTTACTTCGCGCGGAAATTTTGGGTCACTCGCACAATAATGGATAATCCTTCAGGACGTATCCTATCGTTAAAACGTTTCTTATTCTTAGCTTATTTTTCGCAAACATTTTGCTATTGTAGAAGAAAACAAACTCGATGACAACCTACTCAACTAGTGACTTTTCATGATAACAAATATCTTAAGCGTAAAAATTTAGTTTAAGTTTAAAATATCGTACTTATTTCAAATTAAGATTTCATTTTGTTTCTATAAACAATAGAAGTCATAAGAAACAATATACTAGTTTGGAGCGGTAATTTTTTTTATCGAAATGAGCTAACATTAAAATATCGCGAATGTGCTGCACAGCATATAAATGCTTATCAAACATGACATCAAGATCACAACATAGTTGCATTATGCTTAAGGCTGCTGTTTAAGATGTTTACAAAATTGACTTATTAAAGTAACCTTTATTGTATATTAATAAGCACTTACGATTACATTTTATATTTTTTTGCTTTTTCCAGGCCTGTATTAGAATGTTCCTTGATCTGGATCTAGTCGAACGGTTTCATATCGATTATGAGATCTTATGTAGATGGCTGTTATCGGTTAAGAAGAATTATAGGAACGTCACGTATCATAATTGGAGGCATGCGTTCAATGTTGCACAGATGATGTTCGCAATATTAACGGTAACGTACTGAATCATATTAAAATAAGATGCGTTTCCTAAAGTACTTTCCATTACAGACGACGCAGTGGTGGAACGTTTTCGGAGAAATCGAATGCCTAGCGTTGATGATAGGCTGCCTATGCCACGATTTGGACCACAGGGGAACAAATAATTCATTTCAAATCAAGTAAGCTTGATGAGTTGCATTTGATCCTTGTACTACTAACTACTGATGAATTTTCAGAGCTTCGTCTCCATTAGCACAATTATATTCAACATCAACAATGGAGCATCACCATTTCGACCAATGCATCATGATACTAAACTCGCCAGGCAACCAGCTCTTATCAAATCTATCGCCAGACGAGTATTCTCGCGTCATCAGGGTTCTCGAAGAGGCTATTCTCTCCACTGACTTAGCTGTATACTTTCGGTAAGAATACAGGAAATTAGCTAACGATATAGCTATATATAAACAACCGAGGACATCTATTTCGGCTTACTAATTCGCATCAGCACGGTTATAGTTACAATTTGCTGGAAAAAGCGATAATGTGAGTGACACATTGCCATTAGCACGCAACCCGTCTCTAGCGGGAACCGTTACCTATCGGCAGCCTGCCTCGTAACAGGCGTTAACGGCATTGTGTCACCTACATCATCTCTTGCTCCCATGAATTAGTTGACATTCTGGTACTTATCTGTGCTCCTTGCAGTAAAAGAGGGGCGTTCTTCAACGTGGTGCGTGAAGGGCCTCGATGGTCCACTGAGGAACACAGGGAGCTGCTCAGGGCGATGTTGATGACCGTTTGTGATTTGGCGGCTATCACGAAGCCGTGGGATGTTGAGAAGCGGGTGGCTGAACTAGTCTCTTCGGAATTTTTTGAACAGGGTGATATAGAAAGGGAGGAACTTAATATAACGCCAATAGTAAGTTCGTAATGCTCCATCCGTGGGAGCTAGGACTGACGATTTGTATTTGTTTCAGGATATAATGAATAGGGAAAAAGAGGACCAATTACCTTTGATGCAGGTGGGCTTCATCGATTCCATATGTTTACCAATTTATGAGGTAGGTTCAATATGCTATTGCTACAGCGGCACAGACGAAATACAGCGAGCGGTAAAAAACCCTTCTAAGGACCTAAGACAGTACTTTGGTCATTAGTAGTGGCGTGTTAGTGGTTAGGACGTGATTTAATTACGCTAATTTGCCAGAAAACAAAAAGAAAGGTTTTGCGTGTCTACAACTATTTGAAAAATTAAATGCGCTACAGATACTTTACAAAGTACTGAACAAAAGTCGTATGCAACGATATTCAAGCTACCTGGAAAAAGACATCACATAACTACAGGATTTCTATAAATGAGTTGTGCACGCGGGCGGCGTTGATTTCTGAATTATTTGTGCCGCCTATTTGTAACTGCTGCCAAGTTACAATATGCACGGCGACAGTACTGACGGTTGCAGATCAATGTCATACCACAGCTCCGAAATGTGAGCTTTCTGCAACCTTAAAGTTAATTATCCCACAAAACACTACAGAGAATGTTGAAAATACACACTTCCATGCGTTTTCTCATGTCAATTAATTCAAAAATCGACAGATGACAAGTATACGTCACTTTCCTGAGAGGCGGCAAATTGATGTAATCGTTAGTTTCCATAAGCGCCCTGGATGCATGAATCATTTATAAATACCCTGTATATATAGAGTGCGGATAGTTCACTCAGTTTACGTGTAAAAGATTCTCAGACCGTGGTAGCTTGCTGTAATGGAACGCGTCACTGTAGCGGATTATCAAAATTCAAACAATAATGGAAGAACGCATGGACAAACAAGCAATAGATAAATACCAAAAGACAAATGTTTTTTTCTTCTTTGTAGAAAAGTTAAGTGCCTGATTCCAAAAGTGAAAGCGAGATACGAAAGAGGCGGCGTAATCCTCTTGAACGATAACGCTTGAACGCATAAAGCTGTGTCAGTCAAGGGAGTTTGCAAAAAAAACTGCTGTGAAATTCTCCCACAGTCCGATTTTTGGCTTGATAGGATAAAAGCCCTGCAACAGCATATGCGTTCTAACTGCTGAAACATCTTGACAAAAATCGCGTATTTAACGACATTACATTACTGCCGAAGCGATGGTAATGTGTTTTGGATATGCAAGGGGAGTATACTGAACGACTTTGTTGCAATATTTAAAAATATACGTTTCATTTGTGAGCTGTGTTTTTGTGCGCTAGTAAATTTCAAGTGACCCTCGCATATTCAAATTTCATAAAACGGTACGAACTCTTGTTACCTTAGCTCAACTTAACAACAAAACATAGACAGAATTATAATGGCATGGTTCGAACGAAAAATTAAGTTTTACCGCGCTATATGGATTCAGGTGGCTTAGAACGCGGAACAATTGCAAAATATTAAAAAAACATAAGATCAGATCACTTTGTATTCGGCTTTTAGAAAAACATCCATCCTTACCTAGTCAAAATGTGCCGGAATTTATATGCACATTCCACAGGGAACATACTTACCGAAAAATTGGACAGACGATTCAACCTAAGACATTTCTGAAGATTTTGAAAGAACAACGACCGTTTATAAATATACGATTAGTATATTTTGTTTTTGTAATTTATGCTATTTAATATTTAGATTAGTTTTAACACTTTTTCGCTACCGACCTTAGCTGTATGATCTGGGAGAAATCTGCGCATAAAACTGGACGTCTTATGCCCATCGCTCGCCGTATTTCTCCTGTGCTGCTTCAGCACATTTATACAATTGAATACGTTAGGGATTGTAATACATAATTCATTGTACTAGAAGCTAAATTAGGGATGCACTTGTATTCAGGAAAATACAAGAAAATAAAAAGTCTCTTACTAATTGAGATAGTCCAAAAAATTTACACATAGTTTGCTAATCGATATCTTGTAATAAACTTAATATCAAACTACGGCTGACAAAAAAAGAACTTACACCAACATTGTTTAAATCAATCAAAATTAGAGACCTGACATTAAAGAAGGGAAATATTTTTAGAAACTATTGCCACCAAAGTGCCACTAACACATTCACTGAAGAGTTCCATGAAAAAGAAAAATGCATACAGAATGATATTGAAAAAAAGTAAATATTTGCCTGTTAACAACATTATCCTCCAAGGCATAAAATATAAGTTGTATTTTATTTTTGTTTGGTTCGTCAGAGGCATTATACAGTATAAACTGCTTGTAAGAGACATGTTAAAAATAAATGGATAAAAACGCTAATTAACTCATCTAAACAAAGTCAGTTTTAGCAAAATACAAATACCATGTAATGATTTATACAACTGGAAATTGCCAGATATACCTACTTGTTATTAATCATTTCAGTAGTCATTTTAATGATGTGGAAATAGATATACAATTCCATTTGAAATGTATGATCGAAAACTGTGAAAATGAAACATTCTAATTAAGAAACCTTTTCAGTAACTCTAAAATGTTTGATACTGTAATTAAATGTTTCTATACCTGATATAATGGTGAAAATCTCATCTTTCTATTTATTTTTATATTTAAAGATTTTATCCAGTGTACTGCAGACATCAAACTTAAAAAAACTTCATATTAATATGGACGAAGCAGTACAAAATAGAATAGACAAAAATATCATATAATTGTTTGTTTTCCATTATAAATTTTTCAAATTTGTTAGTTGTGATAATTTAGCAATCAATAAAACAAAAGCTTTTATAACAAATTTTATTTACTGCAGACCTGATGCTAACTGGCGCGACCCGCGATCTATTTTTATGTGACACTTTATAGGGTTTAAATTTTCCGTTGTATAGAATAAAAGCCTTTGCATGTCATAACGAATTTATACAAATTTAATATAAAAACATACAAATTAGTAAGTAGAAAATTATTTACATTTGTTAGAAAAAAATTTACAATAGTGCAAAATAAAATACACGGTATCGATTATGTTCATTACAGCTTGTTAATAAGCACATTACAAGAGTCACAAACTAGAAAAAAATACCCACTATCACTTTCACTGTTAAAATCACGACTAACTTCTATTATTAAATCTTGTACATGATTCGCTCTGTACCGATTTTCAATGTCCAGTACATACCGCACTGAATTTCTCCATGCATCGACACTTGTTATTTCAGCTTCGTGTCTAATTTTTAGCAGCATTTCATTGCTAAATTTTCCACCGGTGTTCCCTCGTCGAATTCTTTGTTTCAACTGCCCCTATATCATTTCAATGAGGTAGAAAATGCAATGATAGAGATTAGGAGATTAAGCACTCAGGGTATATGCCGCGACAGATCCTAGTGATAAGAATGAACATATTTTTTGTTTCGGAGGTACTCAGTTGCCCCACGGTTTAAAATCAGCAATAATCTGTTTGACCAGTTGCCCTGTATGTTACAAACGCATCTTAATAAGTGGATAAATGTAAGCATATATGTAGGTATGACTGAATAAGTAAAAAATATTGCACTAGGTACGCTTATATGCTGTAAAACCTTAAAATATAAGTAAAGACATATGCTTTCAATACCGTTTATAGTAGCAGCAGAATAGTTCCGATTGCTTCTTATTTCCAAAAAAATATACAGGTAGAAACTACGTTTATGACCCTCCGGATTAAAAGAAAATTTTAACCTGTGAAGAAACAGGGCAGAGGACGATTGCACACCGCGATAAAAAATTAGAAAGTATGGGCTGCCGCACTGAAATTGGAATGTTTACCTTTCATGGTTAGAAAAATAGATACTACTCATTAAATTAGGAACGAATACGATTTAGTCCTACATTAAACGCTATTAGATGAGAAATATTTGTAGTTCAAATAATAATAACAAATAACGCTCATTGATTTATGTGTAAGGAAAAAAATTAAAAAAGCCTCTAAACACTATTTTTGGATACGGTCCACTCCGCTGCAAAACAGTGGAACGTGCCGAACCCGTCTGTTATTTGCGACAGCTTCAGGTAATACTTGTAAACCATTGTGAGCGGTAATCGGCTGTTCGTATAATGAGTCTCATAGATCGTTGCTTGATACTTTATCACAAAAATAAATACCTACTAATTATTTTACCAAATACACTCTTTGAGATATGTGCACCTATAACTAAAATAGACACATGTAGACATTATATTCACGACAAGGAATATATATCCATAGTAATCAATATGATGATACGAGCATAATATCTCATAAAGTAACGCATGAAATTCAAAAGTTCGGTATTCTGTTATTACTAAAAATATGTGTTCCGCCGTAACACATTTTGTTCTTGTTAAAAAGCACAGAAAAGCTCATATAGTTAGTTGGTTTAACGCACTATAGTAGTGAAAGTAATGTTGCATTCTAGAGTTCTAACTGTAACCATCTTTTTCAGTCATTTGCGGTGCTATCGGACAAATTGGTCCCGCTAGTTGATGGTGTGCGGAAGAATCGAGAGAGATGGATGGAAATAGCGAAGGCCCAAAGTCTGGTCCCTGTTGAGAACAACAACCGGGATACCAACGATAACGTTTCCAAGCCCAACACTCCCGATTCCGCCAAACATTTGGTACAGAATTGCAACAGTGTGGAGTAAACCTACCAGCAGTTTTATTAGCGACGTATTTATGTAGGATTAAGGTTATTTATTGTTTAATTAAACAAACAAATGAAAGACTTAAGAGAAGCATTTTAGTCAGTTTCTTCTTTTTTATTATACGACACAAAACCAGGAAATTTTGAAGTGAATTGGACGATTTGGTAGTCAAAGGAAAAATCAGATTCAGGCGCCTTATAAACTTATTCAGGTAATCTCTCCCTATTAGAGTATTCATCTGCTCTCTCTGTTCTGTTCTTGTTTTATTTTTGTGATACTGTATTAGCGCCCTCGGATGGGGGCCTGTATTTTTTTGTTATGGTATTAATAAAAAGTGAAAAGCCAAAGTTGTATTTGCATTCAAATACTGTGCGAGTCATGTTTTTACATTTATTTTGATGTGTATGTTGTTTATTTCTTAGGAAAAAGTGTGATGTTCTGAAATTCGTAGGTTTAATTGAAGGAGAAATATTTTTAAATAGATACCCAATTCTTTTGTAAATTAATTACTGTACAGTGTATGTAAAAATGACCACAATAATATATTTATCAGACCCGAACAAGTTGTTTTATTTTGAATTCATTTATGATAAAATCTTGACACACATACAATTAATGCATTTCATAGTAAGGTAAGTTGCTCTAAACAGTTTTTTTTTAAATTAAATATCACAAACACTTTTACAGTATACACCTAACGCTAGTAAGGCATCTTTGCTCTTATAATAGGAAACATTAATCATGGCATGGCAAGTTATAATTTATCCACAGAAAAGCAAATTTAGGTGAGAAGTAAAATACTAATACTGAATGTGTTCAATTGAAACATGTAATATTAAATGTTCATAAATTAATCCATTTTATACTTTATAACTGATGAATCTTGTTTTTAATGTAACCCTGCAATCTAGGGCAGTCTAACAGATAAATGTAATATTTTGTCGTTGTGACTCGACATTCCTTTATACGCTAACGTTACAACACTGTCAGTCTACGGATATATTCTCCAAAAGCAACAAGCCAACCCATCTTCCTAAGCATTTACGTTGGTAAGATAAATCATCGTCAGTATTGTTAAGCATATCCTTAAGTCCTGTGAATTTGGCATCTTCAGTTCACAATAATATGCTCTTTAATGCAATACACGCCTAGCGACTATCTTCTGAAGTTGCGTTCGTTAACCAAATCTACCATTTGTTGTTACACTACTGCAGTTTAACAGATAAAAGTAATATTTTGTCGTTGTAACTCTACATCCTTTATACATCCCTTATACGCGAACGTTACAACACTATCAAGATATATTCTTCAAAAGTATCACACGTCAACACATCTTCTTCAGCACTTACGTTTGTAAGATGAATCAACCATTTCGTGATACGTTTGGCCATTGTTGCTAAGCATATCCTTGTGAATTTGGCGCCTTCAGTTCATGATACGCTATATCGTTGTCTATAATAATATCTATATAATATCGTGCTGCACTTGGATAATGTTATTCCGTATCCCCATATGCCTTCTGGACCAGGCAACGTCAGATTGCAGTTGCAGCCTCTGTACGCGCCTAGATAATTCCCAGTGCACTTTTACATTGTCTGATAGATCGACCATTTGGTGACACTTCGTCATTATATCTCGTTTTCTTATAATCCCGGTGGGTCTACCAATTACAGTGGTGATTGCACAAAACAATGAACGCTTCAAAGTCTTAATCTGTATTCTGTTCGTCAAATAAGTCGTACGTTTTGTGGTAAACTTAGCCTATGTAACATATATCTACCACTCGATGATAAACTTAACTCAGCTTCCCCTAATTCTACTATCAGATTATATTAATGGTCTCTACAAGGCAATAAACGTCTAGTTACTTTCATCAGTTCTCTGCTCGTCAGATAACTTCCATTTGATGATAAATTTGGTACTTAAGTTACTTTAACACAGCTTCTCGTAATTCCTGGTGGTTTTAGTACTGTGAGATTGCAGTGGTAATCTGTACCTATATCTGTATTCTGTTTATTACATAAGCTAGCTTCATCCCTACCCTGTTCGTAAGATAGMTCGTCAATGGTTAACGTGGTCAATGTGACAGATAAATCGATCATATGGTAATACAGTTGGTGGCTTAACTCGGATACAACTAATTACTGCATGCCTTGCACTGTCAGATTAAAGTGGTAGTCTATGCATTCATTTATAATGAGTTTATCGACCATTTGGTTGATACACAGGGTCAGTTGAACTAAGTTTTGTCTAATGCCTGGTGAGTCTATATTTAAGGAGGGGTCCGACAGGTCCAACCCGTATAATGAGAATTATGACAACCGTGTAGGTATTTAATATAATATAAAGGTACTGATAAACTGATACGATCATATTTTTAGTGTTTGTTGAATATGAGTTTTAAAGTGATCTGTGCAGATATATTTTTTTTACAAAATCGAGATCTTTGAACAGTTGATTTTAGATGTAGATAAAATAAGGAAGGCGTCGGCTACATGTGGTGTAACCAGATTTTTGTAGCAATTTGAGAAAAAAGACATTGTTTTAATTAAAATTACTTGGTGTGCTGACTTTCAAAACCGTCCAATAAGGTTATTTCACGTGAGGTCACACGTAAGCTTGATACAAATCTGGAGGTAAACAAACCAGCGCCGGTGGCAGCTTATTACGGAATCTGGCGCGTATTAGAGATTGAATACTTTATTTTAGCTTGCAATATACTATCGGCATGACAAATGAAATTAAACCGTATCTTATACAGTTTTACAGCTGAAATATTTTCGTATGTACGAGGCATGTTTTTTAAGTAAGTACCGTTTTGCGATTCCGCCGCCGCAGCGCTACGGTCGGCGTTCCGCGCATGCGCGCTGGTTACCTACATCTCTTGTCTACGCACTGACGCCATTACAGTTTGATTCTTCATTGTATACGTTGTTTACTGAGTGTTTAAGATGCCTTCGACAATCGTGAGTCCCGCCGATTGTGAAGTACAGGCTGTTATACGATTTCTTAGTGCTAAAGGCGTAAAACCGATCGATATTCATCGTGAGATCTGTGAAGTTTACGGACAAAACATTATGAGTGATGGAATGGTAAGGAAATGGGTGAGAGCATTTAAAGATGGCCGCACAAATGTGCATGATGAAGAACGGAGTGGGCGTCCTTCGGTCGTTAATGAAGATTTGGTGCAGAAAGTGAACGAAAAGGTGAGAGAAAKCAGACGCTTTACAATTTCATCATTGTGCGACTGCTTTCCTTAATATTCTCGTAGTGTTTTGTATCGCATTGTGACCGAGAACTTTCTGCCACGTAATGAGACAATCAATGCAGCGTCTTATTATAAGACATTGAACAATCTGCGTCGTGCAATCCAGAACAAAAGACGTGGCAAGTTGAGTAAGGGTATCGTTTTGCTGCATGACAATGCCCGTCCACATGCGGCTAATCGGACCACAGATCTCATCAAATCTTTTAAATGGGAAACTCTAGATCATCCTCCATACAGCCCTGACCTGGCGCCCAGCGACTACCATTTGTTCCTGCACTTGAAGAAACACCTGGGTGGTCAGCGTCTTCAAGACGATAACGAAGTCGAAACATTTGTGATACAGTGGTTAACAAGTCAAGCGGCAGAATTTTATGAGGAGGGTACCAAATACCAAAGCAATGGTCACTTCCTTTAGGAAGTAGTTCCCGTTAAGGCAGCTAGGTGGCTTTGTCATCATGTCAGTGTAATGCTGACAGATGGCATTGCCATCCTAAATTCTTACTTTCATCATACCATTGCTTTGGTATATAAGCAAAACCAGTTCTATGCCGTGTTGTCTACACTAGACCTAAACTGCACTGATGAGCTGTAATGACAGCGAAATAGTACTATCTGCAGTTGGTTGAGGTGTAGACAGCACAGCATAGACATGCATTTTAATGTATGTTGGTTCTTGCCCGTCAGCAAAAAGTGCCATGGGGGCCTGCTGTCAAATTGAAGTATGCAGTTGCATGCCAATTTGTCAGGCTACAGGTCACTTCCTTTAGGAAGTAGTTCCCGTTAAGGCAGCTAGGTGGCTTTGTCATCATGTCAGTGTAATGCTGACAGATGGCATTGCCATCCTAAATTCTTATTATTAATATTTGTGAGAAACTTTTCAAAAAATCATATATCGTTGCATTTCACGCTGCAAAGGACGCAAGTGGAAAAATTACTCAACGAGTAGATATCATGTCTGTTTTTTTATTTCAAAGACGCCATCAGATTTTTACAAAGCATCATTCCTGTCCACCTTAACAATTAGGGGTATAGCTTATTTCATAGGCTTTTTAATGTACGTCTCTCACAAGTAAATTTTGAAAAAGAACTTCAAAAAATATTTTACATCGGGCAGGTGAATGGCTACAGCAGAGATTTCGACAAGGATTTATAATCGCTTTAAAAATAAATATTCAGATAAAACAAACATATCCACTTTAATACCTTATGCTGTAAAAAAACACCAATAACACGAAGTATGTAAAAATAACTTATCATCCGGCATGGGAACACAAGCTCTCGAGTTTGTTTCAGAAATTTAATATACGATTTGTTTTTTCCAACAAACATACTATAAAGAATAAATTAAACAACCAAGGTAAAGCCGGGATTGACAAAACCGGAATTTATGGAATCATTTGCGAAGTTTGTGATAAGCTATATGTAGG
This sequence comes from Rhyzopertha dominica, assembly GCA_025024175.1. NCBI lineage: Eukaryota > Metazoa > Arthropoda > Insecta > Coleoptera > Bostrichidae > Rhyzopertha > Rhyzopertha dominica. Next base: position 7,052,731 of record QCXZ01000053.1, on the reverse strand, counting down.
TCAAACGCGTAGGAGTCTGGATAAACGATTATATGAACACAAATTACACACAAGAAATCTTGAGACCGAAAAATCAGTTTTAGCCAAACATTGTTTCGATATTGGACATTTTTTTAATGATATAAAACTTTTGAAGTGCAGTGATAGCTACAATCTAGACGCATTGGAAGCCATTTTTGTGAAGAAACACGACGGTAGGAGAGATTTCATGATGACAAAACTTTTTATGTATTTTGTATCTGTTGACAACTATTAGTAAGTTTTAATGTGTTACTCATTGTGATTTATTGTGGCGTCCATGAATGTTTATTGATATGAATTCGGTTTTTGTAGTTTGAACTCATCTAAAAACATATCTGTTTGTAGCATTGCCACCGCTGAATATGGCCCGTGTAAGACCGAAATGTACTTTCGGTGTTTAATTTAATTGAATAAAACGTGAAGTATTTTATTGGTGTTAATAAGTTTTGTATTAAACCGACTTCACGAGTTGCCTTTAGAGTTGAAATGGAAAAGAATCATTATAGAAGTTATCGCGGTCATGCAAGCATACTGCAATAGTCTGCAAGCAACCTGGACCAGGAAAACATGTCACTTAACCCTTAGCTACTAGATGGCGCAGGATTGTAAAACATTTTCACAATTTCCATGCATAGTTAAGTGCAAGAATGCAACAAGTAACGAACTAGTAAACTTTTAGAACATTCATAAGATTGGGGCTTTTGTTTTGTATAGCTATTTTTTCGAATACTCTCCTTGCTTGGTTTACAAGTAAAAAMGCTGCTTCTGATGTTTTCCCTTCTTAAACATGATCGTCGAAAAAAAAACGACATGCATCGGTTTGCCTCATTTGCAAAGTTGATTCGTTTACCATTTTTGAGATAACCTGGGGATGTACTAGCTGCTCGATGAACACCTACCACAACAAAACATCCAGTAGCTGCTACGCGGATGCGCGCTTTCGTAGTTTCAGCGACCAGCTGAAAAAGGATTCAGTATATGCTCGCGTACCGTTCGGTGCCGGCCGAATTTTCTGTAGCTGGAGATTTTTAGCTGCACGATTCGTTACTGAAAAGGACTGAATTGTGATTCGTCTCGCCACCATGTAGCATGGGTGGTCACTGAGGAAGGTTTTTAGGATAAATAGACGAATTTTTTTATAGTGTTAAGTGACAGGTTTTCAGGTAAGCATGGTTTTCAGTAATGCATGAAAATGCACCAGAAACGTTAATTGTTGTCACTTTCCACTAATAAGGAATATTTATTTCTGGGAAAGAAACCTAAACTTAAATAAGTTTCTTATCAGTCGGAGTAATTTTATATCGATATGGGATTATGAACAGAAGCACGCCAGTAATTATATGTATACAATTGCAATTAAAAGGAAAAACAAAAACCGTAACAAAAAGCTAGTACAACATCAGTTCACGTTAAAATTTAAGTGGTTGCTTGTTAATCTGTTTCATATAATAAAAATAAAACAATTTGAATGACACAGAAGCAAGGCATGTACGATATTTATTGCTAGTATCTATATTTCAAACATACTTCTTCGCCAAAGATATGAACTTGTTAAATATCAAGGCATAGCATAATCTAAAAGACATTTAATCATCAATCATTTACGTCCGGTGTGTTAACAAAACAATTAACTAGTTTAGAATGATACATAATTAAAGGTTACACCTAGATTTGTTATAGTTTAAATTTTCTCCAGCATGATATTATTAATACAGCAGGGATAAGAAATAATAAACAAATACTAGGAATAACAGAGGTCCCAGGTTTGACCCATGTGGAATGGCAGATTGAACAACATATTCTTCTAGTATAAAGTTGGGTTACTTAACGGACCGGACTTTTGTGTAAATATGGTGACAAAAGAGAAATAAGGAATGGTGAAAATCCGAACCCAAAATAGATTCCGCTGCGTATTGAGTAAAAGCGCTCTAGTTTTTAGTGGTTGGAATTATCTTTATAAAGGCATGGTGCGACGCTTTTTTACACCCTCGTAGATTGTCAAAAATAATTGTCTCAAAGGACTGCAAAGTTACAAATTATTGAGATCGGCATAATCTTTTATATCATTTGTGCTACCTTTTTTGTGAACTGGAGTAACATGAGTTGTTTTTAAAAAGTCGAGAAAAGTACATGTTTTAAGAATAAGATTAAAAATGAGATAAAGAGGATATAAGGCTTAAGACAGTATTACAGTCTTTTAGTAGTCGGCAAAACTATTGACTAAGGTTTTGGAAAGGACAGCTCTATATAGCACAGTAGTATAATATAGAAGAATGTCAACTTTAGATTGCCTTTAATACTTGCTAAATTATAACATTTGAACCACGATCCTAAATCTAAAAGTTTTACGACAAACTTTAACAACGATGTTAAACCAGCAGGATAGCAAATTGCGCATATGGATTCATTTCAGCTTTGTGCACTCTTGACAACTCTGGTTTACGCCTAAATTAACCGTCGAGTAATTTTATTTAAAGCACGAAACAAAGCACACCCAAACCCGCTTATTTTCAAGCTATCTAAACAAGGAATTTTACTAATGTCATAAACTTTTGCTAAGCTGAAAGCGGTTTCGTCAATCATAAAACTGTCCTTTCGAGCCGGATTAAAGCTGAAAAGCTCCTTTTTGTCCTTTAATCTCCAATTGTTGTACGCTGAGACCCTTGAAGAGCTTTGCGTTTCCCTGCAAACCAAAGGTTTTATTAGAGACTCTAGTTATATCGCAATTCCTAAAAATTTCAATCTAGATCAAAATATTACACGTCAGTCAATGTTACCATTGGCGATTGTAAAATGACACAAAATATGAATACTATGAAATGAAGGCGATAGAAATGAGAGGTAGTTTTTATTTCTAATAGTAATGGAAATATGGTTTCTCAGTCTTCTAAGGTTGAATAATGAGGCATTGCCTACCTCTTCAGGTCCCTTTGGAAAATACCAGCAAACCGGTCATATTTTAGTAGCAGATACACCGAACAGGCATTGCTCGGGTACCAGACTTAGCTCACTTGAATAAGGGTTAGACGTTTTATTATAAATTCTGCTTAAATCGTAATAAACAGGTACAAAACAAATATGATTAAAATTCATATTTAAAACTGTTTTATGCAAATCTATGGTAGCGGCACCATTTGACCCCCAATATAATGTTATACGAATTGGAAGACTAAGACTATACCTACTGTAATAGGTGTATTAACAAAAACATTTCCATGATTAGAATTTATTATAAATTGTGCGTAGCTGTTAATTGGATGGCAGTTAAATCATTTACGAACTATTTATACAAAGAGGAACGTTAATGGTAAAAGTGTGTAAATCGTAAATCAGTTAGGACTTTAAATTCGAATAAATAAACTTACAAACTTTACAAATTTATCTAAAGAATGGAGTCATTAAACATATATCAGAATTTTGTAACGTGTTTATATTAATTTTGAAGAATTTATTGAGTTAGGAAATGCTATGAACTTAATTCAATTAAAGTAATTATAGCGGTCAGCCAAATTTGGAGATTACTCAAGAATGGAAGTTAATATTTGAACAAATCCAATTATAATGTATTTTAAATAGCTCAACCTGTATTTTCTATAACAGTAACAAATGCAGACGTGGAAAGAATATTTTCACTGATGAGTTACCACTGGAAAAAATCTCGAAACAAATTAAGTATAGGCCTTCTTAGAGCTGAGTTGTCCACTCGAATTAATTATGATATGTCTTGTAGCGAAATGTTTAAATTCGTGCTTTTACCTGAAAACAAAGTTTTTTTAGAAGAAACTTCTTCCAATAGAAAGTACGATTTAAAATATTTTTTTTAAAATCATATTACCTCCACTTGCTGTTGATTGTTGATTACATATATAAATAAGTAGTATTTACTTGGCCATGAGCATTGGTTAATAACGTATGTAAGTTATGTTTGCATTTATATACATTATTTGTATGTTGAATAAAAATTTGTATTAAGATGAAAATTGAATACTTACCTGAAGTTTTATGTTATACGTTTGTGAAATATATTTGGTATATTTATAACACCGTTTTTTCTATTTTGTACGTTTATGAAATATATTTATGGCACTATTAAGATTTTTGTTTTGCTGAACATGACCGGGTCAAATGACTAAAGCTGGTAACCTTAGATGACATTAGCATACTAAGGTAAGTCAGATTTTAACTCTTGTAGGTTGCTAGGTTGTACATCTCTAAACACGCGCGTTGTAGAACATGAGAAGTATTTAAAGATTAACGTAAATTATACATTTACCAACGGGGAACTACCGAACAATGAGCAATAATGGTAACAGTTTGAAATGAGATACGCAATCAAATTCTTATTGTACTCCGCGATGGGAACAATAAAACATCCAATGATGCTCGCAGGACACTAACACTTCTGTGTTTCTAGTTTTATTAGGATCATCATTAGGATCATGAGTGAACAGGCATGTTATCTAGTGTAATCCTATACAAATTGCTTAAAACAAAACACGGAAATCCTTGGATTAGCATTGCCATATAACGACAGCTTCTCGAACTAAATTTTTGCAATAGATTTTGTCACAAAAATAGCGGCGAGCTGAAATACCATTGTTTTAGGTATCTTGTTTCAAGATCTGCCCCCACAATTAGAGATGGCAATCTATTCACCTTGCCTTTGGACAGACTGATCTGTACACATTTGATTTAAGTTAATTGACGAGACCGGGTTTAATAACTCGTAAATTAAGGCGGCAAGGTTGTAGATGTATTACAGGCTTAACTACTGGGTCCAAAACGCGTGCCTGTTTCAGATGGCGCCAGGTTCGTTGTCATCCAGGTCGACTAGTTTTTGTAAAATTAACAAATAAATTATCACAAAGCAGCTAAAGAACTATTAATATGAGTTGTAATCTGTATGTTATCGGGATGGTATTCAAGAATGCAAGCATGCACAGCTTCCTTACCCATGACATAAGAAGTTTGTGTATTATTATAGTAATTTTTACTCCCCAGGGAAAGAGACTCGATGGATAACCAACATTATTAAAACTCAATGACAAATGCCTCAGCATTATGCATCAACCTAACCTTCTTAGATCGCCAGTGCATTGCTCTCAAAAATTAACCGACTACTTAATAAAGGGTCGATTTGCGAAAAGTGAATTTCCGGATGTCCTAGCTCATTTCTGACTGCATTTTTAGAATCTGCGGCTCAAAATACACCAGTAAGCCGATTTTGAGCCAAAAATAATTTTCACCGAAAACTGCGAAAAAGCAAAGGCCCCTTTGTTGTTTTTTCACCTCGAAACTTGACGGTCTCCGTTTACGCTAATTTACTAATGTGGACCTGCTGCATTTCGAAGTGGTGTCAGTTCATCTCTAGCTGCAACGGTTTGTCTGAAAAGTGCCCTAGAGTAGAAGGGTCGATTTGCGAAAAATAAATTTCCGGATGTCCTAGCTCATTTCTGACCAGGGTTGGCAAAAAACATGTTTTTTTTTAAATTAAACAAAACAACCGTTTTTTTAATTTAATCATGTTTAAATTGTTTTAAACATGTTTTTTCTTACTTAGTTAAAAACATGTTTAAAATGTTTTAAACACCGTTTTAAACATGCACATTACTATGTGTATTAGTGAAAATAAATACGAGTAGATGACGCAAAGCGTAGCAGTTTTCTAAAAATCCGTAGGTGACTACGATTGCCTCTTGTCACTTGTCATTTGTATTCGACGTGTACGGCGTTTACGCGACAATTTTATTTATTATGAGCCGGTTTTTCTTTTCTATTTTAAGCGAAGATCAACTCTGTTCTTAAAGTCCAGACCAATCACACACTGGTTACTGGGTGGATTTTAGCTAATATCAACTTTAACAAAGAGAATAGGAACCGACCTCGTATGTTGAAAGTTTAAAGTTCAAGAATTACAATGACCACTAGGAGGAATAATGTAGGGTGGAATTACTTCGACAAAATTAAGATGCAAAATAGTACAATGCGAGCTCGATGCAAAGAGTGCATGAAAGATATGCTTGCACTAGTAAAAATATTTTATTTCTTGTTTATTGTTTTTTATATTCCCAAGTTCTGATAACTATTTGTTCTATTATGCTAAATATATAACTATCTAGTAAGTGTTGAATGAACGTCTTACTTATTGTTTTGTTGCATTGGACCAGAAATACAAATTTTTATGTTATAATAAGATTAAGACTTTTATTTGTTGTTTTAAAATGTTGATAATTTATAGCTACAGAAAAAATGTTAAGTTTATTGTAAATTTATATAACTGTTGTATCGATAAAAGACTGGGCCTGGTATTGAATTCAATTCATTTTTATGCAAATGTAAGGTGACATTATGTAGATATGTAATTACTAATAATCCTAAAAATGCATGTCTATGCTGTGCTGTCTACACCTCAACCAACAAGACATGCATTTTTATGTATGTCGGTTCTTGCTCGCTAGCAAAAAGTGCCGTGGGGGCCTGCTGTCAAATTGAAGTAGGCAGTTGCATGCCAATTTGTCAGGCTACAGGAAGCGTTGTTTTAAATAAGTTTAAAACATTCTGTTTTAAACATTTTGTTTTAATCATGCCAACCCTGTTTCTGACTGCATTTTTGGATTCTGCAGCTCAAAATACATCAGTATGCCGATTTTGAGCCAAAAATAATTTCTACCGAAAACTGCGAAAAAGCAAAGGCTAACAACCCCTTTGTTGTTTTTTCACCTCGAAACTTGACGGTCTCCGATTACGCTAATTTTATGTTAATTTACTAATGTGGACCTGCTGCATTTCGAAGTGGTGTCAGTTCATCTCTAGCTGCAACGGTTTGTCTCAAAAGTGCCCTAGAGTAGAAGGGTCGATTCGCCAATGGCAACAGCAGACTCAACTTTTGTATGAACGTTGACGGACGCCATTTTAAAAATGCCATTTACAAAAGTTAACGGTGAACGCTGCCAAGGACAGAAAAAGGTTCTCACAGCTTAGAATATTACATCGCAATATTGCAACCCCTGGTACATTACTACACGCTCCCGAAACAATAAGAGCTAAAGGAATATGCAAAGCTCTATTATGTTCTCATCAAAATTATTTCCTCAGACAAACCATTCCGAGCACTGTAACATTTCCTGTATTAAAGCGGATGACGGTGAACATAACAGTCGTATCTTCCCAGCACCGTTGACACGTCGTGCTTAATTTGCCCAAAGAGATTTGTGGCAAAATGTAATATTCCACATCTGGCGGCTTACAAAGAGCGGCGAATTTTGAATATAACACGAAAACTGGCTCACCTAACCCTCAGCAAACCAACCCTGACACGCAAATCCACCTCTCCCAACCCTCTTCAATGCATCCCTCGCCCACGTSCCCCGCTTTAAATACAGGAACCTAATTTCCTTAAACCCTGTCTCCCTGAAATATACTCGGGGCCGGGTTAAAAACTAACCTCGGGTGACATAGCTGGATTCCCTTGCAGCGGATGGATTCGGAGAAAGCTCACGTCGTTTGCGCTGACAGGAAAGGGCAAAGGAAAGCCATGTGATTGACGTTAAATGCACCGGAATGGCTTTTGAAATTTTGAGGCTTGAAGTTATTCACCCTACGCGATTTGTGCACTAGGTTATGTAGTCAGTCGTTCATTTAGTGACCCATAAGTCGGGTTAAATTCTTAAAACTTAAGATTTAGCTGAAAAAAAAATTCACTTCAATCAAATGAGCTAATATGAATAAATTCTCAGTATATAATGAGGTATATTTCTTTCATAATATAATGCATTTAAAATAAACTATAGTGAAATCACCGTATCCAATGCCTTGCAAGCACTCATGATAGAATCCTAACTTCTTCGTCATTGTTTTTCTATTGTAATGGTCTAACGTTTTCTTGATGCTTCCTCAACTGTCTTTATACCCCTACGATCATGGTAATCGGTTCAAGAAATTGCGTTACACTCACCAATGATATAACGGATTGTTTCTTTGATTTAATGAAGTTTTTTATATTTATTTAGTATAATTAGCATCGTGAACTGTTCCACACAAGTACTATATAATGTGGTTTTGAAAGTTATATCTTATATTCTTAAGACATCACTGAAGATGCTGCCAGCGAAGAGCAACGAAACGTTTGAGAAGAAAGAGGCATAACAGCCATCAGAATATGCTATTCCTTAAAAAATAAAACCCCCTAAAATCCGGACCCCATTTGCCGTCACTGACACACCTGACCGTTTATTGGATATAACTGAACAATAATCTTGTTTATTCACCTATCTCAACCTGATAGCTCCTATAAATAGTGCTGTAAATCTTTTCAATAACTTATAAATCGCTAGGCGCCTGGATGTATTTCAATACTCCATAGACGTACTTACATTTCAGCCTACAAATTAGAGTTCTTTTAACTTACAAACCATCGTGAAAATAAAAAAAAACAAATCTACCAATATGGTGTATTATGGGTTTATGCAGATACATCACATTTGTAGTCACATAGTACAGTGCTCTGAAACATGCAATGGGAACCTTACATAAAGGCCTTTCTCGCCAACTTATCAAAGGCACTTTTTCGGGTTGCTCTACATTAAGGAGACTAGTGTGAAACCTTGGTTAATACACAGACAGTAGAAGAGAGAACAGGCATAAAGTTATTATTTATTTTGAGTTTCTTAAAGAACCGTCTTTAATCTGTCGTGAAATTCTATTACCGGGGGTGGCCTGATAAGCAAATGAACGTCCATAAAAGGCAGTCTTATGATACGGCATACGTAACAATCCGAGGTGCCGCAAAGTCCGGGTAGTAGTAGCATAAAACGCAGACGATCAAGTTTAAGATAAATTTTGTACTGGCAGTTATTGTTGAACATCCTTGCTCATACTTTCTAATCCCGAATGCAAACCTAAAATAAGAGTTTTGTATTCTCTGTAAAGGGTTAGCATGCCTGCTAAGCAGAGTTGGTCCATACACAACATCACCGTATGATAATCGTGACACAACAAGTGAATAACACAAAAATAATTTTAACTGGGCAATATTTGTCTATAAGAGAACAGATTTTGCAACGCCGAGTAAAAGTATTTGCAAAGGGTATTTACATGGGAAGAAAATCTAAAGTCCTTGTCGTTGTTCTTCCACACGGCGGAATGAGCTACCTTGAAACCATTAATTCAAATCTCAATACATGTTATAAAGTTTACCTAGATTATTTATTGCGTCGCAAGCCTTAGATGCTTAACTTTACACCAAAACTATGCCAAATTTATGGATCGTCCACATAATGGATGCACTTTGCAATAAGTCATAGTTTCCCCGAAGTTGAAATATATATTGAAAATAATAACGGTCCTGAAAGTGATCCATGCGGTACAGCCTGCTTTAATTTCAGTAGGACACTGAGTTGGACGATCATCCTAAGTTAGGTTACAGATTTCATTTGAGACTTGTGAGACTTGTGAAAGGGTACCAGGTGTTCCAATGTCTGGACATACTTTGGAAGAATGAAAAAGCAGTCTCGACCAACCAAACAACCTGTTCTAAAGTTATGACTAGAATATCTCCCGAAGGTAAAAATCATCAAAGGGAACAGCCAAGCTCCTAGAAGAATTTCAACGAATACTTCTGGAAAAACGGTTCGATTTCTTATTTCAAAACGACATAGAACTTACACCGTTTTGGACAAAAATTTGTTGTCAACTGCTACCACATGTATCATATTCGCTTCTTCAGACAGTTTTTTTTTCTAAATCTGAAAAACCTCCTAGCTGTCAAGTAATAGATAATGTAGGTTAGTTTCTAAAGTGATTGTAGCAACTAATGGATATTTCGAAGAGTTGGACACGTTCTTTGCATAACTGAAGAACAAGTAGATTATTCGTTTCCTTTATTATTTATATTTTGGTTCGTAAACTCCATAACGATAATGTAAGGTTTATTGTACCTCTGTTATGCATTTCTACAAATATAAAAGTGATGAAACAATAAGTTGACTGTCCAATTGTACAGTCCTTCAACGCTCCTGTTTAAGTAAGGAAATGTTATGTAATAAACAAAATTTTATATAACAGCTAAATTATTTGCTGTAATTAATAAGAAATGTTATATCTACGGTTTCAACAAAACCTCTGTAACGTCTACGTTGACCTTTTTCTTATTGATGTTTCGTAATGCTGTTTCTTTAAGAGAGCAATTACAGTAAAAGCTTCGCTCCAGTAATAGAGCCATGAAAAGTAGTATTAACACTCACCAGGTTTTCTGTTCAACGTCTTCTTTCAGTTCACCAATTTATCAGCCTCATATTTAACTCGATTGCCAAATCCTTAACGCTTAATATACTAATACTTGTGATATTAGGACTACAAGTAAAGCTTGTAACTTTTTACATGTAATTTTGAAAATGGCGCTGTCCAAGCTACAGAATTTAAAGGCGCAGATCCCAACCATTCTTTCCCGGAGTTCCTCTTTATATGTGTAGTGAATAAAAATAGAAGTTCCATACAGTATTACAATGCGGCAGAACTTTCTAGGACTTATTCATCATCTGAAGTGGTCTGAGAATCACCGAGATTCCTGCAGGGTCTCTGTCCACTACGTTTACCTACATTATTCGCTGCTTTAGGCACGTTGATTAGGTTTTCTCATGTGGAAACTAACGTATTGTTCCACTTTGGCACTATCAGACAGTGATAAACTTTCTTTACTGCGTAGACCGGCGAAGAGCTAATAAAAACGTATAAAGCACGGTTAAAGTGCCGCAAAGCACCAATAAATAAGCAGTGATGAATGGCTTTAGCCATATTCGTAGCTCGCGATGTCACCAGCTAGTCATTTTTGGCCCAGTGCGTTATGTAATGAATGTTAACTGTAGGCTTTATTTATTGGCTAATTCATTTAAGCCTAACGAGGTGTGCCAAACCTAGCACCCTAGCAGTCTATTGAACGCTGGTGGAAGGTAAGAACATTTGATGTCTTAAAATCTGAACTTCCGGTTATGACTAATAAGAGGAACGCCACTGTGGTACTTTTTCTCATTGCTAACGATTTGGATGCTAAATGAGTGTTGCAATGGATATTGAAATATTGTACCTAAATGACCATACTTTTTTACACCAAGTTGTCCCCGTACGTATCGTCATACGATATTAGGCGTGCTATAACTGAGTATGTGTTTAGCCTACAAAGGAAGAAAAACTCAAAAATTCCTGAATTTCAGTCTCGTTTTCTAAACTTTACACCTGCTTTTTAATCGCTGTATATAATCGTCTTAAATGAAATGATGTTAGATGAAGAATTAGAGCAACTGAGTGACATAAAATTAGTATTACGAGGCATGTTTTTTAAGTAAGTACCGTTTTGCGATTCCGCCGCCGCGGCGCTACGGTCGGCGTTCCGCGCATGCGCGCTGGTTACCTACATCTCTTGTCTACGCACTGACGCCATTACAGTTTGATTCTTCATTGTATACTTTGTTTACTGAGTGTTTAAGATGCCCCCGACAATCGTGAGTCCCGCCGATTGTGAAGTACGGGCTGTTATACGATTTCTTAGTGCTAAAGGCGTAAAACCGATCGATATTCATCGTGAGATCTGTGAAGTTTACAGACAAAACATTATGAGTGATGGAATGGTAAGGAAATGGGTGACAGCATTTAAAGATGGCCGCACAAATGTGCATGATGAAGAACGGAGTGGGCGTCCTTCGGTCGTTAATGAAGATTTGGTGCAGAAAGTGAACGAAAAGGTGAGAGAAAACAGACGCTTTACAATTTCATCATTGTGCGACTGCTTTCCTGAATATTCTCGAAGTGTTTTGTATCGCATTGTGACCGAGAACTTGAATTACCGGAAATTGTGTTCACGTTGGGTTCCGAAAATGTTGACGGATTTGCACAAAACCCAACGTTTAAGCAGTGCATTGATTTTCCTTGAGCGGTACCACAATGAAGGTGAAGATTTTTTAGACCAAATTGTTACTGGTGACGAAACATGGGTGGCCTACGTCACACCAGAATCGAAACAACAATCCATGGAATGGCGACATTCATCATCACCCAAAAAAGTGAAGTTTAAGCAAACAATTTCTGTCCGGAAAATCATGTGCACAGTTTTTTGGGACAGAAAAGGAGTATTGCTAGTGGAGTTTCTGCCTCGTAATGAGACAATCAATGCAGCGCCTTGTTGTAAGACATTGAACAATCTGCGTCGTGCAATCCAGAACAAAAGACGTGGCAAGTTGAGTAAGGGTATCGTTTTGCTGCATGACAATGCCCGTCCACATGTGGCTAATCGGACCAAAGATCTCATCAAATCTTTTAAATAGGAAACTCTAGATCATCCTCCATACAGCCCTGATCTGGCGCCCAGCGACTACCATTTGTTCCTGCACTTGAAGAAACACCTGGGTGGTCAGCGTCTTCAAGAGGATAACGAAGTCGAAACATTTGTGATACAGTGGTTAACAAGTCAGGCGGCAGAATTTTATGAGGAGGGTATTCAAAAACTGGTGCCACGTTATGACAAGTGCCTCAATATTCACGGAAATTATGTAGAAAAGTAGATTAAGGTACAGGCTCTCATGTAAGATAAAATTATTGCGATATCTTTGCACGTCTTTTTTTAATTCCAAAACGGTACTTTTAAAAACATGCCTTGTAGAATGGCTATTGAGATAACTTTCATTTTATGAAGGACAAAGACGACAGCAAGAACTAAAAGATTCACCAGAAGGACCCTGGTTCCATTTTAATGGGTAAGAATATTTACTACAGCAGACAGCTGTTCTGGGTTTTTCGATTTGAACGAGCTGAAAGATGTAAACGCCAAATCTATCATCAGTGAATGGTTTTCGGTACACGGTATACCAGACACACTGCCAACAGATAACAGCAGATGGTATGTGTCTGAAGTGTTAAAAATGTTTTGTAGAAGTTGTAGATTTAAACATATGTACAAGTAGCAAAAAATGTGAAGAATATAGTTCAAGTATCCAACTAGCCTTGTTACACCATTGAAATACACATAGATAAGTTTTAGGTTGACCCGTGCAAAGACTAAAGAGCCGAAGAACGAAAACGCTGCTCCCAGTACATAAAAAATTTCTGCTTCCAGTTGATATAAGAAATGTAGCTAAAAACATCAATATTAAGAAGATAAAAGAAAAGTAGGCAGCAGGTAAGCGAGAACAACGGTACTTCAAGAAGGAGATATACAAAAGATAGCGACTCCTATTGAACAAGAAGTTGCAATAATTGAAGCGGAAGGTGTTTAATTCCACCTATATTAGACCTCTAGAAGGAGGAAAAAAAGGAGATCTCCCCATACACAACTCTAATTCAAGACATACAATCATATGCCGTTATGTCATGTTAGTCATATTCACCGGTTCTCACAATGATCGTCCTGTATTGTTGTCTACAACATATTGTATTAGAATAGCAGGGAGTTTAACATAATTAAATAGCCCGCGACGCTACACATAAAATGACAAATTACTGTTTGATTCATTTTAGCTGAGCTTTGCACCAAAATAACTTAGAATTTGTCTACCTAACGGTAATTTTTATTGTCTTCTCTCCACAAGCTTTCCGAATTTAATCCTCTTTAAATGTCAACCAGGTCAACAGAAATGGCATCCGGCAACGCAGGTATTCGCGCTTGATTTTTTTCGGGAACGCATAAATATTTCATCAGCAAAGGGAAATTACGTTTTCATATTTTAAAACGGAACGTGTGTAGGGCGAAATCAGAGAACGTGCACACGGTTACATTTCACGTTCGTATCGAGTAAAGTGCCACCTATTTCAGAAACTTTGGACCGTTCACAGTAATGCGGACCCGCCTGAAAGGCCTTAACAAGTCCGAATGGAGGGGAATGCGAAGCAAAACTTTCAACAAAAGCGCCCGACCCCCGCAAATTGAGAAACATGTTTAGTTCATCGAATCGGTACGCCCATTGATGTCGAACGTAAACATTTTCCGATGAAGTTGCAAAGAGATTTCCATCCCCTTTGCTGATGTTACAGCTCGCTTGCAAACGATGAAGTACTCAAACTGCGCATCAATTTAGATTGCGACTGCTATTCTGACGCTATACATTTCTGGGAACTGTTTATTCGAAACTAGGATATCATGTACGTACATTTTAGTGGCAACCGCCCCCTTTTAAGCTTTAGGGGTAGATAAATTTAGGGGCAGCATTTTCGCTATAAGTGAAAGCAATTAACAGAAAACTCATATCAATTTTATGATTCTCTAATAACAATAATAAATAATAAATCTAATTATTCAAGGGGATATATACGAGGGTAATATCAAAATTCCTGCACACAAGCACACAGCTCGCAAATGAAACGTATATTTAAAAAAATGCAATAAAGTCGTTTAATATAATCCCCTTGCACATCCAAAATATGTTACCATCACTTCGGCAGTTTTGTCAAGATGTTTCTGCAGTTGGCACGCACATACCGTTACAGGACTTTTATCCTCCGAATTTAATAAATCGCACATCTCGAAATTCTCCTTTCTACTGGAGGAACAGAACGAAATCTGGAGGACTCATGTTAGGGCTGCACGGCGGATGTGGGAAAATTTAACAGCAGTTCTGTGGATTTTCTTCATCGTCAGTTTCTTTCGTGTCATCTTATCTGAGCAATAGACGTCAAAAAATATTTTCCAGTAACCGTTACTCCAATACTTAAAAAATATTAACTGGAGTTTCTCAGAGGTCTATTCTAGGCCCATTATTGTTTATTACATATACTGCTGATATAATTAAATCTGTGAGTAGGTGTAAGGTTCAAGCATATGCTGCTGACACCCTGATTTATCATCATTTCAGACTTGAGGACTGCTTAGCTTCATCTATACTTATTAATGAGGAACTAGATAGAATTAAACCCTTCTAAATCACTGGTTACGTGTTTTGGCAATAAAAATGTCAGAAAATATGTATGCGATTCTATGTCGGTAACTCTAGCAGGAGTTTTTGTTCCGTTTGTTGATCACACTCGAAATTTGGGTGTCGTTATAGATAGTGCACTTTGGTTTAGGGAACATGTCACAAAGCTAATACAATACTAGTATTGCATATATGATAACTAAAAACTGATATCTAATATGCTCAAAGGTACGAGGCAATGTGGAATTGATTTCAATTATAATTATCCAACGTTCTTGCACAGAAATGCAGGTACGATAATTATACAAATTATTACATATTTGATATATATACATCGAAAAATTGACAATGTAAATAGTCGACTATTTATCAAGATATTGTTAAATTACCGTTGAATATTACTAGAGGTGCTGCGTGTTCTCCTCTTCCTTATTTTTTTTTGGTGTTAACATAAAATCTGGTTAAATCATTCAGTTTTCTGTCTATTGTCTGAGCGAGATTTTAAGGACTGCAAAAATTGTAAGGTTATTATAAAATTAGGCTTAGTTTCAAAACAAAAGAAGGTAAGAAATGCCAACGGCACTGTTCACTTCGCATAAAAAAGTAAGACAATAATGTCGGAGCTGCAATGAACAACGAAAATGGTACTGACAAGGGTAATTTCCACTGGTTGCAAAATTACTACAAAAGCGGTATGCTGCAGAGCATATAGAATTGCAAAAAGTAATGGTAACAATAATATTTATTAGACGTACCTACTATACGGACTGGGGCTACCCGACTTTTATTACATTGATCCTTGTGGGCCAAATAAACTGGCATACTGGAACACAATAATAATACTCAAAGTATATAAATATTTGACGCCGCTCAAAAGAGCAGATTTTCATCCTTTAGGGGATAATCATCGGCAATGTATTAATAGTTCCTAGGAAGACAATAATTATTTAAGTTAGAAAAGGGTTGTAAAGATATGGTATTTCTACACTGTAGACAAGAAACTATTGTTTTCTTGTATACACTGCTCCACAAAAATATACGTCCACTTGAAAATTTCGTATATTTTCCAAAACATTATACATATTTTTAATTCAGTGAGTTACTTTGAAGCAAAATATTGTATTTCAGACAAAAAGTCGTAAGTACATACAAAATGGCGCTGAAAGACATGTTTATACCGCATTTGGCTTGCACAAAAATATACGTCCAGTTCTAAAAAACTCAATTCAGGCAAATTAATATTAGCGATACGTATCCTAAACATGAGCGCAAGGATCGGCCTAGCCATGATCAAGCTCGGCAATAATGTTTTGTTTCTTCCTGTCATTTTATATTAAAATGGCACGAGGAAAGTTACTTTCTGAGGTTGAAAAGACCGAGATACTCATTCATCACGGATACGGACGCTCAAATCGCTGGATAGCAAGGAAACTAAATCGAAGTCATGATGTCATTAATTCGTTTTTGAAGAACCCTGACGAATATGGGACAAAGAAGTCGCCTGGGCGGCCACAAAACTTAGCGGCCGAGAAAAACGACGTGTTGTGACTGCTGCTTCAAACTCGATGCTTTCTTGTGCAGAAATAAGAAATCTGCTAGAACTCAATGTGTCACGCGAAACGGTAAGAAGTACTATTCATAACAGTGGTGTAATTAAAAGATCGAAAATGCTTACCGCTCCTGCACTGACAGACATTCACAAAATGCGGCGGTTGGAGTTCACGCGGCAAAATCTTCGGACAGATTTCACTCTGGTAATGTCACTTAACATGTTGTTTTCCGGGCTGGTTCCCACGTCTAATAACCAACGTGGGAACCAGCCCGGAAAACAACATGTCATCGACAACAACCACGGAAGCCTTCAAACCATAATGTCACTTAAGTTTTACTGTCTACCTCGTTATTTTTACACATTTTCAATTTAGTTTATTTGGTCTGATGAGAAAAAATGGAATTTAGACGGGCCTGATGGATGTAACTCCTACTGGAGGGACTTGCGGAAAGAACCGCGAATTTTTTCCCGGCGCAATTTTGGTGGCGGAACCGCGATGATTTGGGCGGCATTTAGCGCCCACGGAAAATTGCGTTTGGCATTTCCATCGGCCCGGATGAACTCCGAAGAGTATCAGGAACTGCTAGAGGGTTGTTTAGTGCCATTTCTAGAGGCTCACCTGGACGCGCCCTTAAGTTTCCAGCAAGACAACGCGCCGATTCATGTGTCCAGAAGCACATTAAACTGGTTCGCCGCCGCGCAAGTGCCACTTGTGCAATGGCCAGCGCGTTCGCCAGATTTAAATATTATTGAAAACGTTTGGGGAATCCTTGCGCGTCGGGTTTATGCCCATAGTCACCAATACCAAAGTATACGAGAATTAAAAGAAGCGATACTGTCCACCTGGGACAATCTGAAAGAAGATTTACTAAGGCGCCTAGTTGCGTCTATGGACAACCGTCTATTTCAAGTCATACAGCGCAACGGAGGTGCCACAGACTATTAAAAGTTATTTTTTTGTTATTTTGTTCGGTATTAAATAAATTTAACAGTTTCCTTTGACTGGACGTATATTTTTGTGCAAGCCAGTTGCGGTATACATATGTCTTTGGGCGCCATTTTGTATGGATTTACGACTTTTTGTCTGAAATATGATATTTTGCTCCAGAGTAACTTACTTCATTAAAAAATGTATAATGTCACGCTTTTTTGGAAAAAATACGAAATTTTCAAGTGGACGTATATTTTTGTGGAACAGTGTATGTGGATGTGTGCGCGAACGTGCGTGTGTCGTCATCTGTGCAATTGCAAAAATACTTCCTAATATTAGGTATTATTGTTAGTGATAATATCACAAGAAAGTGAGAATAAATTGAATAGAATTCGACATAACTGTGACAACTGTTGTCAAATGGCGAGAGTTCCTGAAAAGTTCTGGAGAATTATTTTATAATTTGTTCCCACTCTCGGATAGTATTCGATATTTTATTTTTTTTGCTAAATCTATTTTTATGTTCATTTTCAGTTTTAATGAATTATTCGCAGAACGACTGCCACATACAGATTGCCCGAGATGAAAATATGTGGACAAATCAAATGCTCGGTAAACTATCCGATTTTTATGTGTATGATACCAGGAATAATCGTTCCACGCATTTCCAGAGAAATTGTGGTATATCTACGATTTATTTATTATATACTATTGAAAAAAGTAATTAGCTTAATTGTTTATATATTACCATCATTTTTAAATGGACTTAGAACTAAATACCTGCACAATGTAACTGTATGACCGCTAATTTTTAATATACAATCTATATTGTAAAATTAAAATTCAAAATTTGTATTCTTATTTAATTTGACGATACCTTTCATATCTTAGTTTAGTATCTAGGAATACTTGGTGAAACATCACAAAAATGGAATAGAATGCAATAAGATGCTTATCTTCGACCAATGGGGGAATTTTTCAGGTTGAATAGTTTATTTGCATCTTGGGATAGGATGAAAGACAATTTATGACAGGTAACCGGGTGCAATTAGGGGTGGACACCTGTAGGGGGCGGAGACATTAAAATTTTTGAAACTTAATCTGGATCTAGCACCTACAGTTTTTTAGATGCAAACTCCATTTTGCGTACAGAGCTGCTTATACTTGTTACCTCGCGTCGCCATTTTCCCAAAATTTTGCTTTAAAATTGAAATATTGAAGCTTAAAAATTGTTATAAAATGAAAGTCGCTTTTTCTGGATTTGCAAAGACGAAATTAAAATTTCGGCCTCGATGTGTTGTAGAGGATTATTTGTAATACAACATACTAAAAAATGAAAGCAATCGGGCCGAAAATGACTAAGCTGAACGCCTAGCAATTTTACATGTAAACAGCATGGGCAGTACATGGCTACCCAACACCCTTAAGTAGAATAGCATTTTGCTAGACTTCGCCATGCTTCCCAGTTTACAAAAAAAAGATTTTTGTTTGGTTTGTATAATTGGGTAGGTTAATACAGTATATATTTTATATTTTTTCTTTCTATCATGTTCACAATAATAGTTTTGATTGTATTTAACCTTCTGTGCCTAATAAAGTCGTTTATTATTATTGTTCTCGCAAACTTCTTTGACTGACACTGCTTCATGCGATCAAGCGTTATCGTGCAAAAGGATTACGCCGCTTTTTCTCATATCTTGGAATCATGCATTTAAATTTTCTACAAAGAAGACAAATACATTTGTCTTTTACTATTTGTCTATTGCTTGTTTGTCCATGCGGTCTTCTTCCATTATCGTAGCCACAATAGCAGAAAAAGTGTTTTCGGTAGCAGTATGAGGTCTCCAGCTTCTGTGGTCGTCTCTAACACTAGTCCAACGCTCTGGAACGCCTACTCCATCAAGTTACTGTTGAACTATCCACACACGACTCCTGGCAAGCTTCTTGTAACGAACCGTGAATTTCGGCAACCGTTGTTTCGTGTAGATTTGGATATACGCACATTAATCCGCTACAGTGACGCGTTCCTTTGCATCAAACTACCCGATTTGAGAATTTTTTTACACATAAAATAAGTGAACTACCCGCACTCTATATATAGCTAAGTGATGTCCTAATGATAGACTTTTATTTGACCACACTTGTTTTTTTGCTATCGCCATTTCAGGGCTAGCTTGATATGTGCAGGGATTATGACACGACCCTCGTACAAACAAAGGTAAATACACAATATGTATGTATGTAAAGTGCAATTAAACTTAGTGTAACATCCTCTACGAATAGGACCATAATCAGAAATTGCGATTCACTGATTACATTGCATGATGACCACTAACTATAATAAACAAAAGTWATTGTATGAGCGTACTGTMTGTAATAAAAAMAAAATAATTTTCGTATGTGGTTTGTAACTAATATGCAATGCAAAGCACGGTGAAGTTAAAAACTTAATTCTGAAATTAGTAATGCAAGTGTTCCCTTGAGCAACATTCGCTTAATATTAACTAGTTTAGAACCAACCAAAGCATTTATATGGAGCAAGTTAATAACTTTTGCTGCAACATAATGTAGATGTAGAATGCCCAGGAATCGTAAAGAGGTAAGTATTTCTGACATTTAAATTATGAATTGCTGTTCTAGCAATTAATTTAGTTATGTATTCTCTGCAGCTTTTTGAAACCATATTTCGATATACATGGGCCATATACCAAATCACAACAATTTATGTGAGACATTACTAACGCTTCACATAACAAACAATTAGCATGTACACGAGCAAGAAAACTTGCGGGCCGGATTCCATCCTACCGCTAAGTTATCTACTGAATTAACCTCTAGAACGGGCGCTGGCTACGATATCATTTACTTACATTTAAGGGGCAACCGTTAAGTTTTAAGAGTTATTTCTGTAGAAATTAAATTTAAAAGAATCTGATGACCATAATATTATTTAACGATTTAAGTTTAAATGGCATTTTCGTTCCATAAAAATGTCACGAACGCTTCAGCTGTCAGATAAGGTATTTCAGCAATTTCCTGTTTCGCCAGAGGCTCATTCGCGCTCATAATGGAAATGAGAATGAAATATTTCTTCAACAGTTAAGGTAAAAATTAATTTAAGAATTCATCTCTGGATTTATTTTGGTAAAGGGGATGTAGTCTACCAGTGGTTAGGAAGTGAAGGGACTGCCGACTGATTCCTTGCAACATGAAATAATTAACATGTATTGTCTTCAGAAATCTGTTAACCTATAAAAAAGACCTCAAGTAAAAATAGGTATAACATGAACAAACAAGGGTTACTTACGGTTTCTATCTATACATATATTTGTACAAGATGGCACTAGCTGGGCCATAGTAAGTGGGATAAAATACAGGGTGTCCCATTTTCGTTGTAATTGTAGGTATTGCATTGCGGCTAGAGGGTTGGTTTCAACATTACTGTCTTCCTTTTTTGTTGTGAGTTGAACTGCACCATGTTTTAAAGCTATAACCAACTTTTGAATATGTAACATTTCCTCAGCTCTCAATATCTCGCTTGGATATCTAGATACAAAAAAACTGAATCTAGTATGATGTATTCAAAATTTATTTAGGCGCGTCACATTTTTGAGATATAACACAAACTTGCATTTTTTAAAATGGAAACCATAGTAGGCGTTGCTATGGTTGACAAGACCTATTTTATCGGTTTAAAAAATGTATACATCCTTAGGTTTATTTTTACTAATATTTTGCTATTATTCAAATATTTTTTTAGTTATTTAATCAGATTTTAGTTTTACATCCAGGATGCTCTGGAACAAGAAAACACACAATATAATTTACATTCTTAAGTAAAAATGTTAATCCATTAAAAATAACATGTACATATATGCTTATTTGGATACATATATAAGACTCCTAAAAACGCCTGTGCAGTTTTTTTATCGGTAATCTAGGACGCCGTGAAACTAATTAAAATTACTGTTTATTTGGAGATAAGCACATCTCACTAAATTATTACAAAAATTGGAGTAATACCAAAATTAGTAAAAAATAAACCTAACAATGTACCTAAGCATTTTCTTAATAAGAAAAAATAGGTCTTTTCAACTACAGCAATGATTCTCTGCTATGATTCTCCCCATCGTTGTTGGTTTATTACCCTTTTCTGTTGTTGTCGATATGATTTCTTCTTCTCTGATTTGTATTTTGGTAGTGGTTCTTGAATAGTTTCTTCCAAGGTCACTCTMAGCATATGTTTCGTCTGTGATTTGTAGTTTTTTTCTTATTTGTCTTACAAGGTGTTTGTGTTGCGGTTAGTAATGTTCTCAACGTATATTTAGTAGTTTCGGTCTCGCTGGATTTTTCCACGATTACGTGATTTCTTTTATATACACTTGTCTAGATACACTGAACTACTTCACTGTAACGATCCTCACAATAACAATGTAAACGCAAGAACGTAGCACTAGAACACTTTTTGAACTTAAAATCTCAGAATTTAAAATAATTGTTTGATTCCTGTTTATGTTGCCGCTTCTTGATGGTAAGTCGATACTTTGAGTGATTTCGTATGTGCTTATCCATTCGCTTGTTGGATCTCTAGATGAGATGATATTACTCCACCGGAATTTCTCGTCTTAGTATTAGTTCCTTTTCTTTTCTATACATTGGAGATTGTTTAGGATTATCCCAATTTTTCGTGGCTGGACTTCTTTCCATGTTTTCRTGGTTTCTGTACAGTGCTTTCTTACTTACTGCTTCTTTTTGTTCTTGTCACTATGATTTCTTCTTCCAGCTTTTCTTCTCATTTTTCTTGGGTGGCTTTTGCGTTCTTGTTGGGTAGTGTTCTCCCCGTACATTTGGTGACTTAATGTGCTTCGAAGGCTGTCTCCCGAGATTTTCTGTACCACAATTGTGTGATGCCTTGCATACACCTTTTTTTTAAACGCACGGAACATCACTGTTACAACACTAACATTATCGACAACACAAGAACCTAACACTAGAACACATTATGAAGAGATCTAAGAGTTAATAGCAATTGTTCGGTATGTCGCCGATCGTGAGCTAACCACAAGCTGTATTAATATTTGGGCTTATATACGTTGCCAGCATATTCCCTTTTCCTTATGCAGAAATCTTATTGTTGTTGATTCGTTGTTACTGTAAGAGATTCTTTGTTTGCTTTTTTTCTGAAAGAATGCCTGAAAAGACGAAATTAGTTTTCATTATTTTGCTGGTTAGTTGTTCGTTCTACTTGTTCCTACTACGGTATGTATTTGTTTTTTAAGCGCGTGAGTTTTCTAGATATCGTTATCGCGCTTGAAACAAGTCGATACAATTACCATTTTGACCTATTTTTTAACAAATCCATTTCCTGCGTATTGCTCTCTTAAACATAAACAACTTGTTATCTCCGGTCCAGGCTATTTCTCAGAATCGGAGCCTTTTTGCCGACTTTATACCTGTTAAGGGTGTGCTATTTGCCATTCGGCACCGTAAGAGGCAAAATTTTGTAGGATGCTGCTACATTTTTTATTCTAAAGAAAAAATGAGACAAATTATGTGCCTGTTATATACAATTATACTAAGACTTAGCTGCTTATCAACCGGCTAATGTTGGCATGACCGGCGTTGAATCCCTCCCCTTTCTTGCTGGCCAGCCCAACAAACGACACACGGCACATACGTACACCCAATCACCATTCACTTTTAATTAATGTGTGCCGATTGTAGTCTTTTTTAATCACAAATTAAAGCAAACACACAGATCTTAGGTAGTCACTTCATAGCGCTCAAAAACACGTCCTCTCGGGTCGAATGTCACCACTCCAACTTATACTTAAATTCTTGTTTTGTTATAAAAGATCTTTAAGGTACAAAAAATGAATCGTTACTTCAAATAAAACATCAACGCAATATTTTCCTCGAAAAAAAAATTAGCTTAGATTGTTGTAGTACGTGAGAGGTGTTTTACCGCTAAAATTCAATATTTCAACGCAATTTTCTTTTGAAAGCCATTTACTCTTAATGCTCGCCCGCAAAAAAGAAAAAAAAAGCAATCTTCGCAATGAAGTACACAGAAGAAATCCCTCACTCCAGAAATTACGTTTTTAACTAAATTCCCACGGACAGCAGGGGGCCCGCCGTAATTTGCTTAATTGAGTTGGGCCCGTGGCGTGTAAGAACGCGCACTATGACCCCACGCACCCTTCAATCAGAAAAACTGGAAAATGTGCCATAGTTTTCCTTTTATTAAATTACCGTACTCAATTTGCCGCCGTCGTTTATCACCGCGAACAGGCTGTGTAAACAGAACATGACATTTATGTAAGTCCTCAATTTAACGCCATAAACTCGCTCGCGATGGTCAGTAAATTGAATAATTTAGCGATAAAGTTTTTACTGAGCCATATGCGGAGGTTATTGCAAAGGCTAAACGTTGTGGGGAATATTTACGGTCGTTTAAGGCTTGCGTTACAATGTGAAAAGGGGTGGATCCATTCTATAGTGTCAGGAAATGAAAGCTTATATCCGGTTCTACAATTCAGGTTTACAGGGTAGGTACAAAGTATGGAACCAGCAGGATATTTCAGGTTCTGTTCGACCGATTTGCCTGAAATTGTGTATGGGTCCATGAGTAACTAAAATTAATTTTCTGGATTTTTTTTCAACTCCGTGTCAGCTCTGGTTTCCGAGATAAGGGCGCAAGTTTCATTTTTTTAACTGAGAAGGGGGGTCAAAAGGCACATCATTGAAAAGGATATTTTTCCTGATTTCAAAGACGTATCACACTTATACAATATACTGCTTGTGAGTTAAGAAAAGTGTAAATACAATATTTGAGCCTGACAAAGAACGAAAAGAATGAAAACAATTTTCTTTATCGCTAAAAAGGACAAAATAGCCAGGTGGTATTGCCATTTTACCTTGACTAGTGATAATTTTCGTCTAGTTTGATCAATTTATTGCGAATCGGGTACCCAAAAAGTAAAAAAGGAAAACATAATTCCGTGAAAAATGCTGTATTTTATCAGATTTACATTAGAGGAGATGCTCAAAATGTTCCCTGTTTACTTCCTGATAGTAATTGTAGCATTGTAGCATATATGGAGGTAAGATCTGAATTTCTGCCCCGATCATCCTTTTAAATCTATAGTTCCGCCTACCAATCCATCTGTCTGGAAATATAGTTACCCATAGGCCCATGCACATATCCTGCTGGTTCCATACTTTGTAGCGACCTTGTATGTTACCGGCAATGTCAAAATTCAGCAATGCGCCAAATTTCTAGATATTCTGCAAACTGATCAATTATGCAAAATTGCTACTAATTTGGATAATCTGCAAAATGGTTGGTGTGCCAGTTAGTCTGTGTAAGATAATATTTTCTCGGAAAGATCGCTGTCTCTTGAAAACACTGGCAAAAAGTTATAAGTCTGACGTCTCGATTACACCTGTAATCTTTCTCAAAGACGAAGAACCTTAAAATTTGCCTGACACAAGTTCAAACAAAATTTTGAAAGTAAATAAACCAAGGGAGCGAGAATCCACGTACCAACCTGATAAAAAAGAACCTGACGACGAAAAAGAAACTACCTACTTACTAGATATACACGAACTACTTGATAAAAGATATTTACAAAATAGCCTTCCAAATGTCACCTAACTCATAATTTCCACAATCCCTATTAAAATTATTAGTATTTCTACAAATTTCTATAGCTGCTTTTATTAGACGTTTGTGATAATATTTTTCCCTATGTAAAAATTTTGTTTTATCAAAGTCAATCATGTGTTTAGTCAAATATGAGTGTTCAGCTACGGAAGATTTATCTATCTGCTGCAACCTAGTAGCACGTATGTGTTCTTTCAAACGCGTACCTATGTTTCTTTTAGTCTGACCTATGTAATGCTTGCCGCAAGAACAAGTAATTTTGTAAACACCTTCACTCTCTAAATGTACTTCATCTTTAGTAGAACTTAAAATTTTATCTAAATTATTATACTACAGCCCTTTTTAAGCATTATATCTGCTTAAAGATCTTGACATATTTTTGTTTGATATCTTGCATTATCAATATCTCTCCTCCCCACAAAGTGCGAACAACTTGATGTATTAGTATTGGTGTTATTTCTACAATATGTACAGATTTTTAGTAGTTTACAATTAGTTCCACATACTGTACAGGTTTTGTCAATATAATCATTACCGTCAAAGTCCATTATTGCCTTAAAAGTACTGTGCAATGGTCGTTGCCACTAATACCTGCAAAAAATAAATAGCAAGTGCTTTTATTCAATGCAAATAAATAAGATCTTTTCTGGAGAGGTAGCAATTTTATTCAGTTTAACGCACACATTAAAGGTTTTGTTATTATTTATCTTCAAATTGTTTACTCATTGCGAGGAGTAAACAAATTTAACAGTCAGATTGACTAGAGCCTTAGGCATTTGACAAATCCAATTAGCTAGTTTGGAAACAAGCTGATTGAACGTATGCGCTTTGTCTCACTTGTTTATCAGATAACTCCGACGTTCGTTTCTAATTTTGATTTTAAAACCATTTAACATCAGTTTTACCCTAGCTGAAAAATAAAAGTGAGTTTTTCGTTCATATAGAGAGCAATATATTTATTATATCAGCAACTATCTTTACTAGTTTTGCATATTCTTTCGTTGTTAAAAGCTTGCCTAATATTGTGTCGCTTGCTTA
Organism: Rhyzopertha dominica; assembly: GCA_025024175.1. Taxonomy (NCBI): domain Eukaryota; kingdom Metazoa; phylum Arthropoda; class Insecta; order Coleoptera; family Bostrichidae; genus Rhyzopertha; species Rhyzopertha dominica. The sequence continues at coordinate 7,026,629 of QCXZ01000053.1, read as the reverse complement.
GAACGCAATGATTGCAACCTAAAATTACTAGCAGAATGAAAAGTATTATTTGTAATACAATGCTTTTTTTGTTTATTATGCAGTTCAAGAAACTCGTTTAACACTGATTTTTACAAAAAAAATGGATCTAAGCTTTGGATTGCCTGTTCGAGTGTCGTAGGCATCAAACGCTAATTGAAGCAAGTGATGTAGTTGATCTATGACATAAGGTTCTGTGAATCATCAACAGACACACTGTTACGTCCTGTAGTTCCGCTAAATGTCAATCGACAATTGACTTTAATTAATTCAATGAACGTTACGGCTAAAATCAGTTGCGGGGCTCCAGGATAAGCTACGCAAAGATAGCAATACGGTGATACTTCAAAGGCAAAAAGCATGGTCATCAACTTCGTAGCCTACATATCTGCTGAACATATGGCACTGCGTTCGAATGACTTAATATTACACACATAATGTTTGAAAGGCTGCAATCTAAGATATTCGTTTTGAAAAAACTATGCGAAATAGTAAACCTGAAGGGTATATAAAACGATATAATGTGGTTCCTTTAATACAGTTTCCGCGATAAATTAAAATTAAGGTTTTGTGAATACTAGGGAAAATGTTTTCATTTTAAAGTTTGTTTCAGTTAGATCTGCTCTAAATACTTTTCAAGATCATAAAGTCATTATGTCATTATAAAATATTTTGGACTCAAAAAAATTTCATTGAACTTATAATAATTATTAATGTATGCAGCACGTAAAATAATGAACATTCTTAACTGCAACATAACAATTAAGTATAAATAAATGATGAAAGTTTTATTGCTACTCTTCGTCTTCCTCGTCAGCAAAATAAACATCATCGTAACTTTTTGCGGCAATCTTGTCCGCCACTAAATTCTTGTCAACGCTTGGCACCTTCATTAATAAGGAACTTTGCTCAGTGTTGCAAATCGTTATACTTTGCTTGAGAAATAGACAGGGACCCATCATAATAAAGCTGTTGTTTTGGCGGGCGAGTCTTATAATAAATCCCATAAAATACACCGCGATGTTTTGTTGGAATTGAACATTTTGTATTGTATACATCGGTTCTTGCCTGCAAGAGTTTCCAAGTAGGATTGTTTGTTTTTGGGACCCATTTCCTGGTTGCACTCCAGATGTGAGTGGACACTAATAAGAACATAACTTTTAATACAAACAACTATCTTTTTTTCTGGAACTATAGTTATGGTATATGGTGAAGGAATCGCAAACCGTTGTCATCTTTGTTCTGCCGTACCCATGAGTCGCAAAATGATTATAGAGTTCTAACTTTAAAAAACATCGTAAGTGTGCAAATACATGTTGAACGAATAAAAATTAACTGCCTCTTGTGACCGACATCGTTACTCGTCATGTGGCTATAGTTGCAAGCAACAATCTATGAGACTCATTATACGAACAGTACAAGTATTACCTGACGCTCTCGTAAATAACAGACGGGTTCGGCACGTTCCACTGTTTTGCAGCGGAGTGGACCGTATCCAAAAATTGTGTTTAGGCTTTTTTCCGTACACATACTACAAATATTTCTCATCTAATAGCTTTTAATGTATGACTAAATCGTATTCTTTCCTAATTTAATGAGTAGTATCTATTTTTACCATGAACGGTAAGCATTCCAATTTCAATGCGGCAGCATATACTTTCTAATTTTTGATCGCGGTCCTCTGCCCTGTTTCTTCACAGGTTAAAATTTTCTTTTAATCCGGAGGGTCATAAATGTAGTTTCTACCTGTATATTTTTTTGAAATAAGAAGAAATCGGATTTATTCTACTTCTACTATAAACGATATTGAAAGCATATGTGTTTACTTACATTTTAAATTTTTACAGCATATAAACGTACCAAGTGTAATATTTGTTACTTATTCAGTCATACCTACATATATGCTTACATGTAGCCACTTATTAAGAGGCGTTTGTGACAAATACATTTCGTAGGGCAATTGGTCATTCTCGCTTCTGAATGTGGACACAGCATTCTACGATTATCCCCATATCATTGCATTTTCAACCCCATTGAAATGATATGGGGGCAGTTGAAACAAAGAATTCGGCGAGGGAACACCGGTGGAAAATTTAGCACTGAAATGCTGCTAAAAATTAGCCACCAAGCTGAAATAACAAGTGTCGATGCGTGAAGAAATTCAGTGCGGCATGTACTGGACATTGAAAATCGGTACAGAGCGAATCATGAGCAAGAATTACTAATAGAAGTTAATCGTGATTTTAGCAGAGAAAGTGATAGTAATTGTTCTTAGTTTGTGACTCTTGTAATGTGCTTATTAACAAGCTGTAATGAACATAATCGAAACCGTGTATAAATTTATTGTGCACTATTGTAATTTTTTTTTTAACAAATGTAATTAAATTTCTACTTACTAATTTGTATGTTTTTATGTTAAATTTGTATAAATTCGTTATGACATGCAAAGGCTTTTATTTTATACATCGGAAAATTTAAACCCTATAAAGTATCACTTAAAGATAGATCGCGGGTCGCGCCAGTTAGCATCAGGTTTGCATTAAATAAAATTTGTTACAAAAGCTTCTATGTTTTAGTGATTGCTAAATTATCACAACTAACAAATTTCAAAAACTTATAGTGGAAAAGTTAAAATTTTTGGCAATAAGATTTTTTTGAATACGGGCCATTTAGGAACTTTTGAAGCGTGCCACTAATCCCAATAGTTTAGGGCGGCCGACCATAAGGTTGTAAAAACCCTCATTTACAATACAATAATTTACAACGGCCGACCATCAAACTGAGAGGGTTTCTGCATAAGTCAGTCTCATAGATCATTGCTTGATACTTTAAATTCTGTCCACTGATGGATGTGTCTTCATGCGTTATGTCTGAACCTTCCCTTGATAGAATAATTCTTGTAGGGTTTGTTTTACTGAAGTTTGTTGTGATACTACAGCTTTTGCAGCTCGTTTTCTATTTCTGATTTAATTATGCCAGCAGCTGCATTTTGTATGGTTTTGTTCAGAGAAGCATCTTGCGATCTGAAAGGGTCGGAGGCAATTATCTTTTCTAGGAAAACTAAATGAAATGTTCCAAATGCTATTGAAGTGCGACCTAAATGTTTCATATACGACTACGTTGTTAGGTTCGTTTTGATTGTAAAAGGAAGTCAATTTGGGAATGTTGAGATCCTCAGAATCATGCTAGGAATAACATGGCTTTGGTGTTCTAATTACTTGTTAAAAATATCTAATTCAAGTGACAATTCCTGATGAAACTTTCCTCTGTCTACTTTTATGCTTTCCCTTGCCATTTTTGGGTCTAACAACTACAGTAATTAATGATTTCTGTAAAGCTTGAACACTCTGAGCTGATTCTGTGAAAAGTTAAGAATGCCTTGTAACATATAGGAACTCAACCTGTACACATAACTTGCACTATATTCATGTCCAGAGTGTGTTTTATTTCTGCATCTTTTTTTAGTACCCCGGAGGAACCCGATGAAACTGACAATTTGCGTCGAAAGAATTCTCAAATACCCTGGAAATACTTAAGAACTCGAGTTTGATGTACACGATCTAGTCATACTCAATGTTTGCTAACACAGAAGAGACAAAAACACAATGGCGCTATTTGAATATATGTATATTAGTATTAGTAGAATATATGTATATTGGTATAGGTGGTGTTATGCAAGTGGGGGATATAATGTATGGTACAACTGTTATCCGCTTTTGTTGCAATATTCGCTGTATTTCTATGACAAGATCGTAATATTTGTCTGCTTTCTTCTATGTTGTTGTTATGTTACTATCATTTGGAACGACAATGTCAAATATGTTGTTTTCTCTATATGTCTTAAAATGTAATGTTTAGTCTATTGTGTATTATTGTTTTATCTGTTTATATCGTTCGATCCAAGTAACTTATAAGGTTGTTTTTTTATTACAGGTTTGAGCTTGTATTTGTAGTAAGATTGGCCACCTGCATCCAATTTGTAGTGGTTTGCTATGGCTTGGTGTATTATGCCTACAGCTTTGTTATGGCGTTCGGTGTATTCTGTTTGCAACCGACCGTAATGTGGTCTATGGTTTTTTTTTGTGTTTGGAGACACCTTCTGAATATATCACCTTTTATTCCATATTTTCTGTAGTTCCTGATTCCTATAACCTGATCTTGAATAGCCATTAGGAATCCTTCTGTCTCTGGAAAGAGAAGAAATCTGTGTTAATTGTTTCTTCACTTCAGTGTTCTTGACTTTATTTAAGTGTTGCCCATGAATGGCTTTTGTGGCCCAGGTATTTTTCTCTTGTTCTTCAATGTTTCTGTTTCCTTGACCTTCGGTTGGCCGTGATAAACTGAGTGGTGTAAAATGTTTGTCATACCTAGCTATAGTCTTGTGTAGCTGGTTATCTTTGGTGTGAAAGTATGTGCGTAGAGCTTTTATATAATTAGTATGATGTAGCTGTTCCACATCGATTACCTCTCCCTCCTTTTTTCTGCTTGGAGTTCAACACATGAGCTGGGAGGATGCATTCGGTATTCATATAATAGTTTTCTGGTGTGTATGTTGATGTTTTTTAAATCGCTTGGTGTTCATTTCACTACAACAAAAGAGTAGGTTAAAATAGATAATGCATACGTATTTATAGCTTTAAAAAGGTTTCGTGAGTTTAATTTCTTTTGAAAAATGGCTGTTAATCTTGCGTTGTAAATATCTGCCAGGGATTTTTTTATGTTGGTGTGTGATAGTCTGCCATCTACCCTTTTCAATATGCTATAATTTGCATTATTATTATTGTTGTTGTTTTAATTATTATACATTTACATTTTCTGTTGATGATTTTCTTACCTTTCTTACACACACCACTATCTGTAGGTCCATTCCATTCATAAAGAGCCTCGTCGGCAAGTCAAATAAAAACTTTTCATCCCGACGCGGACTCCCTCGGAAAGCAAACAACAAACAAAGAAGGCTTCAACCGATGTATTTTACGTTGTAAACAAAACTTTAAGGGCTTGAATAAAGGCGTTGCGAGGGCAGGTTGGCAGCGGTCCAAAATTCTGTCTGCGGCGCACAGGTACTTATAGATGAATTATTGTGATGCAACCATTAAGAAAATCAATTTATGGATCGCTGTTAAGCACCTTTTGAGTGCTTTGTTTACTAAGGTGTATTGATTTATTTGCTCCGAGTGACAATTTCTACGATGGGCGTTGTATGAAAGTAAAATAGTGTGTGAAGTATTAAGAACGCTAAGTACATCCAAGTTTATTGGAAATTAGCTTCAATTATTGGCTGAGCTCGGGTCGAAGATACGCAAATGACATGAAGTGGAATAGGCGGTGTTTAGCTTTTACAAGTAGAGTTCTTGGTGTGGGTATTATTAGATTTGTTAAACAAAAACACCCACAGGCTTTTATTTTTGAGATATTTCAGACATCATGTTTGGTGTTCACGGCAATAGTCTATATAATAGCTAACCTTTTTTTGAAGTCGTAGAATAAGTAGTAATTTACCTAAATAAGATTTATTAGATAAAACATTTTGGATTAAACAAAAAAGTACTAAGTGATCACTACCCAACAGTTGTTTGTTTTTGTAAAATCTTGTGTGTGATGCGGATAAGTGTAAGACTAAAGCAGCATTATGTGGTGGAGTGTTGAGTTGAGTTAAATCAGGGGCGGATCCAGAGTAGGATTTGGGGGGGGGGGGAACTACATAATTTTGTACTATATTTAAGACATGTGTAAATGTATTTTTGATACATATTTCAACATGTATTTCATAGCATCAAATCTACCACTATCTCTTTTGCTGAGAACGCGCCCACGCGGAAATACGCTTATTTTCAAATGAATCCTTATAGGGTAAATAAAATTGATTAGCAACTCAAAGACCTTTTCTTAGCAGAGCGTCATTTATGATGGAAATGCGGTAACTTATATGTTAAAACATTATCGATAATTGAATTGTTAAATGTTCAATTGTTGATTTTTATTACGATTTTCGGTGTCTCATTGGCAAAAATGTATAACGTACAACTTTTTTTTTTTTTGGGGGGGGGGACTCTCTTGAGGTTTAGAGATTAGTTGACTAATTTCATCAACCTCAAACCTAGCCGTCATATATTAGCTGTTACCGTTTACCAGAAGCAAAGTATTTGTTGCAGACATCGCATTCCGAACGAAGACGCCATACATTATGCTAGGTGTTTTTTAATCAATTTATAACTGTATGTCCCGAAAATGAAATAAATTATCTTAAAGACAATCTATCAAGGTCTCTTATAAATGAGTATAATAAGACAACGTGCCTAATATCAATTCTTGTAAAAACTTAAAAATCGTCACGATTTTAATTACTTATTATAGTGATATAACGGAGGAGGCTTTGTATTGTTTATGCTTATAAATCAATCTCTTGTATTTTGTATCAATTTTTTATTTTTTTTAGTTTTTTAGTTTAGTTTAGATTGGTATGTCGGTCATTGCTGTTATGGGAGAGGATGGTTTGAGGTTTGTGCCGAAACAAGGAAATTGAGTCACCATCGTACTTTTTCTTCAAAAACTGGGGGAAGTGTTAGTACAAACAATAGATAGTGACTTAGTTTAGTAGAAATAATAAGATTTACCCAAAATGAACTCGAAAATGACAACGTAGTCCCGACAAAAAGCAGCGGCAAAACTTACTCCCCAAACGAAATACCAACAGGGTTCACAAAAATAGGTTGGGTGCTAAACTTAAAAACAGTCAGGGAGAAGAAAGGCGGCGGTGTGAACACATAGCACACTTTCCAAATACAGTTATAACCCCCTTATGGACTATAAGGAAATAATAATAATAAATTATGCGTTGAAAAGTGATCCATTTTTCTCTACGTGGATTGAATCTTGAATTAAGTCTTGTAAAATAACGTCTTCTAGTTAAATCCACAATACCTTTATTTAGGTAAAGCGCTTTCGGCTAATATGCCATCGTCAGTACCATTATTATAAATTACAGGAAAAAATTATGAGACTGTCAAAATATAAAATGATACTAAAAATCTAAACAAGCAATCTTGACTAAAAATGGAAAAACACTTTCAAACCAGCAACATAAAACATCGCGTTCAATCAAAAAATTTAGAATGGGACAACTGAAATTGTAAAAATCATTTAGTATTGTCCAGTTTTGGCCATTTAAAATTTTGTATATCTCTAAATAGTTTAATTTTGATGATTCATTACAAAAATTTAAACTTTTTAAATTGTCCAAAGTGGAAGTATGTTTAAATGATAATAAATGATTCGCTAACGAAAAATTTGTAGTTATAATGTCTGTATTTTTGTACTCATTAAATTATTTTATCTTTAGTATGGACAAAACCGGAACAGACACTGCCTACAGTAGAAGAAGCTTTATTTATGTCATTAGATGCAAATAATTTAGAAAGGTAAATTGAGACTTGACCAATAAACCTAAGGGGGTACCAATATTTGGTATTTTTATCATATGTGATAGTGTTAAAAGAAAACTTAAATTTTGTCAGATATTTATAGTACAATTTTTCTATTAGGTAATTTGGAAAACCGTTAATATGAAGTTATTTTACAAGAATTAATGAAAAATTATGCGTTTTAACACAAAATTTTGCATTTTAACACGAAATTTTGCATTATAACACTAAATTTTACGTTACAACTCAAAATTCAAAATGCAAAATTTCGTGTTTAAACGTAAAATTTTGTGTTATAATGCAATAATTTTGTATTGTAAAGCAGATTATTTGGTAAAGAAAATAAGAAAAAGCGGTGTTTATTACACGCCTTCGTGGGAGTACAAATGCTTAAATGTACAAATCAACTGCAACTATATTAAACATCCATGATCGTAACAAATCCGCTGCAATGACTACGGAYAATTACTCAGAAAGCATTMTTAATAAAAGCTCCAATAAAGAAATTTTGCACACGCTAAAGCGTTATGCTGTATTGCAATTCGAGTGACTTTTCTGCCACTTACCTTCATATTCCTACAGTTTTCCTGCTACGAAATTGCCGGCTCCAATATAAATTCTCCCGAATGCCTTCCGCATTGTTCCGCGTTCGACGACGCAGCTGTTCCAAAGTTCCCTGTAAGTTCCCGGAACAAAATAACTCATATGTGGTTTGGAACGCTAGGTGCAAGTACAGAAACTCTGATTTATTACGCTGGGAACAATGCTGGTCGTCTCAAGCCGTGACGGCGTGTAAAAGCAAATGGGGTGAAATGGGAGTGTAATGGAGGGATATTATCCTTGGAATCTTGCTAGCTACATCACCCCACAAGCGTCCATTACGTGCTTGTACCTTCAGGGCCGGCGCTACCGTTTGCGTGGCCAAAATTCACATTCAAATCCGATACCAATTTATGTTTCTACCTAAAAAAACATGTTATATATATGAGGGTGAATGCTTTCAGCTTAATAGCGATCCCCTAGGTGACACGATAGCCAGATTATCTGAACATTGTTTAAAATCTACTTAATTCTTATGGAACGATAATTTTTATAAACAAAAATCAGGTTGTGCAATGGGTTKACCTCGTAAGTCCTGTAGTAGCCAATTTGTTTATGGAAAATTTTGAACATGTAGCGATAAACAGTTTCCAGTTTAAGCCACAATGTTGGTATAGGTACGTAGATGACACTTTTGTTATTTGGCCTCACGGTCTAGAAGGGTTGGGTAGGTTTCTAAATCATTTGAACAGTCAAAATCCTAACATAAAATTCACTATGGAATTAGAAAGCAATGGTAGTTTACCTTTCTTGGATATCCAAATATATAGAATAAACACTGGACAGTTAGGACACAAAGTTGACAGAAAACCAACACACACAGACAGATATTTTACATGCCACATCTCACCATCCTCCCTCTCAAAAGAATAGTCTTATAAGGACGTTATTTGTTAGATCACAAAGGATCTCAGACAAAAGTTCTTTACCAAAACAAATATTTTATCTTAAATCAGCGTTAGTGATTTCAATAAAAGTGCTCATCCAAATCGAGGAAATTCTCAACCAGGACAAAGTAAATTGAAGTTGAGTTTGCCTTATATACAAGGCCTTTCGGAAAAATTTAAAAGGATGCTTAGAAAATACGATACTTTAGTTGTTGATAGTACATATAATAATTAAGATAAAATTTCCAGTTCTACTAAAGATAAAGAACATTTAGAGAGTGAAGGTGTTTACAAAATTACTTTTTCTTGCGACAAGTGTTACATAGGTCAAATTAAAAGAAAAATAGGCACGCGTTTGAAAGAACACGTACGTGCTACTAGGCTGCAACAGATAGATAAATCTTCCGTAGCTGAACACTCATATTTGACTAAACACATGACTGACATTGATAAAACAAAAATTTTACATAGAAAAAAATATTATCACAAACGTGTAATAAAAGAAGTTATAGAAATTTGTAGGAATACTAATAATTTTAATAGGGATTGTGGAAATTATGGGTTAGGTGACATTTGGAAGTCTATTTTGTAGTTATTTTTTATCAGGTAGTTCATGTATATCTAGTAGGTAGCTAGTTCCTTTTTCGTCGTTAGGTTAATTTCTATCAGGTTGGCACGTTGTTTTTATGACGCCTCGCTTCCTTGGTGAATTGTTTATTTATTTTCCAAATTTTGTTTGAATTTGTGTCAGGCAAATTTTGAGGTTCTTCGTCTTTGACAAAGATTACAGGTGTAATCGAAACGTCAGACTTATAATTTTTTGTCAGTGTTTTCAAGAGACAGCGACCTTTCCGAAAAATATATTATCTGAAATTGCATAAAGTTTCAACTGATCCAATTTTCAAAGTGGCTTCCTTCAACCTCTATGCAAATCTATGCATTATCATTGAGGAAAAAATTTGCTTCATCACAAAACAATCCAATTCAAACTGTGTCTATCTTCATCCATCATGTTCATAGCAGTTTCGCAAAATTCTATCCTACGATCGAAATCATCTTCGCTCAGTTCTTGCAATAAGTGAATTTTGTATGGATGGAAACTTTCTTTTTTATAAATTTTTTGAGCAGATCTTTTGCTAATATGGTGAGTAAGAGCATGCTGGTGTACGGAACACTTGGGATTCTGCTGCACATCTAACAAGCTACTTTCCCCACTCGTAGCAACCTTTGGGCGTTTTGGGCTATGACGATCTTTAATACTGCCGGTTCTGTCAAAACGTTCCAATGTTTTACTAATTGTTGATCTCGCAATTGGTTTACGATCTTCATGAATTGCCTTGTAGATTGCAACTACTTCCGAATAACTTCGCCTTCTGTCTCCATAACAAATCATCATCAAAATTTCGATGCGATCATGTCCGGTTAACTGAGGCATTGCGATTGCAAATAACAAAGTGAATGAAAATATCACCAGTCACGAGGAAAATGGAGACACCAGGAGTTTTTGTCTTTCTTAGCGATAACGAATACAATTTTTATCCCCAATTAAAAAAAATGCAAATTACTCCCATATCTCGGAAAGCAGAGGTGTCACGGAGTTGAAAAAATGCTAAAAGATGCGTTTTAATTAACCATAGACCTATGCACAATCAGCAAAATCAGTCGAACAAAACCTGAAATATCCTGCTGGTTCCATACTCCGTAGAGGCCTTGTATATTTAGATATAGCTAATAAAGCTGGTTAATTACTCGTTGCAGGGATATGTAATCTGATCTCATCCAATTTAATGCAGCCTTAGGCCTTTCACTACCATTACCGTGGCTTCATTCTGTAGTATACATATCCGTATTTAAAGTATAAAATTCAAATCGCTAGACATAAAATTATTACCTTATATATCTCCACTGAAAACCTGAAAACTCAGCTAACATAGTGACAAAACTGTCCGAACAAACAATGAATTAAACTCTACAAACTTAGTTAAACTAGAAACCTGCGCTAACGAGCAGCTGTTTCGCGAGCGCCAGCCTAATCCCTAAACATGCTAATTTATTAATGCTTTATATTCTCAACTATGAAATACACTTTAAGCCTATTCGCGGTGAAATGTAGACAGACTCAAATCCCTCTATTGCTGTTACGTGATATGTATTGGAGAACAGGGGCGCAACGAAATCCCTTCGGATATGCCATGGAGATATTTACTTAAATATGGATCCCGTCCCTGTGGACACGTTATTTTCACCCAATATGTTTGATTTCAACACGTTATGATGTTGGCAAAGCACTGTTATATAAATGATGTAGAAACCTTAAGATCTACATGAAAATTGTGCTTGTGAATCGTGGTAAAGTGTTAAAATTAAATTAATTACCTAATTAAATTATTTGCGCGTTAACAGAATAAAATAAAATTGAAGATAACGATTATTTGCCAAAGTTCGGAAATACGTTGAAACAAGTAACTTAAGGTGTAAAAGAAGATTATGATTAAGATATGACGTCATCATTTTTTAATAGAACCATATGCATTTTTGTGTCACTCGAGCTTTTATTTAAAAAACTTAACCATTATGCCAATTGGCATAAAAAACAATCAAGAAAATGGCTATTTTATATTTCACATGTGCATAAATAGATATGAAATTCATAATTAAACAATGTATGTCATTAAGTGACCGGTCTCCATATTTAATGAATTAACAAGTTTTGGAGTTAGCGAAAGAAATCATTTTACACATGTTCAAATAGCAGGGTAGCAATCGCTTTTCAGCTCGAGTACGGTCTTCTAATTCTTACAGTGTGTGGACGTTCTACCCATACCTTACTTTTTAAATGGCCTAGAGATAAATCTAGAGGTCAAATCTGGCGTCATCTATCAAAGAAGCGATACCATCGTGCTTGAACCAAATGTCTTCTCTAGGAATATAATTGTAGTTCATTCTGCCATTCTGATATTAATTATTACAAAACAAAAAATGCAGATTTACTGTACTACTAAAAATATAACGGACAAAGGAATAAAATAAAGCTGTCCTTTATACCTGACCTGACCTGACCTGACCTGACCTGACCTGGGGGTTTTAACAGAGAATGATTTGACCGATTTTCTAAATAACGTAGAACTAACCTAACACAAAACAGGATAACCATAAACTATAACAAAATAATTGTCACGATAAGAGACCTTTTTAGCGAGAAAAAGTTAATGACAGTAGCTCATACAAACTAAGGGGTCGAAATATCGGCTTGACGAATAAATATCTGGGAACCTACATAACCAGCAAACTCAACCGCAGAGGAAGTGCAAGAGAGGAGAAGAACCACGCACAGAATAACAAGAGMTATATTGTCATTTGTAGAAAAACACAAGCAGAAYTGGAGCATCTAAAAAAAMGTATAAACATCGGTAATACTGCCCATCATGATATACCATTAATACCAAAGCTAACAGAACAAGCTTAGGAAATGCAGAGAGGAGTATCGTACAAATGTTGGCCAAAGCTGTCAAAGAAGCCGAAACCGGGAAGGGCAATCACAAAGAGAATAGAAACATATGTATCGAAATATTGGGGACATATTCAAAGGAGAGAAGAAGGCCATATACTACAAGCAACATGAAAAATGAACAGTGACGAGCTTAAAGTAGGAAGACCGTACTGCACGTGGAAAACAACTGTGGAGGCAATAATAACAAAATCACATGTACGTGAAGAACAGTTGTCAGAAATCGCAAAAGACTAACTAAGTGCTTTTGATCTGACCTGCTTAGTGAGATCTTCTGGCCTTGATCAACGTATACACAAACAAGTTTTATTGTTGTTTACACATTTGTCTAGTTAACTTATTTACCACAAAGTAGTATTTCGTTCACTTAACAAATAATAAAAATAATAATAAAATAAAGTTGACATTTTAGGCGTTTTGAGCAGTACTGATAATGAACACCATTAAAAAGTTAAATATTTCTGAATATTTCTGCATTCCTGTTTATCTACAAATTGCTATTTTCTACAGTAAACTTTCAAAGTAGAATATTACATAGTTTACGTGTAGATAATAGCGTAACAGCCCATCACTGCACATCCTTCACGTTACCAGTTTTGGTGAAATCTTGTAAGAAGGCTTCTTTTGGTGTTCAATTAGGCTTCTTAAGATTACGTCATCCAATATGGCGTCCAGGGGGCAAAAAGCGCACGCATGGGACGCGCCTGCGAAACCCTGGAAACGGACGCGTGGCTGATAGAGTTGGGTCCTTCATGACCAAGTCGTTCAAATTGAATGACTCATGGCTTGATTTGGCTCACAGCTAATGAATCAGCGTCGTTCGTGCGTCGTACGTGGTTAACGGCTGACGACAGCACACGACGAGAACACAACATGGCAGCATATTTATATGCTGTGGCGAGACAGGAGACACCGCTGTCACTTTCAATTCACGATCCATATCTCTTCAAGCAGGTCTAAACAACTCCGTAACTCGTTCTTAGTAATGATTCTTGAACGACTTGAACGATCCGAATCTGCGCGATTGATTGAACGATTTGAATTGAATCGAATGTCCCAGCTCTAGTGACTGACGTTGGCATTAAGTATTGGGTTTCTATGACGGCGCGCTAGAAGCTGCATCGTTTTGACATTTGCCCCCTGGCAGTCGCTCCGAAAGTCACGTGTTCTATAAAGCCTAATGGTAACATTGACATCCTGATGACCACCATAACCTAACATCATTAAAATTTGAATTCGTTCAGTCCAACACCATTTTAATTAAACAATCGTTTTTGAGAACTGTCACTGCCAATGTCGCATTTCTACAAAGTCAGCTTTTGCTAACTTTAGCATTACTTCAGACTGGACTAAGCACTTGTTGAACATTAACATTTCCAAAGAATAACAAAATGCGATTGGTATTAATAGATAACAGCTATCATCTGTAGATTCCAGCATTTGTGTGTTAATTGTTTATCGTAGTCTGAAGGGACATAAAGTACCAGCAAGGTTAACTCGCGTTACTCTCTCAAACAATTTTTTTAGTGTCATATGGATCATTAACTTGCCCATATAAAACGATATAAAACGGGCAGATATTTTAATTACAAGGAAATTGACATTTAAAACAATTTGAAAAGTATAAAATACAGATATTGTTACAATAAATTCTTTGTTAGCTAACCACTTATTGTTGTATAACCCCTCCTCCTAGACAATTTAAGTTCGCTACATATACATATATAAATACATATAATAAACGGTCAAAATTAAATTATTCAGAAATTTGGGAATAAGTTGAAATAATCGAATTCTTTCCAAATGCGGTTCAGCAGTTTACAGAACGTAATATTTTCGTTAAAATCTTAAACGACGCCCTGCTCTTATCCCTGTATATGTGAGCGTAGTATATTTAAAGAGCCTTTCAGTGATACCCGACCTATTACTAGCATTAATTCTGCTCATCCCAATTAAAGTTTGCAAAATAATATTTCCTTAAAAAGCGTACGTAATTGAATTACTATTGATTCATGTAAAAATGCGGCTTTCAAACGAAAATTGAATAACGAAATTTGTTGGTTTGTATATAAATATAAATAATCAAAGTCTACCACCTCCATTTTTCAACGAAAAGAACACGGTGTGTGTTCTTTCCAAGCAATAAAAGTGCTCTGTGCTTGCAGAACTCAATATGTTTTTGAATTGTGGCAAATCTCTGTGTGCCTATATCTGAGCAAAGCCTGCAACATGAAAAGTCCAAAATATTTTCAATATGCGACGACTGCTATACCTCCCCCAATATTTGCCTGGAGCATAATGGTTTTCAGAGCACCTAAAAGGAAAGTGCCACATTCAAGCACCGTGCATAAAGAGAGGGAAAATGGACTTCACCTTAGGGTCTTCACTTCATCTTACGTGACATTCGCATGCACAATACTACTGTATAGATCCGAATGCAGCGGGCGGGATTTCAAAATTAAACTTGCCAAAGAATTGCAATTTCCTCGGACTGGAACACACATCTTGATACTAACAGAAGGAGGCTTCATTTCCAAACAGCATCGTTTACATCCAGATGATATCTAACATTTTGTACTGTGCGGACTGATTTAGCTGTTAAAGAATAATATATGGAGAACGACAGCCAATATGTCCTTTGCATCTCTTAATAAGAATAATGGGCGCGTTTATTTTCGTGCTTACAGCAAATTTGAGTTAAAATGGTTGCGATTTAAATGCCCGACTCTCATGAGTCTAGTGTATGTGAAATTTAAACAATATAAGAGCTACTGCAGGTAAGTAATGCAACTCTCTTACCCTTATTACAAACCTGCAATAAAATTTATCTTTCATCTCGGACAGCACGCGGCCCCTCACAAGTTACCGCAAATAACCGGATTACCATAAATTTAGGTCCGATTTTCGGAAGATGGTTAAGCAGGGACAGATTATTTAAAGTTCAAACCAAAACTATGAGCGAAAAATGTTCCGTCCTTGGGAAAAAGCTGCTCCAAGTACCGCTCAGAATGAAGTTGCTGACGCTGACATGGATGTACAAATTGAAGAAAACAAGAGGAATCGTCTTTACCTTACCCAATATGCCAAAGAAATCATAAAAAATGTATACAATTTTTTGATAAAAAAGGAGTGCAGTGCTCAGTTAAAAGTGACAAGTGAAATGGTTGGTGTCTCCTACACGACAAAAAGCCAATTCAAGAAAATCACGCAATTCGGAGAAATTTCTAAATATATCAAAAGGGCTTGGGATAGAAATTAAAAAAGTAAATTACCAGATGTATAAGGAAAATAAAGTTCCAACTACGGCAAGTCTGAAATTAAAACTTTTGGAATTAGGATAAGACATAAGTTATTGCGAAGAGTGGTTCAGAAAATACTTGAGGGGCATCGGTTTTAATTATAGTACATTAAACCAACGTTTGTCCATAATGGAATCAACCCGACTAAGAAGAATGAGATGGGATTATATAAACGAAATCAGAAGGTAGTGCCATGAAAATCGTAATATCTTATATTTGGATGAAATGTGGTACGACACCCACGACTTGATAAAACAAGGTCTGACAGATGGGACAAATAACTGCGTTCTGCAAGCACCACCTTCGAGAGGAAAAAGAATTATTATTAGAATTATTATTATTAATGATGGATGGGTGGAAAATGGCTTATTACGGTCAGCGAAATAGATCCAAAATTGTTCTGCTGACTGCCATTGCGACATGGACTCTTTACTTTTTGATACTTGGTTTCAGCAGCAGTTACTGCCAGGGCTACCACCAGGATCTGTTATAGTCATTGGTATCTTTAGTTCTCTGTTTATATGTTCATAATTTGATTGAGTGGAAGAGCAGGTGCCGCCCTTCCGTGGGCGGCGACTGAACTCCGCCATTTCGTTAGTGTAAGATAACAAATTTGTTTCTTTTTCATTTTTTGTCTTTCTGATATATTTATATACTACGATAAAGACAACTTATTATTATTAATAAATTCAAGCGCGTTCTCACACCGATGCGCGGTGACGATACGCGCGCGTACTCCTATAATAAACAGACTTTTGGAGCGAATGGAGGTGACGACTGGAAGGTATTTGTTGAAGGCATAATACATATGCTCTGCTACCACTGCTAAGCCGGGGTGGGTCGCTGACTATTTTATATTTAAGCTGCGTAAACAACTACTTCGTCTCCATAATTTACTTTCTTGCAGTAAATCTTTTGCTTTTAAGCCGAGATCGGACATTACGAAGCAATGAAAAATGTAAAAGGAGAGTGATCTTATCAAGAATAAGAGATACGGAGCATAAACATTTTTTGTTGTTGGTTTTCTTTGCAAATAAGTGCATTTTGTATTCAGCTTAAGGAATGGGTGATGTCTGATGTATCTAATGAAAATGTTTTTAAAATTGTTATGGACCTCATAGTGTCAGCTGCTATTGGTACAAAAGCCGGCCTATATTCCATTTTACCACCACTTTTCAGAATTACAAATCATGCAGATTTCTACGCCGCAATTTGGATATTAACGATTTAATTGGAATTGCAGCATCCCCGGGCGTATTATTGGATGTCAGCACCACCGATGACAGTTTAATCGGATTTTGTGCAGTACACGACATATTCGATATGGTATAACATAAATCAGTTACAATTTACATCAACAGATAACAATCTGGTCCAATTTAATGCATTTGAGATCGCTTTTAAAGGGTGGCATTTCAGTCAAATGTTGCCAATGGATACGTCGTTCTAGTGTATAATAGTAACAACAAGAATACAAGCTCTATACGAAACATAACTAACTGCAAAGAGATCTGAGTCCAGGGTGAGCTAGATATCTAGTAGAAGTCAATATTAAAAAATGAGATAAATTGTAAAATTACCGTTATCTATAATTTTGTATATTTAAAGAATTTCTAGAAAATTTTATTTTGAGGATTTATTACAAACATGTAAAGAATTTAAATTATATAAAGAGGCAGTGTGTTTATATGATAATAAATGATTTGCTAACGAAGAATTTGTATTAACCATATCATTATTTTTATATATTTTATATTGTTTTAAGTGTTCATTGCCTCTAATTGAAAAAGATATTCCCGTTTGCCCAATATAAACAGAATTACAATCGTTACAAGAAAAACTATAAACTCCCGAATGATTCAAAACTGGAATTTTGTCTTTATTGCGAACAAAACGGGAAACACACTCACTGCCTACCGTAGAAAATCCAAGACTTATTCCATGAGAGGAAAACAATTTAGATAAACTAAGTGAGACTGGACAAACAAACTTAAGAGGATACCAAATTTAGGCTGCTTCAACAAAAATGGTGTTAAGGAAAGTTTAAATTTTGTGAAATAATTAAAGTATAATTTTTGTAATACATGATTTGGAAAGTTATTATTAAAAGCAATTTGAAGAATTGCATCTAGTTCCTTTTCAAAAGCGTTTAAAGAAAGAGGTAACTTAAACAGTCTGTTAAAAAGAGAATGAAATCCGGATATTTTGTGTATATAAAGGTGAAAAAAAAAGTACTTAATAATGTTATCTGTGCATGTGGGTTTTCTAAAAATGGAATTTGATTATTAATTTCTATTTCATAAATAAAAATTATAGAATCATGAAGAGAATTAATAAACGTAAGAAAATTATTTAAGTCATTGTAATTTCCTGTAAAAAGGCACAAAACATCATCTACATAACGATATTAAAATTTAATATGGGAAGGAAAAGAAACGTCTTTGAAAATATCTTGTTCCAAATTATTCATTAAAAGTTCTGCTAAAAGTGGGCTGAGAGACGAACCCAATGCTAAACCTGAATCTTGTATGAAATAATTATTCTCGAAACAGAAAAAATTTTGATTTAAGACAATTTCTGTTAAAGAAACCAAATTATTTTTGTGAAACACGGGTAAGTTACAATTTAACATCAGACTATTTAATATTTTTGGACAGTCTTTTGGAGGTAACCAAGGAAATAAATTATTGACATCGAAAGAAACAACGAAAGAGTTCTGGGGAATTTCGAAATCCTTAAGTTTATTTGTCAAGTCAATTGAGTTTTTAATAGCAAAAGAATATTCGAAATGTAAAACTTCACGTAGCGTCAAATTTAGCCATTTAGCTAATTTATAACAAGGAGGATTTAGGTAACAAACAACAGATCTGATAGGACAGTTATCTTTGTGTTTTTTAGGAAGTCCATAAAACCTTGGTGTTAACGGATTCATAGACATTTGACTTAGTGTAGTTAAATAATTTTAATTTTGGTTCAAATTTGTCTAAAAGTTCTTTTAATTTGTTGTTAAATTTAATAGTATTATCAGTCAACCGTTCTAAAATTTTCGCAGTCCAAGAAGTTAAAAACRTTATTTTTTTTTTATTTTGAAGTCAAAATTTCTTATTTCCATTTTCACAATGTCAGTTTTATAAATTCTTTTGTATTCCTGTTTTTACATTATGAGGCACTGATGACGGCTAATTATAGCTGAAAGCGCTTTGCCAATTTATTAAATATAGTGGATTTGATAGACTTCGTGAAGATTTATTGTAGAAGTAAACATTACTACATATATCCACTTAGAGAAAATGTTTTAAATTGTTTGAAAATTTAAAGTTCTTAATATTGGTAAAATTCGAACTTAGGTCATTACTATTTGATACTTGCCTTAACTATTAGCTTTTATCTCTTGATTCTCTTTCCGGTTTTCTCCCATTATTTGGATGTTCATGTATTATTGCTTAAAATTGACGGATTGCCTGTTGACCAGGATTTGTTGCGTTGCCGTGCACTTAAACAGTTATTCCTATAAAATTAATTTAGGCTAAGTCAGCTAGACTTTGCCTACTAGAGAATACAAAATACAACTGTGTTTTAATCGGTAATTTAATCCGGTGTGTAGTCAGATGGCAGAGGGTTGTCCACTACTCAAAGAGGGAACCCTTTTAACGGCTAAGCGAAACATCAAGGTTGTCCGGAGAAAAAATTACACGCCCGTTACCTCATGAGCACCCAGGAACATCCCGTGGGTCCCCGTAAATCTGTTTATACCGTTAAATATCGCGCCAAGCGTGTAATCCATTTCGGCATCGTCCACGCGTGAAACACAAAAGCCTCCTGTTCGAACACGGAACTGGGAACAGAAATAATATCCAAGTGGGCCGTGGAGATCCGTCGCCACTGGCAACCCGAAAGGCTCCATAACACCACGGGTCCGGTCTTCCCGCGATAATTTCCGGGAAAATTGGATTTTTCCCTGATGAAAGGGATACGGGTGTGATGTTCTTGAACGTCAATTTGTCAGGACGAAAAGTGGTTTTTAAAGGGGAAAATTTTATGGAGAATTGCTAAGCGCAGCGAAAGATATCGGGGTATCGTGGGTTAGGATGTGGTTTAGGCTGATGTAAGTTTTCGGTTAAAGCGCGTTTCAACTTCTGCTTTCCATTTAGAGCGATATTTAGGTATAAAAGTGCAGTTGATTCTCATCTATTCTGACATTCATTATTATCATATATCGTTTTTGTATTTTTTATTGCAGGCGTGGTTTCTAAATGAAAATTTGTATTTTTGACTACGTTTCGGATTTATTTCTTAAGTTTTTGCCTTCCTCAGATTTTCAACGAACGAATCATGAAAAAACTAAAGTTATTGATGGAATCGACCCCACATTTAAGGAAATCGAGGCGTAGGTTGCACCGAATAATAATAAATAGTGAAAAACATTGCCGTTATTGTATTCACCTTTTAACTCTATACACCTATTCATTCTAGCAAACTAGTGATTGAAACAAGAATACCACTGTGCTTGGGTCACCTCTTTTATACGGTTTTCGAATGTATTCTTGAAAATAAAAAGAAGTCACATGGTGATAAGTCGGACCTGTAGGGTGGATGTATAAACAATTGTAACCTGACTCCTCGAAAAACTGCATCGTTCGCTGCGCTGTATTGTCTTGACGAAAAACAATTTTGTTTCGTGGACGCTCAGTACGAAGTTTTTATTTCCGTCATCCCAATCCTTAAAGTACAACAATCAATTCTGTATGTGACTCAGTAACAATTCAAGTCTCCGCGCTAGATTTCCATGTCGATTTGGCAACATAGGGACGTTGTCTTCTGTAGTATCCCTACTCCAACACTAAGGTCAAAATTGATAACGCTGCTACTTGGGACATTTTTGGGTGTTGAATCCATCCAAACTGCAGCACAGTGACTTGAAATAAAGCCTGCAATTGTTTATTAAACACCTATCTACATTATATTAGGCCATCCAACTCACAAGTAATGAGTAATTGAGATTTATTATTAATTTTCTAATTTGTCGTCGTGGATTTCAAGCCTTTACGGTTCTTATTACCGATAATCGCCATCGCTGTCGCCTTTTTTATTTGATTTTTCGTCGTAAGCGATTTTTATTTTCGATTATTGGAGCACCATTGCGACTTAATATTGAGATCCACCACGAAAGATCGTAGACCTCCGCATCTAGAATCATTCTGGGAGAACTGAGAACCATCAGGAATAATCTTTGGGCTCATTGATTCATCGCCGTATTTTTGCATCCCAAGGGATACCTACAAGACAAAAGAAAATAGATAAGCTAACCTATACTAATAAATTAACTTATAAAGGTMTTTGCCGTGTAAAGTAATTCAGCCAAAAAAATATATCCCATGTCCTAATTACCGTAGCTACCACATTTGATTTCAATATTTTTTTTTATATAATCGTCAGTGTAMCTCCTAAACTCAATACTMGTTATAATAATGCCACCAGAATTTTGAACCGAAAATTATAATTTGAAAATTATTTGTTTTATTCCTTCTTAAACTTATTGTAGTTTTAATGTTATTTTTCTTCTTCTATTTAACAGCTGTGTTTTGCTATTTGAACACTTAAGATATCTTTCACAAATTAGCTGACGCCCTCTATAAATCATTACTTTATATTTTTGTAATGCGATTCTACCCCTTATTGTCATCGCAAAAATGAGCTGCCATACGCAATAGGTAAAAATATGTAAGATGTAAGTCACAATTCGACTGTCTTCCTCAATCATTCGTCGAACAGAAGCTATGTTCCTTTCATTGACTGCAGAAACTGGTCGTCCCCTTTAAGCCCATCCCTTAAAAAAATTTTTGGAATTAAAATTCATTGTACCGGTCGCATACAATCCTCAAACTTCCTGCTTTTTCACCAAAAGCAGCACTAGGTCTCTCCGTGCACTGCCTTGGTGACATTTAGTGATTAAACGAAACAGAAAACGATATTACAAATTAGTTGAACCAATATTTTGAGAACTAAACACTCCTTGACTACTATCGATAAGTCTCAGTGGTCAGAAGTTACGGCTTCGAGTCCGTATATTTCTAATGAATAATGAGTTGACTAATGCCATAAACAAGCTGGGCAAATAAAAAGTGTATAAAATGTATTGAAAAAAAATGCTCTATGTTGGAGTCCACATTCTCTGGCAAATTTCTTCATTGACAAATGCGAAACTGGGAATGAGCTGTGACTTCCCAGAGGCACAGACCAATTTGCTTTAAAGCTTTGGAAAATGAATTAACTCGCACTGCAGATTTTAATGCTGTTAACAAATTGCTCGAGCATCCCATATGGTAGTAACCTGTTTGGCGATGCGTTCACTTAGAACATCTGACAGTTCAAATGACGAGGGGCGCAAATAAGTCACTAGCGGCTGTGCTGACTGAAGTAATTTAAGCTGTGTAAACTTACATCTTCAAAACGATTTCATTTTCACATTTAATGGACACTACTATGTTGTAGTATAAAGTGCGCACATACATAACGTTAATTTTATATAACTTTGCTAAGATCACCCCACTGTCAATTTCCTCCAGGCAGGTGTCATAATTTTATTTATACGCTTAAATTTAATGCCACTATCATTTTATGCATAATGGTATTTGTAATTGAAATTGTACAACCCTTGAAGGTTTAGTCTGAAACCCTCTTAGCGCACGGTATACCCTCTCAAGAATTTTCGATGACGCTCTTAATGTCTTTCTCTCTCTCTCGCTCTCTCTCTTTCTCTCTCCCTCTCTCTGTTTGTCTCTCATTCTCTCATCTCAAGTGTAACAAGGAAACAGCAATACCTATAGTAGAAATAATTGACCTGGACAAGTAATATCGCCGAATGAATATATTAGCGCATGCGTCATTGTACCGACTAAATTCAGAATAAATTTGATCAGTACGTGCGTCACAAACCTTATTTGCTGCAAATGTGACAGTCTCATAATTTGTAGCTTATAGCAAGTATACCGCTATGTTGAATTCGGAGAAAAACATCCCTTGTAAAAGGAGATCATTTTTCAGGGATTGTATCTAGCTAATGGAAGCAGGTTTCAAAAAGAGTTTAAAATTACCCCTTGATGTATAAAAATTTTTGTGTGGTAGCGACTGTTTTATCGTTTTCAATGAATGTATCGGTATTATATCCCAATCATAGCGCCGGGGGACTTTTCACGCGCACTGTATGCTGGCACAAACTTTAATACATATGCTTGCATCTAGCCTTAAAAACCCATTGGAAATGTATGGAACTGCAGAGTGCATACTGATAGTAGAGCTCTGTAAATTGAATTACCTCCAAAACGATTAATCTTGACAATAAAAGTCGCCTATGACTTTGACGTAACATTTTAACTTACTGTGTCACTAATCACTTTACAGAAATAGTAGTATATGCAAGCACCCTTTAGATAAGCTATATTTTCGAAAACAATTTGTGTATGGTCGAAACCAGTCGTTGTCGTTTAGAAACAACCAAAATGGGCTGGTACGCAACCAGTTTTGCGAAAAGCTGAGCAAAAAACACGTTGATTAATTAGATTCATATCGAAATCTTTTGCCTATACACCAAATGCTTGGTATGATGTTAGWAGAAAAACAAATATCAATGCCATCTGTCAGCAATGAACTGACACGATGACAAAGCCAGCTAGCTGTCTTAATGAGTACTACATTCTAAAGGAAGTGATTTGTAATCTGTCAAGTTGGCATGCACCTGCATAGATCAATCTGACAACAGTCTCCTATGACACTTCTTTCTGACGGGCAAGAACCGACACATAAAAAACTACACTGATGAGCTGTAATGACAGCGAAATAGATCTACCTCTAGTTGGTTGCGGTGTAGACAACGTATAGCTCCGTGACCAACACAATAGGTGTAATTCTGCGTTCTGTTGTTATCTCTATAATATTTTCGTCGAGACTGTAAAAGGAAGCCATCGAAATCCAGAAAAACCCGCACAATTACAACCGAGACCGGGGCATCGACCTACCTGGAATCTGGAAACCGGTCATGCGTAACAACGCCCACGCGTCAGTGATCCGGACGAGTATAAATACCCGAGCAGGCTAGTACACTTCAGTTTCAGAGCTACTTCTGAGGAAGACACCGACATTAGTGTCGAAACGTCAAGGTCTAATAACCAACGTGGGAACCAGCCCGGAAAACAACATGTCATCTCTATAATACTTCGACTTCGAGGTTTGCTTTAATCCAGCAATGAGAAAAGTAAGGCATAACAAAATGACTTTGTTCGCAACTTCTGGTAACCTTAGCCAAACTTAAACATGCGTTTACAAGACGATATCACGTCACGGCCAAAACTAATTTAAAAAATTCGACAGTAATGTAAAGATTCGCAGTACTTGCAAGCTGTAAATATTATGTTTGAGAATTGTCACTTTAATACGAAGACTCTGCGGTGAGTACATCCTAGGAGTATGTAGAAGACTAGAAAGGACTTCATTCAAAAAAGCGAGCTTCGTCAACCGATTAGTATTGTCACTTTAAGTTTCGTATTTTTAAAAAGTCAGCTTTTGCTAACTTTAGCATTACTTAAGACTGGAATAAGCACTTATTGAATATTAGCAAATAGTAAAAAGGCGACAAAAAGTTATAATCTGTAGGTGTTAGCATCTGTAGATTCTGAGTACTTTCAATTTCTATTGTTGATTGATGCTAGTCTAGTCTAGTCTTCAGTAATTCATGGTATTCAAGTGCTTACTGTAGTCGGAAGAAATATAAAGTACCAGCGTACTCATCACACCGTTACTTTAAATTTTATTGACACTCGATATGTTTTAAATATCTTACGGCTAAAGCTACTACTCTGCTATTATACAAATCAGCCAGCTATTGCCTATACTAACCAAACGTCTCGCTATTCTTTTGGAAATCGGACTTTCTATCAAAATAGCAGGTACACTTTGGATGGTTTGCAAACAAACAGTGTACAAAATATCCAAAAGTAACCAGGTAATATTAGAACTGCATCGAGTGTTTACAAAATAACCGTGCCTTCTGAATATTATGCAAACTAATAAAACACGTAGTGACTGATACGTGTACGTTTTCTTGTTGTAACGTAAAATGGCGGTTATATATAGGCTAACTTATAAACTTACTAAACTACCCGCCAAAACTGGACATTGGATAGTGATAATTTAAGATTATGTTTATGTTTTAGTGTTACTGCAGTAGTGGAATATCTCTTGTGATTATTTCACTTAAGTATTGCTAAGAAGATAAGTAGTCATGGCTCACAACGCCAAGTTTACCGATATAGTAACTAGACTTCATGGAAGAAAGCCGAAAATACAGTGATGTTTACTGTTGAAGGATACGATAATTTGGAGGCATAACTTAGACGATTAAAGGAAGTGGGCTCGAGCAGTAGTGACACATTAAACATTAAGATCTACAAAGAATCGATTCTTCGTATAAAATTATCAATAAAGAAACCGACATTGCATAGGAACAGCTCATCATTCCACTGGTCATGGAGGAAGACAAATCACATTAAAGCTGCTCAAACAAAAATACAGCAACATTACTTAGAAGCTTGTTACGGCATTTATAGAAGGTTGTGAAAATTGTCAACTAAAGAGAAAAAAAGAGGTCTAAAGGAATTGTAGTAGTAGTAGTAGTAGTTGATTGCGGGTGATGAGATCGATCGAGATATCTTAGGTATAATTATCAGTGTTGAAGATGGTGGGTTCTATAAACTAGGAACTGTACATGTTATTCTGAAATAATTTTTAATATCTTAGCGATGGTGATGTAAGGAAAGATACTGAAATCACATTAAGAAGTGCTGTTGGAAAACATTCTGTGTCTGGTAACACGCAAGGTTACGCTAGGTGTCAATGTATAAAACGCTGTATTAATAAAAAAAATGTAAATGTGTTTCCATAGGATACTTACTGCAGCAAATGTCATAATTCCCAAAGCTGTGCCAACAAATGAACACGATGTTTTTTCAGATTTCATGTTTCGTAAGTTTTTCTTTTTAATATGTAGCGATTTTCAGTTACTTTTTGTATTTGTTTATGGTGGCTATACCGACCTATTAACATTTAAATCAGAATAAAAAGGGGCTTTCTTAATCTTTAAAATATATGTGATATTGTGCGATACAACAAAATAGAACTTTTAAAATTAGTTAGCTAACGGCATATCTCTGAACAGTATTATTTTATTTTCTTAACCAAGCAGCAAAGATATTAACTAAATAAAACGAATAAATTGATTAACCAGTGTAGCTAATCGTCATTTGACTAAAACCACTATGCAAATCAAGTTTTGGCAGAGGATTTATAAAATATCCAATATATACGAGTGTAACCACTATTTTACGTTACCACAAGACAACGTACACATATCAGTTTCCTTCCTGTTTCATTAGTTTGCATACTATTCAGAAGCAACGGTTATTTTATAAATACTCGATATAGTTTAGGCATATATTAGCTAGTTACTTTTAGATATTTTGTACGCTGTTTGCTTGTTTGCAAATCATCCAAAATGTACCTGTTATTTTGATAGAAACTCCGATTTCCATAAAAATAGCGAGGCGTTCGGTTGGTATATGCAATAGCTGGTTAGTTTGTATAATAGCGGAGTAACAGCTTTAGCCGTAACATATACAAAGAATACAGCGTAAGTTAGTGATCTTTCATTCTGGGTAAAATTTTCGCGTTTACAAGAAATCGTTAGAACCAAAACATCAGGGTTCATAGCGAAGTTCAGCATGCTTGCTGTTTATAGGAATTGTTCTGCTACTAAGCAGATATCATGATCTGTTTCATACTAATTTTGTACAGTTTGCAAAAAATATTTGTTGATAAGGCTCATCTATAACTTCCGCCGTAGAAAAACCACATGTGTGCCAACGATTGCCACTTTGAACGTATAAAATTACTGAAAATCAATCCATTTCGAACACATCTATATTTGTCTACTCCCGGCCCTACACGGTTGCGTCACAAAACTTTCGATTTCGCCCTTCACCCAATGAATCCCAATGTGGGCAATTTCAGTCCACATCATTGATTCGGCATGAGCGCAAAGAAAACCCAATCAGTTATAAAAATGGACAGGCCGAATGAGGGTAGCAGATGTGCTTTGCGCCCCCCTATGATTACATAACGATGTTTTTCCGGGGCAGTGCGCACAGGTGCGTTCGTTAAAAATGAAATAACACCGGAAAAGCACAGCGCAAGATTGAAATATGAATAAATTGCCTTCTGATTGAAGTCTGGAAGGGGTGGCAGTTAAACGGCAGGCAGGCGGAAGCATTTGAATAAGATGCTTCCGGACTACACGTTTGGATGCTCCTTTTTGAAATAAAATGCAGCCGCATGTTGCCCTACCGTATAGTATCAAGCAACGATCTATGAGACTGACTTATGCAGAGGGTTTTACAGCTTGATGGTCGGCCGTCGTAAAATATTGTATTGTAAATGAGGGTTTTTACAACCTTATGGTCGGCCGTCCTAAACTATTGGAATTAGTGGCACGATTCAAAGTTCCTAAATGAGCTGTATTCAAAAAAATCTTGTTGGCTAAAATTTTAACTTTTCTAGTATAAATTTTTGAAATTTGTTAGTTGTGATAATTTAACAATCAATAAAACATAGAAGCTTTTTAACAAATTTTATTTAATGCAGACCTGATGCTAACTGGCGCGACCCGCGATCTATTTTTATGTGATACTTTATTGGGTTTAAACTTTACGATGTATACAATAAAAGCATTTGCATGTTGTAACGAATTTATACAAATTTAATATAAAAACATACAAATTAGTAAGTGGAACATTATTTACATTTGTTAGAAAAAATTTACAATAGTGCACAATAAAATTTATACCCACGGTATCGATTATGTTCATTACACACAACTTAATATGTTGGATTAATTTGTTTGAAGTTTGCTTGTAAACCATTAATTTGTCCCATCATAACTGATGCATTATTATTTGTATTTAGCAAACTAAGAGCTCTAAAACCACAACTAAGCTTTTAATGAGCGAAATATCGAAATATCTGGCCACTGATGATAAGAGTTTGGGTAAGTGATCTATAAGAGTTTGGCAAGTTGTATTTTGATAGGAAAACAACTAATATATCTGCATGTCTAACTTTTTGTTTCAATTTGAACTCTTCTGAAGTTGTGTAAATGATGGATCTATTTTGATGACGTTTTTGTTGCCTTTTGATGTGCATAAAATACTTACTATGCCCTTCTGCATGGGTTACCCAACCCTTTATTAATTTTTGGCATACTGTACAAAAAGAGTGCTTGTCCGGAGTCAATGTCAGCCAGTCATCAAATTTATCCAGTCTTTCTTTAATTGTTGTCTGTACGGCTTTTTTAGCACTTTGGCGTTCTTCACTGTGGATTTTACTTGCATTGCGTTCAGTTCCGCTGTCGCCATTTCCAATAGCATCAGGAACATTTTCTTGTGAATTTACAAGCTCCTGACTTGTTCCTGACTCTTTTAAAATTCTTGTAACAAACCTTAAATTGAGTAAGTAAAGATTATTTCAAACATACTGAACTGACAATTCAAATTAAAATATTATTGAGTTTTCTAATAACAACGATTTAAATGCAACCAGTAGGCAGTAGGCTTTAATTCAAACTTCGGAGTTTTGGACCAGGATCGGGTATTTCTGATACCAAACCATCCCCACTTCCAAAGTGAAGTGCGAATTATCAACACAACTGGTAGAAATTAAAATTACCCATGTAACGCTCTAAAGAGAGAGCTTAATATTGCCCTTATTGGCTAATTATTATTAGCGGTAGATTAGTAGCACTAGAGGGTAGAGAGCAGGCGCAGCGTGACTGAAAAAGACAGTGCATTTGTAGTCACTGTGGAGTAAAGTATAAATTAGAGCAGTGGTGTCTATTGATAGAAATTGTAATAGTTTTTAATACGATATTCTAATGACGCTATAGAAATCTTAGAAATGGAAAAGATCTAGTACAATTATAAAAAACAGGAATAACCATGGCCACGACCAGTATGAATGTGAAATGTAAATCTAACCAATTTCGTGAGAAAAAATCGAAGACATTAGTTATTACATACATTCATTTTTCCCAAAATTGTCACTGATCGTTTTTGACTAAGCGGTGGTGAAGTGCTTATTTTGGCTTAATATATCCACTTAGATATTCATAATAGGTAGGTAGATACTTCATTTTCTCATTTTATAAGATAAAGAAAGATGAAAACATCAACATGTTTGAGCGTAGATCACTATTTTAACTAAGCACTTTGAATCGGTTTATTTCTCTATTTTAATCTAAAATCAACTATGTATTTCAAATTAAAGTGTTGTCATCGTTACTGGGTTGATTTTAGCCAACATTAACTTTAACAAAGAGAAGAAAAACCGGCACTTTTAGTTTTGATGACTATAGTTTAACCTGCTGGTAGTGCATTTGTACTTATGGTGTATGTGCGGTAGTTTGATTGTTCACCAGGCAATATGACCGAACTGTCAAAATAGTCGAGTTTGAAACTAATCAACTGGTGTAGTGAGCAGCATGGATCTGGCAAATTTACTGTGAGATCGATGGTGAGCACTAATAAAACAGGAAAATTGAGAAGGAGAGACATCACGTAACAATATGATCTTGGTTGAATACGAAAGCTACGGTGAAAGTGGTGATGAAGAAGACGGTGACGAAAATGCAGGAACTGTAGAGCTTTTTAGTGTTGCCAGACCCAAAGAAGTCGTTCACAGTGATGCAAATAACAGCGGCGAAGATTATAATGTACTTTTTACAAAATTGCCCCAACCAAAAAGAATGAACAATGCGATAGAAGAAGTACAAGATGAGTATCTAAACAAGAAAGAAATTCCAGTGGAGAAACCTGAACTTAAGGCGAAA
The DNA here is from genome assembly GCA_025024175.1 of Rhyzopertha dominica. NCBI lineage: Eukaryota > Metazoa > Arthropoda > Insecta > Coleoptera > Bostrichidae > Rhyzopertha > Rhyzopertha dominica. The sequence goes on along the minus strand of QCXZ01000053.1, from coordinate 6,996,963 downwards.
ATAAAGATTGCTGTTCCTTCTTTGACGTCATACGAGAGCGACGAAGATGAAAGCAGGCAAGTTCCGCAGAAAAAAATTTGTTCGAAGTCTTCCGGATTGCTGGCAGCATTACCTCCACCAAAAGGTACTACTCTTACAAACAAATCATTTATTCCGAACGTCCTTAAAAGAAAACCTGCACATCTGAAGCATCAGATCTGTCCCGAGCCAAATTCACAATCAGAAAACGAATCGTCACAGGCTTATTCAGATAGTGATGACGATAGTATTGAAATATTCGATCAGGATGCTTGGGAGAAAGCCTGTGCGCCAAAGAAACGCTCGATAAAGAAAACCGTAGAAGTTGTTGCGCAAGCTGCGCTTCCAACGTGCAGCTCCTTTGTTGATATCGCACCTGAGCCTCACAAACCTTATCAAGGACTTGACAATGCTGCTTTTAAAGAACTGGTCGGTAGCTTGAAGAGAAGAAAGGAAAATATCAAACTTGTTGATGTTAATGAAGATGAAGTTTTGCCCGAGACGGATCAGTGGTTGTTGAAATCTATTACTGACCCCATGGTACAGCCACAGACCGTAGTTGAAGATCCTGTCAATCAAACTTGCAGGAGGAAACATCACATAACGTATTTGGCGGAGATGGCGAAGGCCAATGAGCAAGAACTGCAAAATCAGTGGTCCCACAACAAATATAACCGCATGTTGACGCGGTCGAAATATGGATTTTGATGTGTTTCTGTATCTAATGTATTTGTGTTGTGTTCAGTCTTTGACGATGAGTGTATTAAAACAAATCCTTTATTAATAAGGACTATTTACTACTATAAACGTAGTAAATCGTGCGATTTGAGAATAAAGCGTCGATAACTCAACGCACAGCTTCTAGGAACTTGAACAACAAATACTTTGTTAAAAGAGAATTTCTAACAAATTTGCGATATTTTATTTTAAACATGTACTTCTGAATTATATAACAGCACATGGAAATTATAAACGTCAATTTATTCTCAACATTCAATATTTACGCAGGAGTAGTCACATATATTTAGGGAACGTGGTTGTCTGACAATTTTAGATTTATCATAAAAGTGCGTGAACAAGTTCTTAATCGCTGTAAGAATCTTAAAATAAAGCAAATTTTAAAAATGCAAAATTCAATATTTTTTACTATTTAAGCTTACTGAAAAGTAAATGGAATTATTTTGAATTTACTGGTTAAAACTCTCAACCAGGAACCATTGCTTCAAGTACTGCTTCAGATCGCAACAATACTTAGATGAGTACGCTTTACCCGCTATTCTTCCTTGTGTTTTGTCAAATAATGAACACTTGCATTGAATGCAATACTGAAACATATAGTTGGTAACTATTATTCCTATTCCAAAAAATAATAAACCTGCGCCTATGGATTAGGCAATCGGACAGTTGTTCAAGGTATTTTATTCTATTATATTTGCGAAGTTTCCACGCTAGACAAGAAGATGGTAAAAGTAAAGTGTGGTGTTTCGGAAAGTGGCTAATGAAACAAGTAGTAGTAAAATAGTAGTGCATCGAACTGATAATGGTGTAATCGTTTGGTGTATTTCAATCCTTGGTGTGTAAATAAAGATAATTAAGTGAAAAATGGAATTTTTTTGAACCCGTACACATAACAACGGGCGTGAAGAATTGTACTCGAGATTTCTGGAGTACTTTTTGAACGATAAGACAGTGATTTCAGTACAGGGTGTGAAGTAGGACAAGTTAGGAGGACTTTGCGACATATATCAGTGTCGAGAAGTCAATATACCAACTTGGATGCGCAATTACAACAAGTAATGCATTTATAAAATGAAAACAAACCAAAAAGAAACAAAGACCGAACTTAAAGCAACTAAAGGGGTGAAAACAGGTGAACCTAAGTTACAATTCTGCGCAGTTCTGCGACATGTATGAAATGGAAACCACCTACTATACAAAGTATTCAACGTATTGAGATCTGGTTAAAAGCAATAAATAAAAAAATAATAATGGCTCGCATAAACATAATTGTGTAGTTCCCACAGCAAAGTTCGATGACCAACCAAATAACACGCCATTAACAGATCAATATAGATGGATACCTTGCTAATTAGTAAATAGTGGTAAAGATAACATCGGCACTGAGGATATTTACAGAGACGACAGCAAAAGCGGTACCTTTGATGTTTGCAGGTCAAACGAGTGACCCTGAACCACTTTGGATATGGCGAAGATACTCAGGAATTTGAGAGCGGGGAGGGATCAAAAACGTAGTTAAGAAAATTTCGCTATTTGTCTTTGAACTGCAGGGATATGTAGTTCAATGACATGTTCTGAGGAAGGCACCGACATGGAAGCCTTCAAACCAAATGTAGTTCAATGTTCAGTAACCCATTTTAATTGAAAAGATGCACCAGTAAAAAGAAGACAAACCAAACAAATAGTGACTGATTAAAATATCACTAGAAATATGGTGGAATTGGCGCAAACGCTTACTCGGACCTGAAAATTAATAACTCATTTATGTACACATAAATGTTCGGCAGCAGAAAATTTATTTGTGGTTTAGTAGCGGCGCTATGTTTTTTAATGAGTCCTTATGTATACTTCGGTGTGACTTATGTAGTATTTCAGACAAAAATGTACTTTATCTTCAGCAGAACTATAATTTATTTCATAAGTGCTGATTTAAGATAATAAAATTGTACTGAACTATCGTCTGAAATACATTGAACTGGAGATATGTTCTTATAAGGCCATTCTTTTGTGTAGAAGGATGATGAGTGTATGCACTTAAAGCCAGTTAATTCTGCTGAAAGCTGTGAAACCTTGATTTCCAGATATTTAAATAAACATGCGGCCTTAGCGATAAATTATAAAAGTGTAAAAGCTGGGACTCACAGTTATTGTGTACACAAAGACCGTGTTTCTCGAAATGTAATGGGATAATTAATCATGATAATTCACGGATGCAATAGAAGGTTGAAGTATCAAGCAACGATCTATGAGACTGACTTATGCAGAGGGTTTTACAGCTTGATGGTCGGCCGTCGTAAAATATTGTATTGTAAACGAGGGTTTTTAGAACCTTATGGTTAGCCGTCCTAAACTATTGGCTTTAGTGGCACGCTTCAAAGTTCCTAAATGAGCCATATTCAAAAAAATCTTCTTAGCTAAAATTTTAACTTTTTTACTATAAATATTTGAAATTTGTTAGTTGTGATAATTTAGCAATCAATAAAACATTGAAGCTTTTATAACAAATTTTATTTAATGCAGACCTGATGCTAACTGGCGCGACCCGCGATCTATTTTTATGTGATACTTTATTGCGTTTAAATTTTCCTATGTACCTATAAAATATAAGCCTTTGCATGTCATAACGAATTTCCTGAATTTCGGAATGGCCCCAGTTGGTCGCTAGCTACAACGGTTCGCTCGGAAAGTGTCCTTATTTAGGCCGCCCACAGTCCTAGCTGATTTTAGAGCACATTTTTGAATTCTGCAGTTCAAAATACATATGTACGTCGATTTTGAGCTAAATCTATTTTTTGTCGAGAATCAAAACTTCCAAGGCTATTATAACCCCTTTGTTCTTTTTTGACCTTATATTTTTATATTATACCTCCGATTCAGCTGAATACAAGTATACTTACTGATTTGGACCTCCTCAATTTCGGAATGGCCTCAGTTGGTCGCTAGCTACAACGGTTCGCTCGGAAAGTGTCCTTATTTAGGCCGTTCGCAGTCCTAGCTCATTTTAGAGCATATTTTTGAATTCTGCAGTTCAAAATACATATGTACGTCGATTTTGAGCTAAATCTATTTTTTGTCGAAAATCACGAAACTTCCGAGGCTAACCCCTCTGTTCTTTTTTGACCTTAAAATTTTTTCGTCTCCGATTCAGCTGAATACAAGTATACTTACTGATTTGGACCTCCTGAATTTCGGAATGGCCTCAGTTGGTCGCTAGCTACAACGGTTCGCTCGGAAACTGTACTAATTTAGGCCGCCCGCAGTCCTAGCCCATTTTAGAGCACATTTTTGAAATCTGCAGTTCAAAATACACGTGTACGTCGATTTTGAGCTAAGTCTATTTTTTGTCAAAAATTTAATATAAAAACATACAAATTAGTAAGTAGAAAATTATTTACATTTGCTAGAAAAAAATTATAATATGCACAATAAAATTTATACACGGTATCGATTATGTTCATTGCAGCTTGTTAATAAGCATATTACAAGAGTCACGAACTAAAAAATTACTCACTATCACTTTCACTGCTAAAATCACAATTAACTTTTATTATTATTTCTTGTACATGATTCGCTCTGTACCGCTCTGTCATTTCAGCTTCGTGCCTAATTTTTAGCAGCATTTCATTACTAAATTTTCCACCGGTGTTCCCTCGTCGAATTCTTTGTTTCAACTGCCCCCATATCATTTCAATGGGGTTGAAAATGCAATGGCATGTCTAAATTCAGAAGCGAAAATATTTTTGTGCCAAGCACTTCCAACAATTGTTTTTTTTGTGTAATCTTCTTCGAAATATAAATCTTCTTTTTCTAAAAACTCTTGAATAGTTGACTTATTAGTTGTTGTATTTGGAATTTTTCCAGTTGCTCCGAATGGTAACTAGCGTTATCCATTACTATGACGCTGTTTGGTGGCAATTTGGGCAATAAAATGTTTTTGAACCAATTTTCAAACACTTCCGTATTCATATCAGAATGATAATCGGTTTAAAATCAGCAATGATCTGTTTGGCCAGTTGCCCTATGAAATGTATTTGTCACAAACGCCTCTTAATAAGTGGTTACATGTAGGTATGACTGAATAAGTAAAAAATATTGCACTAGGTACGCTTATATGCTGTAAAATATAAGTAGACACATATGCTTTCAATACTAGGAACAGAATGGTTCCGATTTCTACATGTTTAAAAAATATACAAGTAGAAACTACGTTAATGATCCTCCGGATTAAAAGAAAATTTTAACCTGTGAAGAAACAGGACAGAGGACGATTGCACAACGCGATCAAAAATTAGAAAGTATGTGCTGCCGCATTGAAATTGCAATGTTTACTATTCATGGTTATAAAAATAGATACTATTCGTTCAATTAGGAAAGAACACGATTTAGCCATACATTAAAAGCTATTAGATGAGAAATATTTGTAGTTCAAATAATAATACCAAATAATGCTCATTGATTTATGTGTACGGAAAAAAATTCTAAAAAAGCCTAAACACATTTTTTTGATACGGTCCATTCCGCTGCAAAACAGTGGAACTTGCCGAATCCGTCTGTTATTTACGACAGCTTGTGAGCGGTAATCGGCTGTTCGTATAATGAGTGTCATAGATTGTTGCTGGCAACTATACACATGTAGTAAAACGTAACGCCATTGATCGGAATGTACAATCTTCCTTGAAGACAGTTATATTTTTACATGATCATGATTGATGGATTGATCGATTAAATTAGCGTTCGGTAGGAATTTCTGCCGCTCCCAAATATACCGTCGGGCCGTCTACGTCTTCGCTGGGTTGGAGGCATGACATGCTTGTTGCTAGTGTGCTCCCACGTAGCGTATGTTACAGGAAGCTAAGGATTGGAATTGGAAGGTTTGCGGAGTACTCCCAACAAGTGAATGCTTTCCTTAGATGTTTCTGTGTTTGATATTTTCTCGACTCGGCTCCATTATTTTTCTTCCTCTCACGAGCTGTAGTTTGGAGTTAAGGACACATTTAGGACATCTTAGTTTATTATTTTATCTTTTACAAATCGCTTAAGTTGCTCTTTCGCGATGGTGTCGTTTTCTTTGCGCGATTTCGTAGGTTTATTTGCCTGCTGGAGTCCTGGGTGGGGTTTTTTATATATCGTTAAATTAGAATCAAATCACATTCGGCCTGTAATTTGTTTACACCTTTTGATAAATATGCTAGATGATAGCAATATCCTACGCAGTGGGATCAATTTGAATATCATAAACTATATATTTAATTACGTACAGATATCAACTGCAACATGTCGCCGATCCAAAGATTCTAATAATTCTCATTATGGCACACAAAGCCTGCCTTAGTATATTAAATTCCCCAGGCAAATTCCAATTTTGTGTTAAAGAGCCAAGTAAGCAAACTAATTATCAACGCTACTTAACCCGCTATGCAGTGCATTTCCTACTTTCGACATTTACACGGCACGCGACGATTTAGACGTCGAAGGTGCTTTTCGAACTGCGCTATTAAACGCATCAAAAGGTGAAACGCGTCGGCGGGCAATTTGCTGATTCCTCGGGCGCAGGGAGCCCGTTTGATTGATGAAAAGGATTTCAGCTCGGGAGCCCATTATTATGGAAAGTGTTGTTGTATGATTAATATGCGAGTAACAACTTAGCTTTATGTTATTGTGGTCTGCCATTACAAACGCTCGTTTATAAATAGCTACCTCGTTCCGGTCCTTTTGTTAACGGAAAAGCGTAAAACACAGAGCAGCAAACAAAGTGCCGGCAGTTAATGGCAGTAAGGTTTAAATTACTTTTTGTGTGGGTGGAAACTACCCTGATTTGTATGAACCAAATGAGGGTATACGCGAAGGTCAAGGATTTCAACTGAAAAGCTGAACAGATTCGTCTGATGATTTCATATCAGATGTCAAATCTGCTTCTTCCTTTGTGTTATGGTCTTTAAAATCATCGGGTGGCAACAACTATATGTAACACAGGGTGGGACACGAACACTAAATGAAATGTCACCGCGGGTGAAAAATTACTAGTTTTGCCCGGACTTCTCGTAGAAAAATGCCGAATTCTAAACGCCAATCATAGTCATTTAAAAAATACATAAACATTAAAATATAAGGAAGTTTAGCTGCGGACAAACGATAACATATTTGTAACTTTAAGTAAAATATGCAAGTAATGCCGGTAGGTCATTTATTTATGATTAGTAACAGAGAGTAGTAGGTAAATAATATATACAGAATGTTTCACGAATGATAATGACCCTGACCAAATTAAAAATGCAATCCAAAATACATTTGCAGAGGTAACATTGATAATTGTTCACCCTCTTAAAAAATATAAAACATAGAGAGCTGTATAAATTCGTAAATTTTGACATAAACTTCAATCATTTGCACTAAGTAAATTCGGTATTGTAAAATAAATTTTATTTTTGAAAATGTAGTAACATTAGTGTAATAAATGCTCAAAATGTCGCCCTCCGCTGTTTTCACAAGCTTGATATCGTGCCCAAAACATGCATTAATATTTCTGGAGCGATGGAACTACATGCATCGCGTATTTTATTTTCTAAATGTTCTACACATTCAATTGGTGTTTGGTATACTTGCTCTTTTACCATTCCCACAGAAAAAAATCCAAAGGAGTAAGGCCCGGGCTTCTCGGTGGCCAAGGATTAATTGAACTTCTTCCTATCCATCGGTTAGGCAAAACCAAATCAAGATTATTTCGCACTATTGATTCCCCAATATTCCGCACCAGACATTCGTCGAGTAGATAGTTTGAAAATGTCCTTCTCGAATCCAACGTGGATTTTCTTGCGCATAATAATGCATATTATGTTTGTTAACTCAACCAATATTAGAAACTCTTGCTTCATCTGCGAAGCAAATGTTGTCATAAAATCTCACATTCCAATTTTGGTGTTCCCGAAAAAAGTTACAAAAAGCCAGTCTTTTAGGATAATCTGTCTCCTTTAAGACCTGAACCAATGCAAGTGATAGGGATGCAATTGACTAATATGAGGATTTTCGTCAATCATTTCGAATACTCTAATTACATTGTCACGGCCTGTTGCTGTTCTTTCTTTTGACTTTTTTAGTGGTGGCCAGTTTGTCCTTAAAGTGAATTCAAGTCTCTTGAAAATTGTATCGACAGGAGCTCTTCTATTTGGAAAACGTTGTCTGTATAAACGTGCAGTAGCGGAAGTATTTTTCTTGCATTCACCATAAATCAAAATCGTATCTGTTTTTTTATCATTTGAATACATCTTGACTTTTAATAAATACAGTGACAGGAACCATAGCACATAACCGTCATGGATTCCCAAAATTTCACAGTAGCCTTGCTTGCCGATGCGGGTCTGGACTCCGATGTACTCGATTCTGACCTGACACCTGTACTAGATCGACTGCTTTTCACTAGGGTTTCCACGAGGATTTCTAATCAAGTTAACCTGTCATCTTCATCTTCTTGTACTCGAAGTTTCTTCCTTGTAGACGACAGCGATGGTGAATGTGTAATAATATTTTCCTCAAGGAACTCTGGAGTAGAAGACCGGGATTGGCGATGCGATGGCCGATTATTACCAGCACCTTGACCTGTTTGCGACATCACGTTTTTGTGCACCGTATGCACAAACAGCGTCTAGCAAAGTAACCAATATATTGATCTAAACACATACAAAGTTTGGATAATACTGCCGCTGTTAACGATAGATCCATTATATATTATCCTGCTTTAACAACAAGGAAATGCGTAACCTTTATGTAACCAAAATACTCGCATCGATTGCATAACAACTATTCGTGATATCAGAATAATTCATGCTAAATTTACTTACAATAATATATACGCAATTGTGTTTTATCCCAAACTTGTTGGTTGCATACGCGTTGTACAATACACTAACGCCAAATAAAATGCACACAAGAAATTCAAAGCGGGTATCCAACTGTATTTCATACATTTTGATTTTTATGGATTGTAGTAGGCCTTAAAAGCACGAGCGTTTTCAGACATTTACAGAAAGGAGTCGAATGCAAAAACTAACTCGCTTTCAGCAAGTGAACTATATATATATGTCCGACCGATCCTTTTCTGCCGTTATCTCCACCGTGTCAGGAAGTAACTTAATTTTCTTCTGAAAGTTATCCGTCTTTCCCAGGCCGCGTCCCGGCTTCATTGATATGGATCTTCTTTGTCTTTATAATCTAGCGACGCACTAAAGAGCAACTGAAACATCGCCTAAGAGGTCCCCAACTTGCATTTCATTGTTTACTTTGTAGTTTATCTCGGTGCGAGAGGGGTCTTACAGAGCAACTTTAAATCCGGACTCGTCCGCGGCCGAGGGGAAAGTACAACAAACTCCGTCGGGCAAAGAAGATCGTGTTTGCTTTCGATTTAAATTTCAATATTGAGAAGTTTGCCGTAGCTAGCGGAATCCCATCAATGAAACATAATCGCTGCGGACGAGCGGTTTAGAAGCAACTTTAATGCATAAAAGTGATCTCGTTAATTTCGCATGTATACCGATGGGGTGTCAAGTTGAAGAGTTTCGGTGAATTTGTGGTTTTCAGTAAATAAGTAAAATTTGAGTGACACTGCAGACTGTACGCAAATTCAATACGCTCAGTATTTAATGTGAACGACTGGAAGACACGTTTGAATCTAGTCATATTAGATTTAAGGTAACCATCAACTTGTCTAACTTTTATACTATCAACAATCCTGATCTGTGGCCTGATGATGTAAAAGTATCCAGGTTTTTTCACCCTCGCCGGAGACCCAACAGAAAAGAGTGAGTGAAACAATGGGCACAAATGACTCTACTTCAAGTACTTATGTCAATTTAAATTTTTATGAAAAACAAAGTCAGCCGATTCTTCCACGGAAATCTCAAATAATTTGCGATAATCATTGTGAAACTTTCACGGTATCCCCTTTAAATATACAGTCGCTAAAGAATAAATTTTACGAATTTGTTTTACATGTCAACGAAAAATTTTGTCCTGCTGGGTGTGTAAGTGAACACTTTTATATTACAAACGAAATAGAAAATATCTCTATTGACAGCTATACCATTGTGTCACATTTTCAAGACAAGAGTTTATTAATGGAGGGACACTAATCATGTGTAAAAATGATATTGTGAGTAATGAATGTAAAGATATTGAAGACATGTCTGTAGAGAAGACTTGCGAGATATCTGTCATTAACATCTCCTTATATAACTTAATGATAATCACAATTTATAGACCTCCGTCAGGAGAGTTTAACTTTTTTTATCAATTATGCAAGATTTGCTTAAAAATGTATGATAAGAATAAGCCCATTATAATAAAAGGCGACTTTAACATTCATTTTCATTCTAACAATACAAATGATATATTATTTAATAACCTTTTGCAGTCTTTTTTTATTATGGATTTTATGACGCTCATAACAAGCTTTTATCAGTGAATTGGGATTTCATTAGTTCCAGTAACAGTAATGTGGATGAAAAGTTTGACCACCTTCTCAAGATTTTAATTTGTACAATTAACGAAATTTTCCCAATGAAATAAAAAAAAATCACCAATAGGAATATAAATGTAAAATGGTATACACCTCTTTTGAGAAAGTTGAGAGATAATTTGCATTTTTTTATAGATTTTGAAAAACAATACCCCGATTTCATTCTTTAGGATGATATTAAAAATTTACGTCAAAATTGCAAAAAAGAAATTATAAATACAAAGAAAAATATTTATACAAACCCCATTTCAATAAATAACAATTCACCTAAATCGTATTGGGACGTTGTCATTAGTAATAGAAAAATAGGAAATATAGCAATAATAACAAAAATGTTGATATAACACCTAATTCATTTAATAATTACTTTACAAATATTGGTGATGAAATGGTTGGTAATCTACCAAATTGTCCTATGAATAACTTATCAAACGTTAAAAGAAATAATCTAAATTTTGAATTTTTGCAAGTAGGTAAGTCAAGTGAATGTAAGAAGGATTATCAAAAAATTAAAAACAAACCAAGTAATGACATTTATGATATGAACATTATTTTAATAAAGCGAATTATTGATATAATTGTTTCACCCTTGACTAGATTAATTAACTTATGCATTACAGAGGGAGTATTTCCAACAAGTTGCTAAAGTAATATCGTCCCATATTCTACCCGTATCTTCTAAAACTCTAGAAACTGTTTTAAAGGAAAAAATAAACAATTATCTTTCAAATAATAACTTCATTAACGAAAACCAATATGGCTTTCAGAGTGGAAAATCAACCGTTGACGTTATTCTTCATTTAACGGGTATCATTGCTGGTGGATTTGAGAATAAGCAGTATATTGGATCCATATTTTGTGATCTGCAGAAGGCTTTTCACTGTGTGTTATTACAAAAATTATCACATTTTTACTCATTTAATAATAACAGCTTGCAACTGATAAATAGCTTCCTAATGGATCGATATCAGATTGTTAAAATAAAGGATGTAACATCTGAAAAGAAAAAATTAACACGGGTGTACCACACAACGAACGAACGTAAGACCAAAACAATGATATTTTCTCTTCGTGATATCAATTTTGAAAATCCCCAGGTGATAAAGTTTTTAGGCGTATTGTTAGATCCCAATCTTAACTGGGTGTTTATAATATAAACGAAGTGTCAAAAAAGATTTCCAAAAATATATTTTTGTTGCGCTGTCTTCAAAAAGTCATTCCAGATACAGTACTAAGGACTGCATTTCATGCATTAATAATGTCCTATGCTTCTTACGCAGTATTGTGTTGGGGACATGCTCCTGCTGCAAGTCAAATTTTTCACCTACAAAGGAGGGCTTTACGAATCGTTGGTGGAGTATCCTATGGAGATGATGTAAGACATAAATAAAGAATTAAATATTTTGACACTGCCTAGTCTGTATATTTTTCATTGTCTATGTTACATTAAACGTCATATGCACAATTATATTCAAGTAAAAAAATATGGATAGATATAATACTCGCGCTGGTGATAAGACTGACATCAAGTTTACTAGGCTAACTAAAAGTAGAAATTGTGCAAATTATTATGTACCAACATTTTTAAATAAATTATCCGATAATGTAACGACTCTACCCGTTTAAAGAATTCAAGAGGACTGTAAAAGATTTGTTATTGAGAGGAACGTTTTACAGTTTATGTAGAGCGATTTACGGATATAATTTTTATGAATTTTATATAAAATTGTTAATAAAATTGAATATCTTAGATTGAGTATTTAGTCTCATTCTAAATCCAATTTGACATTTACTTAATATATGGTACTTCTCGAGGAACCAAATCAGACTCCTGTCCATCAGTTTTTTCCAGAGTCGGGTAAATTATTGGTAAGAGAGGAATGAACAGGTAGTTTGTTAATAACTTTTTGTCTCCGTTTGTATAAACTGGTAGTACTATAACTATTTTAAATTAAACAACTAAGGATATCTGACAAAAGCAAGTTCTGTTTTAATATAGTAACAGGTAAGCAGCTCCTACAAGTCGTCAAAAAAGATGTTGGCCTGAGTTTGAGCATTATCAGGAGATCTGTAAAACAGTATTTGCAAGTTTTATGTACACCGTTCGATCGCCTGCACTTTGAAATCAATATTTACATAATGTGTTTGCTATAACTATATCATAATTATTATTTGTTACGTGCTGCTTTAGATCAACGTGTTTAGTTCAGCAATTAGAATGTATAGCGTAATATAAGGGAACAAACTAAGTACGCAAAATTGCCCGTCTATTTCCATTTTTAGAGAAGAAAGGCAATAAAGTCACTGCTTACAGTCATTGAGTCCATTTGACTAATTCAGGTGTCCGAAGTACTTTTGACAGCACGCTTGTCCTGCTTAATTGGGGCTTCTGGTTCTAATGACGCAAACCCAAACAAGTTATTGTTGTTAAGGCATTTGTATAGTTATCTTAAATACAATGTAGTTTTTCGCTTAGTTAATAAGGAATAGTAATAAAAATAATTAACAAAACGCAAGATAATATTAACATTGGTGTTTTGAACTGAACTGATAATGATCCCGTTAAAAAACTAAATATTTTTATATTTCTGTTCATCTACAAAATGCTGTCTCTACAGCAGATAATAGTGTAATCTACATGGTGAATTCTACGCGACCGTCACTGCCTCTGAGAAAAACCAATAAAAATGACTACCTACAAAAAGAAATGAGAACCTATCAAAAACATAAAATGTACAAAAATATCTCGTAGCGCAATCCTTCCACCGTAAAATGTTCTGAGATCTCATATAAAACCAAATCATTTATTTTAGTTAGTATCTTTGTCATAAATTGTTTCCTAATTAGTTATTTACAAGCATTTATAATGAACGTATTAAAATTAGTCACCTTTATTTTTATAATAAATATAATGTCCTGGCAATCCCGCGGCAACATCATCACACAAGAATAGTCTATTACTTTATTATATTGACATGACAAAAAGGACGAACCTAAAACAGTGCTTACAACTTATTTAATAAAGAAATTAACATAGTATAAACGGTATAAATAAACCACACCACAAAACAAAAACTATTAAAATGTAAAATTAATACCTATATCTTATTCCTAATTAACACCTAATTTATGATTATAACATTACGTAAGAAATAGACTATCAACATACGAAGTTTATAAGTGACATATCTAAGGAATTTGTTCTGAATCATTTCAAGGCTACTAATATACACAATATATTGGGAATTCTAAATAACCGAAGCATAGTTCAAAATACTATTGACGTAAGCCATGAACAAAGAATTAAAAGATTTCTATTTCCTAAGTTCAGAACAAACTCTAAAAATAAATCCTGGACTACCTTCCTTACAATATAGGAAATATGTTCACTAAATGGCATCTTTGAATCAAATACAACACCCAAGTCTCTAATTGAATTTACCCTATACGAGGGTGAATGCTTTCAGCGTCCATAATATAAGATAATATTTTGTCGGATAGATCGCTGTCTCTTGAAAACACTGATAAAAAATTAGTAGTCTGACGTTTCGATTACACCTGTAATCTTTGTCAAAGACGAAAAACCTCAAAATTTGCCTGCCACAAGTTCAAACAAAATTTTGACAAAGATTACAGGTGTAATCGAAACGTTAGACTATTAACTTTTTGTCAGTGTTTTCAAGAGACAGCGATCTATCCGACAAAATATTATCTTGAATTTACCCTATTCAACAAGCTACTGTTTATACTATAATCAAATTTTATAATGATCTTATTCCTGGTAAATGATATCGCGCAACATTTATCAATGTAAAAGAAAAGACTATTACTCTGGCAGTAGGATTGCAGCCATTGAATATCCTCCTGGAAAAGTTTGCAGTTGTCTACAGAAGAAACACAACGATAGATTTTTAAATCATTTGCATACATTAAAAAATTTGAATGTTTGAAATAATTGGAAATGTCATTTATATAGATATTAAACAACAAAGGACCTAGACGTGATCCTTGAGCAACACCTGAAGTTATTTCTATTTGATCAGACTTAACCCTACCAATCTTCACAAACTGACTACTGTCAAACAAATACGATTCAAACCACGCAAGAAAAGAATCACACACACCAATGTCTTCCAATTTATTAAGCATTATGAAATGATCAATTTTTATATTTGTTATAAAAATATAGATGTGTAATATTAATAAGAAAATCATGAAATATATGGAATATCTGAAATATTATAAAATACAAATATTTAGAATATACCACACTGAGTCTACAAATAACCCTTTGTCAAATCTTTATCCCCAAAAGCTTTAATTTCCAAATAATAAGATAATCTTAATACTTAAAATATTCGACCCATCTCGTGTTAATTATTTATTTCACCATTAGCCAATGGTCTTTCACCCCCCTTCTGTACCTTCAGCGCTGCCTCGATTGAGCCGCCTAGTGTTAATTCAGTATTGTCATTGCACGCTCCGTCAAGTTAATCGATTGCGGGGGTTCCATCCACTTGTTGACTGCCACGGACCGCGGCCACCAGTTGTATCGATTAACTGGGGCCCACGCTCGACATTCGTACCCCCCGCATAGGTCGACACTTGCTCCCGTCCCGTGCCGATTTGCTTTTAATTACCCCCCGGGACAAGAGAGCATCGCTAGATACGAGGCGAGGTTGGAAATTTGCATACAGCACAGAGGTCGTTGATGTCAGGTTAGCTTCGTGCAATTTTCGTCAATGTATGCGATCAGATTGGATTTATGAAGTCATGAAGTGTATCACTTTATAAGTCATCCACTTGATTATCTGTCTCCTTCTACAGTATCTGCTGTTAGTCTGATAAACTGCATTCATATGATACAGGGTTTCTATAAATGATTCAAGCAACGCGGGCGGCGTTGATTTCTGAATTCTTTGTGCCGCCTTTCTGTTATTTGTGCCTAGCTACAATAAGTACGGCGATAGTAGCTGAAGATTGCAGATCACAGCTCCGAAATTGTAAGCTTTCTGCAACCTTAAAGTTAATTATCCCACAAAATACTAACAATATGTTGAAAATACAGACTCCCTGGCGTTTTCTCGTATTAAAATATATCAAATAATTCAAAAATTGACAGATTACCAGTATACGTCACTTTTCTGAGAGGCGGCAAATTGATTTAATCGATAATTTACATAAGCGCCCTGGATGCTTGAATCATTTATAGAAGCCCGGATGTAGTGCAATCTATTGGGTAGGGCCACTAGCAACACATAGATGGTGTGAGAATGCCGAGTATAGAAAAGTCTAGAAACTGAGAGAGATTTTTGAAATATGTGCCACAACTATTTAATTGACAGAGCAAATATCAAAGCTCGGGAACTGTCTTTCAGAACTTACAAAAAACATTTTTGGTGTGCCACAAGGATCGGTATTTGAGTAAAGGACTCATCTTTTATTGCATATGCCATTAAACATGAGGAATGATCGACATATTGTCTTCTTCTTTGAGAAAGACAGAATACAACAAATAAAGAGTAAGCTTGTAGTCAACCTGGATGATTTATGTAATATATCTACCAAGCATTCTCTATCTTTAAGTCCATTAAAGCCTATAATAATTTGGTGTCCCTACTTCGTATCGTAACTTTACTATTAAAACGTGACAAAAAGCACTAAAAACAATTTCACCAATCAAAAATCTAGGCAAAAGATTTCTTTTTATCTTCTTTTTACAAAATGTCCTTGTAGGTATAGCCTTTGGAGCATTCTATTTAAGACACCAAAAGGTTGAAATCTTGGTCTTTTGTGTACAGACCGCATCAGTTTAGGATTGTTTAAACTTGTGTTAGACAGCTTTTGGAGGTTCCCTTCTTTTACAAAGTTTACAGGTGTAAGTCAGATTGATATTTCTTTTCCAGTGTTTGATACTGTAGCGTTTTTTCCGAAAATATGTTGTCTGATATTACGGCCGCTAAAAGCATTCACCAATTATTTCATGTTAACATGCATCACGACCTGCGTTGTTTTTTTATTTATAGCTGATCTATTGTTTACAAATTTGGTTTGCATTGGCTTGAATGTGCTTAGGTATTACAATTTTCCGTCAGTATTACACGCGGCAAATATAGCACACATGAAGCTCTTTTGAAATTTATCACAAATCTAGTATTTTTATGTTGCAGTTTATATGATTTTTTGTTACGTGTGAATATATATTTATCAGAGATTAATCTTTATTCTCTGCTGTGCTCCAACTTCATGAAGTTCACAAAAGAGAAACAGGTATGCACTGAATACACTAAGCTTATTCTGCAATCAACTATGTTAACATACTGACGTAGATATCTACGGTTCTAATTAAATTTAATAATTAATATAGGTACATATTGCATGTAACATCTTAATAAAGGACCCAGCTGAAGTGAAATTATTTCGCTTAACATAGTCTTGTGTAAAGGAATTTAAAAGCAGCTGCAGATGGTCAAAGTGACATTTAAAAGATATGCTCAATTTCTATATGCTCATCAAACAAGATTTGGGAGTACCTAGTTTTGTATGTTTTTTGGCATTTTAAAATAAACGTGTTTAAGTTGCAGCTTATTTAAATAAAACCTTGTAAATTAGAATAAGTAACGAAATACTGATGTATATATTATATTACTTATTATAAATTTTAAGTTAGCTCAAAGTATGAGGGCGAACAATATAAATTTTGCCGGATATAATTCACGAAATCACGTGCTGTTGTAACGCTTGAAGTGCAATTTCAATTATTCATCAAAAATGGCAATTACTAATAGTTACTAATTATTCAAATGTATGATAACTTAATAAAAATAGAAATATAATGAGTCAAATTAATTCTGCTTCAATAAAAAGTAGAACAGTGAGCTGGGTATATAATAATAATAATAATATCGAGTCGGTATTCCCTTTTATATAACAATTTGTAAAATTTTGCCTGGATACGTGAAGAACCTTAAGATATTTTGCGACTCTTGTGGGGACCAGAACTCTTCGATCCTTGCGTGATGTAATTCAGCACAAAAACGTTTAGAACACGCGCATAATTCCTTTCCACTTAAACTTAAACAGTGTGATGAACATTTCCATCTGGGTAAAAACAAATTAAAAGCAGAAGCCTTTATTTCACGCTGAAGAAGCAAACCAGGTACATCTTCGAGCATATGAAAACAGCTAAGACCACGCTATAAAAAGAAAGCATTTCCTTCTAGACCAGTACGGGAAATATTGTAAGACTTATCTTGAACGGTTGTTTTTCGCCTCCTTCGCCGCCTTCAGGAACCACAGATGATAATATCAGAAGTTGATGCGTCTTCATATAAAAGCTTGAATTACAATGTTCTACAAGTTCCGCGCGCGGCAATTATGACAATTCTGGCTGCCTTTCCAAAATAAGAGATCCTTCTGTGTTCCGGAATCAGTGATGGGCGCGTAGAATACGCCATGTAAATTACGCTATTATCTACGCGTAAACTATGTAATATTCTACCTTAAAAGTCTACTGTAGAAAATAGCATTGTGTAAACAAACAGGGCTCTAGAAATATATAGTTTTTTTAATGGTGTTCTGGTGTTCATCATCAGTACCACTCAAAACGCCTCAAATGTCAATATTATTTTGTATTTTATTATTATTTTATATTTATTCTTAATTAAACAAAATACTACTTCGTTGTAATTAAGTTGACTAGATAAATGTTTAAATAACAATAACTTGTTTGGGTATACGTCAATTATAGCCAGATAAGACCTGAGTAAGCAGGCTAAGTGTGCTGTCCAAAAGCACTTTGGCGCACTTTGGATTTTATTATCTTTATTCTCTATAAACGGAAACACGCGGCCAATTTTATATGCCATCCTTGGTCTTTCGCCAGACGTTTTTAATTACAAGTCAATTTGATTGTCGTATATATGTATACTGAACTAGGTACATTGATCTAAAAGTAACAGGTGATAATTGATTGCAGTAGATACTATTCTTTGGAGAAAAATCAACTTGTACTAATTTGATAGCATCTGAAAATAGGCTTCTTAAGAATGTACTTAATATAGTCGTGAAGGGAAAACATAATGCTTTGTCTTTTATGTTCTAAAGAAAACTATTATAAAAAGGAAATCGACACTTGAAGAAGCTAGCAAAACAGAGATATTAGAAACAAAATGGTTTCCATTCAGATTTATGGCGTACCTACTTAATACACTTTAACCATAATATACTCGTCTTGAATTTTCTACTTAAAATCTACGCCAAAATGCTTTGTCTACATCTTCTACGCGTGTAACGTAGAAAATTATAATTTACGCGTAAACGCCCATCACTGTCCGGAATGCTTCGTTGGAACCAATAATGGCAACGTTTCGACACCTGGATAGTATACAAGTACATAGGAAAGTAAGTCGAAGTTCCCTAAAAGATAAGCAAGGGTAAATGTTCCGAAAATTGAAGAAGAAATAACATACCTTTCTATCCTAAGGCACAGGTTGAGAAAGCTATCAACATTAACCGCGGAGGAAGGAACCAGAAGAGCATATCGATGCAGATTACTTGCCCTACATCAATGGATGTACAGATAAAATCGGACGGTTGCTGAGAAGACATCAGATAAACACCATATTCACCGCCCCGAGAAAGATAGCCTTTCCGAAATATCATTCGACAACTGAGGAGCTACAAACACAAGGTGTGTATAGCATCCCATGCAGCTGTGGGAAGGTTTACATCGGCCAAACCGGAAGGCACATCAGCACGAGAATCAAGGAGCACATCAGGGACACCATAGAGCGGCAATGTGACAGGTCGGCTGTAGCAGAACACCGAATGGAGACTGGCCACATCATCAAATTTGAGGAGGCACAAATGCTGTCAAGGGAATCGAAATTCTGGCCGAGACTGTACAAGGAAGCCATCGAAATCCAGAAGAATCCGCACAATTATAACCGCGACCGAGGCATCGGACTACCTGGAATCTGAAAACCGGTCATGCGTAACAACGCCCAAGCATCTGTGAACCGGACGAGTATAAATACCGGAGCGGACTAGGACACTTCAGTTTCAGAGCAACTTCTGAGGAAGACACCGACATGAGTGTCGAAACGTCAAAGTCAAATAAGCAACGTGGGAACCAGCCCAGAAAACAACATGTCATCGATAACAACCATGGAAGCAGTGATGGGCGTTTACGCGTAAATTATAATTTTCTACATTACCCGCGTAGAAAATGTAGATAAAGCATTTTGGCGTAGATTTTGAGTAGATAATATGAGACGAGTATATTATGGCTATTGTATATTAAGCGTATTGTGCAAATTATCTTGTTCTAATTTCCCCGTTTTCTGGGTCAATTCTTTAAAATTTTTAAAGCACTGCAGTTTTTTAATATTTATATTACAAATTTACATAACTTATTTTAGTAAGTCATCAGAGTACCCAAACGGTTTTCTTACTTCTTTGGGACAAAACATGCGTTTCGAAGTCTTTTCTTCTACGAGTATATTAAGTATAATAGGTAGCATATGAAATAGCTCGTCTTCTTCCGTTTATAGACAAGAAAGATAATAAAATCATAGTTTACCGTCATTTAAGAACCCATTGACCGATTGAGGGCTCCAAAGCACGCTTGCGCCTTCTGGCCCTAACAACTGTATGCCGAAACAAGTTATTGTTGTTTAACGTGTCTAGTTATTTTAATTACAACGAAGTAGTATTTTGTTTAGTTAGGAAGCAACAAAAATAATAATATACAAAATAATACTGTCATTTGAGGCATTTGGAGCTATTAAAAGTACTGAATATTACTAATTTGCTGTTTATCTACATAATGTTATTTTCTGCAGTAGACTTTTAAAGTAGAATATTATATAGTTTACGTGTAAATAATGGCGTAATCTACATGGAGTATTCTACGCGCCCATCGCTGCATGGAAGCCTTCAAACCAAAATACCTTCCTTTGGCTTGTGAGAATAGATGAAATTTCAGGCACACAAAATCGAATCGCTTCAATGATACTTCGATGGAGAAAAGTGGCATTCTGTGTGGCTATGACCGTACTTAATAAAAAAAACTGTCAAAGAATGGTCAAGGTGGAACATTTATGGAATCAAATTGCACAAATTATTGGCGGGATAGCGAGACGAGGAAGGATAAGATAAGATATTGTTTCTGCGGCCAATATGAAAAATATAGCAAAGATACCGAGTGAACGAATGACTATGACTATGAGCGAAATATCTCTTCTAGAAACATATAGTTTTCGACCAAGAATATAATTAGCCTGAAGAAAAGGGCGCGAGACAATTTTGGGTTCAAAGAGTGAGCGAGGTCCGAGCTAACAAAACAGGTGTTGCAATCTTTCAAGTACTCGTGTGTGCAATATAGTCTGAATAAGGGTTTACTGAATTAGTAAACTAGTCCTGTTTGGATTTAGTGTATTTAAATACAAGTATTTAAATAAAGCTCTCTAACCCGCACCAGTAACACTATTTTTTGAATATTTAAATAGTGATATTTTACACAACAAAATAAATTTTAGCCAGTACTATATTTATAATCCCTTTTTTTCTATTGGCTTCACATAACTACGTCCAAATCATGATATAGACTCACCATTAACATATATATTTCATATTATTTTCAACTGAGTTCCATTATCTAAGTCCACAATAAGAATCGGAAAAGGACCGCGAGCGAGTCTCCCTCAACGTTATTTTTCTTTCATTTCAATAACTCGGACTTGCTAACGAGCTTCTTTCTGGGATGACCCGAATACATCGCAAAAGCCCAGCGGCACCAGTCGCTGAAAAGGCTGAATACCGATGGAGTTATCGGCCAAGCGGGAATTCATACGGCGTAATAGGATAGTTTTTCAGACGGCAAAGGGCCGCCTCCAGTCAAAGTGGTGCGGAAAACGTCGAGAGGAGATCGGGGAATTACATGGCTCGAATGAAGCGTTTTAGAACTTCTCTAGTTATAGAGTGCTCGGTGTTAAGTGCATTTTGAATGAAACTGCGTGGTGTGGTTTTGACGTTCGTTTTCTGTTTGCGCGTTCGCAGACTGTTTGTGTGGACAAAAAACTCTTATTCGATTTGGGAGAAAATTCGATTCGAAATTCACAGTTGGGGTTCAACCCCTTTGTGGAACTAATAATGAGGAAAGGGCTCATTATTCAATGATCACCAGTAGGATTTTAAACCTGATATTACATTATTGCGTGCGTGATGATCCGAGAATGGTATCAAACTGGCTGGTCCTGAACATAAGATTTTATTCACGTGCTTGTTTAGTTTGCATTCTAACTTCTTATTCTTATTACTCATTTGGCTAGATATCTGGTGGCATTATTTATACCTAGTGTTTCAATAAAAAACGAGCTGTCCTCAATAACTACTGTGGAAAACAATACCCTAATACGGATCGATTTGGAAGATGGCAGAAAAATCGCGTCTTCCTCAGCTCTCTGGAGTGAACTGCTGGCACTCACACAACAACACAATTCTTTGACGCAATATTTGTTTTTGTTTTAAAAACTTTCGACTTCAAGTGCTCCACAGAAAAAATCTAGGGTTTTTTCTGAGAATTCAGTGAGTCCTTTCCACCCAAAAGAATGCTCCTGGATATTATCATCAATGAATTTAATTTCATTTAATTTCATACCTTGTTCTTGCATTTGGAGACAAAGCTGACCGCTGCGATTTTGGTATGGGCGAGTCCTTGTAGAATACTTTGGAGTTTAGGATTTAGAACTCCCATTTTGGTTGGTAAAAAGTTTTACCTCCATAACTTCTAGATTTTCTTTGTAGATGAATTTGTATGCGGTTTACGAAATGAACCATGATCAAGTATTTTTTTGCATTGTATACAACTTGCATCGATATGGTTGTCTTCTTTCCGGATGTTTAAACAACAATTAGGTAGTAACACTTTATCATGATTACGGATAACTCAAATAAGAATAACGATTTTTGCCATCTGTTATGCTACAAAATTGACCCTCTCCAGATAGAGGATGGATAGAAGTTTCAAATGTCACCGGTAGATGGCGACAATTTACAAGGATATTATTTTTACATGTTTTCCTCATTTTGTCGTTGTATTGTATGTACTACTACAATTAGCGCATTGCATGTGACTATTTTTTTACAAGATAGAATTAATGGGTGTAGTAAGTACGTAGTAAATATAGATATATGCCATAAACGAGAAATATTCTACTATGCATTGTTTTATTATATCTCAAAGGGATTAGGCAAGGCTTTCGATGTAAGCACCCAGGCGACTTGACTTTTTTCCGACACTTCCAATAGTTATTGTTATATTTCAACCAATTTACACAAAACCTTCACAAATTATATACCTAAACCTTCCTCGTGAATCACTCTATCGGTGAAAATCCGGACAAAATCTGTTCAGTAGTATTTTAGTTTGTCGCAAACAGACGTGGCGGAAGACTTCGTTTTAAAATGTGCACTGATATCAAGTGAACGCATCAGCTTCCGACATGTTGCCCGACAATCTTTTGAAGACAAGTTTGGTTAAGGAATGCTTTTTTTTCTTGTTTAATCGCGGCAGTTACGTAATTGCGAGCTCTTTGTACACAAACTAGTCTCATCGAATGCCTTATTCCTAATTTTCATCATTATTCTTACAGTTTCAGTTAACTATAGAACCTTTATTTTTGAAACTTATACAGTACTAATATAAGCTTGCAACCAAAATATGTCCAACAATATACCAAAAAAAGGAACGAACCATATTGGTCAAATTGGTTAATTGTAGATCTGTAGAAAACTGAGCCCTAACAAAATACTTAAAATCGCATAATGTAATCAATTTCAGCATATTTCTATCTTTTTGAATGATGGTAATTCCCCGTGAAATACAGACAACAGGGGAAAGAGCTACAGATAACCTGAAGCCATAATTATTTCAATGAAGGTCTCAGAAGTCTTTGTATACCAGTAACCTGACTAATCAATTGGGATAAACTGTAATACTAAAACGTTTATGTTATATTACATTGCAAGCAATCGTAACAAAAATAGCACAACTCGTGGAGGTGCGTGCATATAGTACTATTTCTTATCATCGTTTATCTTTGATTTTATTCAATTATAATGCCCTCAAATATATTTTAAACTTTTGGTGTTAAATAAAAAGTTAGGTATGATACATTTAACCATATTCATTAAAACAGCTATAGTGCTCCAAACAACCAAGTAAAGTTAGCTATAGGCTGAGACTTTTTTAAAATATACTTTAAAACTGTATACGAAGATGCACGCTATGTAGCTGTGTTGTTCTACTAGGTATTGTCAGTTCCGTGCAATTGTAATACTATATATTTTACTATACCTATTTTAGAGAATACACAAGTTAACAATTTTAATGTTAGCTTTCTTGTTTCAATAAATCAACAGCTTCCCAAGATGGAAGCTTTACAAAGAAGCTTAATTACGAACTCGTCGTGGTGGCTAACGTTTAATTAACTGTTTCTACGGCACTGCAATTTTGGCTCCAAGCAGTAAAACAATACAACCGTTCTTTCATTGTAACGTATGTAACCCTTGAGTAATAATTGTTGAACAAGCTTATCTGAGGGCAGGATAATTTTTCGATGAAATTTATTGCGCGCAAGCTATCTGTGACAAATGCATACGACCAAGTTGCTTAAAACACGTGTTTATTATAAACTTAAAACCTGAATTAAAATTTATTTGTGATTTTGTATTCGATTGAGTAAAAGAAAGAAGGATTTATAAAATTTAAAACAATGCGGACATGTGAAAATTATTTTGATGGTATAATAATATTATTTTATCAGGGTTTCTTTGAAAGTCTTAAATTTGTAATGCTTTTAAATTTGAAAGATGATCGTTACTACTTTGCAAATGTAAAATATTATTAAATATATTAATGTCAAATTTGCCACTGGTCTTTAGGATGGTTATCAATACATGGAATGTACGGAATAGGTTAGGTACTAACTTTTATAAATCAAGTACCATTTACAAGTTACTTTTATCTTTTAAGCGATTTAAACTTATTTTAGTTTGGTCATATTCGTTAACATTCTATTTGACGAAATTTAAAGTCGCTTAGCGAACAACCTCAAATAATATATAAGTAAAGTGTTACAAAATACGAACGGCCGCCATCCTGGCAGGACTTGTCAGTACCGGTAAATTTTGCTCGATATTCTGTAATCATTGAAAGGTTTTTCTCAAACAAAAGCAACATGGTTTTATGTGTATCTTGTAGGTATAAATGTTGGAGCGATAAAATCAGCTTCCACAATAAGAACAGAATTTAATTCACAGCATGCTTTCAGTTGCGCAAGACAATTTTCCTTGTATTTGCTAGCTAGATACCCAATATAAATTCTAGTACATCACTGCTGGTCTGTGCCATTTGGTAGCACTTTGGCTTATTAGATGCGGTGTCCATATTTTTTTTTCTAGTCTATGGAGCACATAAACTTCTTCATTGCTACATTACGATACGTGTAATTTTATACTTATAACAGCAAATTGAATGGCTGGTATTTGCAGCTTTATTACTTGAAATGAAAATAAAACCCAACTTTTACTCAGTAAACTGCCTAAACCACCGGCTACTGTCAGCTAAGCTACACTATTTGGGTAGTGATGGCGAAGCTATAAATTGGCTTGAGAGTTATCTTACTGATCGATTGCAAACCAGGTATCCGTCGAAAGAAGACTTGTCAAAGGTGTACCGCAGCGATCCATATTAGGCCCACTGATCTTCGCCCTTTATATGTCAGAACCGAGTAACGTTGTTAAATTCTGTTTCGTACGTTCATATGCTGACTATACCCAATTGTATCTATCTTATCATCCAGACGAGTGTGTTGAAGCTAATGTTAGGTTATCCTCATACCCTCAGGAAGTTGGTGAGTGATGTAGTACTCATGGTTTAAGTATCAATGCGAAAAAAACTGCAGTTATAACATTTTCTTCTAGAAGACCTAATTAAATACTGATTCGTTAAAATTGTTTGTTAACAGTGAACTTTTTTCACAAAAAACATCTATCAAGGATTTAGGTGTCATCTTCTATAATTGCTCAACTCTTCGTGAGCATGTTAGCAAATTGATTCAAGCCTCATATACTAAATTATTCTGCATCTAGCTTCCCTTGTGTATAACGTGTATAGTAACTCATACTCCTATATATTTAAAGTCAAAGCTATTGCTTAGAATACAAATATATTGCAATAATTTGTATTTGTTTAGGAAAATGTTAAAAATGTAGATTTGTATGTTTATTTTATTAATTATACTCTGTGAAACTTGTTGTATCCCGCTAGTATAAAGGTTATTTATTATTTTTAATATTATTATTATTATTATTGTTAGTCATTATTATTATAAACAGGAAATTGTGACACATTGTGCTTAACTTACAATAAGTTCTTGTTTTAAGTATTTTAGTAAGTAACCATATATGTCATACATTACAAATAATTAAAACTATTTCTTGTAGAATACCTTGAAGATGCTCAAAGCTGCCGAAACAGCAACAATAAATTTTATCTGAAAGCTAATAAAGACTTTTTTTCAAACTAACACAAAATGTAAAAGTAGCGTTTTAGTTTTTGTTTCCACACGTCTTTAATACTACTAAATTGCATCATTATACGAATTATATTGCCAGCTTTCTATAACTAGTTACGTAGATGAAACGTACTTTAAAGAAGAAACGGCGAGTAACAGAAGTAAATTGACAACATGTTTATGCAATTTAATTTTAAACACTAGTATCGTGGGTCATAAATAGAATACAGCGGTACACTGAGCTTGCAGAAAATTTCTTTTACTTTTAAGAAAATCAACTTGGAGTCCTCTTATTCACACTTCACAAAATCTAGATGTCTTGGAAACGCTGTCAAATCTTCTCCAATTTATTTGACAAAGTAATTGCCAAATCTCAATTTTCCGTTATTAAATTACAGGAAATAATCTCCATCAATAAAGCTTAACAGTGGGAGAAAGCGAGAATAACGCAGTTTTTTAAGATCTCCTCCCTGCAGTCCCATTATTGCTGATTATCCCGTGGACTCGTCTACTGTCGTCCTCTTACGCAATTCTGTTTACTCGACGCTTTAGCTGCTCGCGAGTCGGATGTACCGATAATGCAACGGATCCAATTAAAGTAAACCGTTAGAGCGGAATTACGAATGCCGTAATGGCGGGAGTTCCTCATTCCCTTAATTGTTTCATTAACGTCTCGGGGAAAAATTTACTCTGCTGGCTTCAAACTATAAATTGGGAAAGTTCGCATGAAAAATGCTAAAGCTGTAATTATTCGAACTGAAGTTATGTCGATACTTTGTATTTTAAATGGCCACTTTGGTTGGGAAGTAAGGACATAATTCTTGGGAAAATGGCGTTCAATAAGCAGGGATGCCGAGAAAAATAATAAAAAGACTAGATCTAGATACGAAGAATATAGAAGTTTCGTGTTGTAAAGCTATGTCCTTACAAGTTCGTTATTTACACATGGTAACCTATCTATTTCCTTTTTAGTCGAACTACTACTTTAATGTGTAAATCTAAAGTAAAAAATGACCAATAGTCTGTCTTAAACAGTTTAGCATGAAAATAAAAGCCATAATTAAATCTATTAAACAGTGGTTCCGGTTTTTTCAGTGAGGAACGTTTACGCGTAAATTATAGTTTTTTACATTACCCGCGTAGAAAATGTACGTAGATAAAGCATTTTGGCCTAGATTTCGAGTAGAAAATATGAGACGAATATATTATGGCTATTGTATATTAAGTGTATTGTGGAAATTATTTTGTTCCAATATCCCTGTTTTATGAGCCAATTCCTTAAAAATTTTTAAGCACTACAGTTTTTTAATATTTATATTACAAATTTGCATAACTTATTCTAGTCACCAGAGTACCCAAACGGTTTTCTTACTTCTTTGGGGCAAAACATGAATTTCGAAGTCTTTTCTTCTACGAGTATATTAGGTATATAATAGATAGTATATGAAATTGGCCCTTCTTTTTCCGTTTATGGACAAGAAAGATAATAAAATCATAGTTTACAGTAATTGAAGAACACATTTGAGCAATTCAGAGTTCCAAAGCACTTTTAACAGCAGGCTTGTGCCTTCTGGCCCTAACAACCGTATGCAGAAACAAGTCATTGTTGTTTAACGTTTGTCTAGTTATTTTAATTACAACGAAGTAGTATATATATACACGACACACGTAGACAACTTGGTTTCTTAGATGAAGACATAAACACAACATTGCAAATTCTATCCCACAACCTTTTTTATCAAGATTTTGAAGACATAATAAAGTTTACACAAAAAGTATACAAACAACACTTTAACAAGGTCAAGGAACAAAATATACTTAAATTTGGGAAATTCAATACCATTAAAGACTGTCTCAGATGCTGCTGTAAATATTTTAGCGAAGGGGATGAACTTTGCTGTAACGCCACGGACCATTCCAAAAGTGGAGATAATGTCATCTGTGGAATCTTGTATAAGACTGCTACCGAAAGATCAAGCGGATAAGATTAGGATGGATGTATGCCACGCTATTAGAAATGCACGTAAGGCCAAACCTAATGTGACATCTGAGGAAATAAAGGCCCTTAAGGATTTGAATATAGATAAGTCCATTATAGTTACTAGAGCAGATAAAGGTTCATCCACAGTAATTTTAGATAGAACAGATTACGAGAATAAAGTTAGAGAGTTGTTAGATGAGGAAACATATCAAAAATTATCCCGAGATCCTACCTCAAAAATTTCCAAAATTACCAATGATCTTATCAAAAGTTTAATTCTTGCGAATGAGGAGAAGTCTCTTTTAACTGTTTCCGATTGCAAGGTACCTAAATTGTATGGTTTGCCCAAAATCCACAAAACCAATGTCCTGTTAAGACCCATAGTCAATACGATTGGCAGTCCTTGTTACAGATTGGCAAAATTTTGTGCCAACTATTTAAAACCTTATGTAGGAAATACCAGTAGTTTCATAAAAAATTCTTCAGACTTTATTGATATTATAAAAGGTTTAAGTATTTCAGAAGGTGATATTTTGGTTAGTTTTGACGTGGTTTCTTCATTTACGAAAGTACCCATTCCTGAAACGATAGATATCATCAAATCCAAGCTTAATAGCGATCCCTTAGGTGACACGATAGCCAGATTATCCGAATATTGTTTAAAATCTACTTATTTCTTATGGAACGATAATTTTTATGAACAAAAATCAGGTTGTGCAATGGGTTCACCTCTAAGTCCTGTAGTAGCCAATTTGTTTATGGAAAATTTTGAACATGTAGCGATAAACAGTTTCCAGCTTAAACCAAAATGTTGGTATAGGTACGTAGATGACACTTTTGTTATTTGGCCCCACGGTGTAGAAGAGCTGGGTAGGTTTCTAAATCATTTGAACAGTCAAAATCCCGACATAAAATTTACTATGGAATTAGAAAGCAATGTTAGTTTACCTTTCTTAGATGTCCAAATTTACAGAACAAACACTGGACAGTTAGGACACAAGGTTTACAGAAAACCAACACACACACACAGATATTTACATGCCACATCTCACCACCCTCCTTCTCAAAAGAATAGTCTTATTAGGACGTTATTTGTTAGAGCACAAAGGATATCAGATGAAAGTTCTGTACAAAAAGAAATATATCATCTTAAATCAGCGCTAGTGAGAAATGGTTATAGTAGTAAGAATATTTGGTCAGTTTTTAACAAAAGTGCTCATCCAAATCAAGTAAATTCTTAGCCACGACAAAGTAAATTGAAGTTGAGTTTGCCGGAAACATTAAAGAGGATGCTTAGAAAACACGATATTTTAGTTGTTGATAGTACATATAATAATTTAGATAAAATTTTAAGTTCTACTAAATATAAAGTACATTTAGAGAGTGAAAGTGTTTACAAAATTACTTGTTCTTGCGGAAAGTGTTACATAGGTCAAACTAAAAGAAAAGTAGGTACGCGTTTGAAAGAACACATACGTGCTACTTGGTTGCAACAGATAAATAAATCTTCCGTAGCTGAACACTCATATTTGACTAAACACATGATTGATTTTGATAAAACAAAAATTTTACAGAGAGAACAATATTATCACAAACGTCTAATAAAAGAAGCTATAGAAATTTGTAGGAATACTAATAATTTTAATAGGGATTGTGGAAATTATGAGTTAGGTGATATTTGGAAGGCTATTTTGTAGTTATCTTTTATCAAGTAGTTCGTGTATACCAAGTAGTTAGGTAGTTTCTTTTTCATCGTTAGGTTCCTTTTTATCAGGTTGGCACGTTGTTTCTATGACGTCTCGCATCCTTGGTGATTTGTTTATTTACTTTCAAAATTTTGCTTGAACTTGTGTCAGGCAAATTTTGAGGTTCTTCGTCTTTAACAAKGATTACAGGTMTAATCGAAACGTCAGACTATTAACTTTTGTCAGTGTTTTCAAGAGACAGCGATCTATCCGACAAAATATTATCTTATATTATGGACGCTGAAAGCATTCTCCCTCGCATACGAAGTAGTATGTTGTTTAGTTAGGAAGCAACAGAAATAATAATATACAAAAGAATACTGTCATTTGAGGCATTTTGAGCTGTTAAAAATATTAAATATTCCTAGTTTTCTGTTTATCTACATAATACTATTTTCTACAGTAGACTTTTAAAGTAGAATATTGCATAGTTTAGGCGTAGATAATAGCGTAATATACATGGAGTATTCTACGCGCCCATCACTGGGTTTTTTTGCCATTGTCACCCTGTCAAATGATATAAACCCGAAAAAGCTGCTTTTTAATATATTTGCTGAAGTTCTTAAACTGTTTAAAATTGCTCATATTTGAAGTTATTAACGACAGTGATGGACATTTACGCGCAAGTTATAATATTCTATGGTACGCACGTAGAATGTAGATTTTGGCGCAGATTTTGAGTAGAAAATACAAGACGAGTATATGACGGCTAAAGTATATTAGCTACACGCTAAAACCAAAGGAAATTGTTTTGTTTCTAATTTTTCTGTTTTATTATCTTCTTATGTGTCGAATACCTCAAAATTTATTACATTTTTTATAATATCTATATGACAAACTTGCATCCAAACGGTTTTTTACTTATTTGGACTCAAAAGACAAAACATGTTTTGAAGTTTTTCCACCCAGGTATGTTCCTAAGAAGCCTATTACTTCCACATCCAACGGATGGGAAGTATTGTATCGCGAAAAAAATTTTCAAAAATTTTTATTTGCTCATTCGCTTTAAAATAGTCGGAAACGTAAAAAAAACAAAATTTGAGCAAAAAATTTCTTGTCTCTCTCTGTGTGTGTGTGTGTGTCTGTGGTTTTGTTTGTGGACACGATAACTTTCGAAAGACTTAATATATGATCTTAAAATTTGGCAAACGTATAGATCTCAACTACCCAAAGCAACCCTTTGTCTTTGGGGTAAGTAGGGGGCGTTTTAGTATGCGAGTATTATTTGTCCTTATTAATTTTCGGTGCAGCAAATTGTTTACAAGATATTAGCAAAAAAGCGTCATTTAAAGAAAACGGTTTTTCCTAAATATCTCCGAATATATTTAATATATTCAAAATTAAAATACCATCAGATAGGAAATAAAATTTCTCACAAAAAGTGTCTTAGAAAATTTATCCAAAATTTTGACACTTTCGAAATATTTCCAAAAAACGTATTTTTGTCCCTGTTCGTACGATTTTTTTTAAATTTTGGTGTTACATAGGAAATCAAATTTCTGATCGGAAAGCACTCTTGTATTTTTTTTGTTAAGTTAATACTTCAGTTATTTTGAAGAAACAGATTTTAAAAATTTATGTATTTTAGCTAATACCACGAGGACCGTTTGTCTTAGAAAAAATGTGTAGAGAGAAAAAATGCTCAAAACTTGATTACTAATCGTATAGTATAAGAAATAAGAACGTAAATGTCATTTTGACAATTGGATGTGGAAGTATTGATTCAGTTTGCAGCGGTTTTTTTGACATGCTATCAAATTCAAAACGTGCGAACTAATTTTTCTCCAGAGAAAGGCATTTACTAATAATCATCACTTATCACTTGCTTCCTTAGATCAATGTACCTAGTTCAACAATGAAAACTGCTTGCGTACCATTTCAATACAGCAAATAAAATTTGCGATAAAAGAACAAGTGTAGCGTATTAAATTGCCCGTCTATTTCTCTTTATATAGAAGTCTATCTTCTAAAGTAAAAAATGACCAATAGTCTTGAAGTTTAAAGTTTGGAAATGAAATGAAAGCCATAATTAAATCATTTTAACAGTGGTTCAGGTTTTTTGCCATTGTCACTCTGTCAAATGATATAAACCCGAATTAGCTGTTACTACTTTTTAATAGACTTGCTGAGGTTCTTAAACAGTTTAAACTTTCTAATATTCGAAGTTATTAACGACAGTGACAGTAAATTATAATATTCTATGGTACGCTCGTAGAAAATGCAGATTTTGGAGTAGATTTTGAGTATGTTTATGGCTAAAGTATATTAGCTACACGTTAAAACTAATGGAAATTATTTTGTAAGCGATACGCCACCCGGTGGATTCTACTCTAATTACAATCTGTTACATAAATAAATATACGAGCATTTCGCACATGGCGTGTTATTGTTTTATAATAATTAGTTTTGTGTGTTCAAATTAGTACCTGTCATTATAAATG
The DNA here is from genome assembly GCA_025024175.1 of Rhyzopertha dominica. Classification (NCBI taxonomy): domain Eukaryota; kingdom Metazoa; phylum Arthropoda; class Insecta; order Coleoptera; family Bostrichidae; genus Rhyzopertha; species Rhyzopertha dominica. The sequence goes on along the minus strand of QCXZ01000053.1, from coordinate 6,964,951 downwards.
GTTAAAACACGGATCACGGATTTTGCCGCGTTTCCCGCGTAAAATAATGTAACAGAATGTAGTTCACGCAAGCACCATCGTGGGCTACAATCTTAAATTCCATATACAGAATTCTATAGAATTTAATTTGCAGTTCAGAGGTGCCGATAGTTTCGTGTTCAATTGCGTCTTTATTTGTAACGTTTTCGTTAACTTCATGAGGAAATATAAAAATATAGTTGTCATTATCCCAAAAAGGATCCATCAATGACGGGTTTCGCAGAAGTTGCAGTAGAAGTTTTTTTGTTGTTATTAAGGATTATTAGAGACTACAAAAAATTAATACGGAAGGGGTAAATAGGTAGTTGTTGCCAAGAAACCAGTAATTCAGTTTTTTGCAGGGGCTGCTTTATGCAATTTATTATTATTTGTCGATGAGCTTCCCTACCGTATCGCGGTTTTTGTCTTTTTTCGTAATTATTCAACATTTACCTCATGGCAAGTGGATTAAACGAGATGACATTATACAAGGTGACCCATCGTAAACGTACCGTAAGGCAATACAGGGTGGAAAAGAACCTTTCGGCAAAATCCAAAATCACGTCAAGTTTGTTTGTCAGGGGGACACATTTGACGCAAAAAGCATAGTAAAAGCTTTAACCCCCTAAGTAGGGGTGTAATCCCACAATTTTTTTTTAATTCAAACATCGTATTATTGAAATAAATTCCTTCAAATGAATTCGCTGTTTTGCCGATTTTTAGACTGATTTTAGTGTTGTGGTTAAAGTGTTTAAAAATTGTTGACTTTAAAATTTATGATTATAGTGTATTGAATCGCAAAAAAAATGAAAATTATTGAGCTCCTTTTTTAAAAAAAAATAAGAATGTGTAAATCGGGTCACGCAGTTGTTTAACCAATGCCGTACACTGAAACAGATTCAGTTCATAACAAAAAGAGGCAGTTTGAAAATCGAGTATTAAATAAACCTACGGGGCAAGTTGCAGTGAATAGTACGTTAAGTACAAGACAATTGGCCATTGCGACGACTTTCTCGCACTAGTGTCCAACGGGTATTAAAAAAATACGTTTTTTATCCTTATAAACTAAATGAAGACGACTTTGATCGTCGCTTGCAATTTTGCGAAATTAGCAAGCGTTAAACAATGGTAATTRCCTACTTAATGCGTGTTTTTCAGACAAGTGTTCCTTCTTACTAAATCCTTTAGTGAATCGCCACAATTGCCGTTATTAGGCTGATCCCAAACCAAGGTTTTGCACGATGCACACGCAACACCCCCAGATAAACAAAATACATGGATTTACTACAAAATACCATCGACCCAGCTCTAACAAATATATATAATTGAGAACGACCCCGTATAATATGAACAAGAACTGATMTTTCAACAAGACGGAGCTCCTCCGCATTACTCCCAAAATGGGCGCAATTATTTAAATGACAGGTTTCCAGGACGATGGATAGGAGGGCAGGACCCAATTGAATGTCCACCTCGGTCACCTGTTTCGCCCGAAACAGCTGTCTACAGATTGTTTTGACGCAGGTGACACGGCATAGACGTAATTATTATGTATATACGTTGTTAAGAAAATGTTTCGTTTTCAAAAAGCAACTGCACCCAGAAAAATATTTGTTTGTATTAACTGAAAATTTTGCTACCGCTACTAAATTATATTGTCCGTATAGTGACAATCCTCACATATGTTACTGAGAACGATACTTTCCTCGTAAGCATCATACATTAGTTCCAGCAAACGTATATTGTTATTTCTAGTAATATATCATTGTTATCGCGACTGTAACATATATTTACCACTAAAATGCTGTGTGGTAGCTCTAAGTAATAGTAAATAGTACTTATAGCCAAAATTTGCGTTTAACATAACATGCCTTAGGTGTTGCTGTAACAATATAGATGCTGTTACTGCTAATATAAATTATGGTTGCAACAACTATATAAATTATTGTTGATATCTAGTATGGTGGATTTTGGGGGTATTAGACTTTGATGATGGATAATAAGAGTGCTCTTTATTCCTTGCCAAGCTTTCGACTTTATTTAAGTCTTCATCAGGGCTTCTATAATTATTAATACATATGATGGTAAGTGTTATTGCTACAATGGTTAGATATTACATTTTCTCTTACTTAAATAAACAAATAAAGTCGAAAGCTTGGCAAGGAATAAAGAGTACTCTTATTATCCATCAAAGTCGAATACCCCCAAAATCCACCATACTAGATATTAACAACGTACGACTGCTACTTCGCTTGAGTTTAAAGTATTGCTGAATATACTTACCGTATTGTCACATCTCGAATTTCAGCATATTAAAACATTTAAAGAGAGATGAATATCAAAATTCGAAAATATTCATCCCTMTAAAATGTTAGTGGTATTCAAATTCTAAAGTGTAGAAACATTCCTACTAAATAAAAGACAGAAAAATTTATTGCAGTTTATTTARTGAAGACACTCTCATTATGTAATACAAAAATAAATAATTTATTGTAAAAGTAACGAAAATAAATACAACTGTTCAGAAAATAACAAATCAAAAATAAATTAAAGCTTTCTGAGCATATTATTCTAAWACTGAAAAAAAAACACTTGTGCAGTATATCAGAATACAGTGCACTCTTTTTCCAGAAAAAACCTGAATCGCAAATAAACTTAAACAWTCGAGAAAATCCAATACTCCTTATTATAACAAAACAAAACCATATAGCAATWAGAGGACCGCATATGTTGATTACTGCTGGATAATGAACCATGTTATGATATTTGGGTTTCAAAGTTTGTTTTAGTTCGGTATTGGATAAGTACTGATATTCTGCTCTTAAAGTTTTGAGAGCAGTTATATTATGTGCAAAGATTTATCTTGAGAAAACAATGTCTAAAATTTTACATAATGTTAGATATAAATTCCAATAAACGTTATTTTCCGGTATTAAATGCCCAACCATTACACCCAAAGGAGATACAAAACATAGCATTTGTGAAGCAGACATTTTCAAAGTCCTTTTTTTCAAATGTTCTTCAGGAATTATTATTTATTTAGTAGTGACATACCGATGCAGGATTGGGCTTGATCACTGATGGGCTTCTTAGATGACAGTTCATCAGCTTGTGGTGCAACAGTTACTAAATCTGTGTAAAAAAGCGTATTACAGAGAATGAAGTTGAGTTCAGATAAAATTTAGTTTTACCTAGAACAGTAGAGCCTCCAAAGTTCCATATGTCTGCCAAACTAACTTCACTTCCTGATGCTGTAAGAGTCGACGTGGACGCTGTAGGTGATGATTGCAACGTAGTGTTGTTTGATGTGTTTTCAGTCTGGTATCGCAGCAGCTTTTTTCAAATTATACTCTCTTTTCTATTGTTGGAATTAATTCCTTTAAATGTTGTTTTTGGAGATACAGCAAAACCTCTTTGTCAATGTTTTCCTCTATAATGCGCCAGAAACACGTATAACTAATATCTACTGCTTATACATCTTTCACTACAAGAAATATTTTGCTGTTATTATTAAAGGTTATTTTTTCAGAAACTATCCAACTTTCTTTTATTACAACCAAGTTAGGTAGTCAACTAAAATTTGACGAATTCTGGAAAGATTACAACGGAATATTTCTTTAAATGAATAAGTTTTTGAATGCGCGGTTGTACGGTTCAAATGAACAGAGTATGGCTTGGTACCGAGTTCAACTGAATGTTGTTACTTACGAATACAAAAAGCTGATTTTTTTATTGATGTTTTAGTTGAATTTAAACGGCGTTGGTACAGCCATAGCAGCTAAAAACTCATTTTCTTTAGCATTCTATTAAACAGACGTTAATTTGAAGATACATCTCTTGCCGTTAGTGTATGCATCATTACATTATTACAAAAGCATGTAAAACAAAGTAGGTATCAGGTATGCATCTGTTTTATAGAGAACGTGTATATGGACAATAAGCGTAAGTAGATATTATTAAATAGTTTAAACTTACCTTCAAACTTTTCTATCAGGTCAGGAAATTCCCACCTTATTAAAAGCTCTTTCACGGATTCTTCAGGCTCCATAATGAAATTAATTATTAACTCGTATGCACAGTACTTTTGTGAAGCAGACACTAATGCGTCCTTATTCTCTGAATACGATGCTATAGCTAAAGCTGTAAAACATTGACCACTTTGTCTGATGACGTCTCCAGCAAAGCGTTCTGTACTGGCGTGAACGCAGCCACCTGCGGCTGCGTTTTACAATTTGGTATGGTTAATAGTACCAAACAATACTTGGACTGTACCATTTAGTATTAATATTACGTACAATATACTTTGTAAGTAGTATTAAATTGTATTGTAGTCGGAACTATACGTTTTGTTTTGTTACAATTACTTGATTATATAGTTTTATGTACCAAACTGTTTAATGCTTATAACAGTTCTTTAACTAGCAAAATGCTTATTGTACTGGAAACTAAATAAAAAGTTTTTGTCTTGTATGCGCAAATAAATATTCGGTCACAGTAATCATAATCTAAATAACAACTGAAATAGTAAAAACAACTATACTTATTTTTCTGAGTGTGACATAAACCAAAAATATCAGTTGTTACAACAACTACCTACTGTCTACCTAGACAATTAGTCATCTACGGTGTTATAGGGTGTTGTCCAGACTGAAAATCGGTATACGTTATCTAGCGGTAGCTGATGTATGCACTAGTATGTGTTATGGTCGGTATGTACAGGAAAATCTGAGCGAAGACTCCATTGAATGACTAACTCTCGTCATACATAATTTAGTTCAAACTCTTTTACCACGTATTTAAGATACACTCGTCCACGTCAAACTTAAGGGTGTATCAAAGGTAAAGCCACCTGGGACTTTTTTTGAGTATGGGGATGGATTCGTTCCATTAACGAGCCCGTACGCCGCATAAAATTCTTAAATTGCCAGGGGAGTATTCCAGTTATCCGATTATCTAGAACGGTATAACTTTTATGAGATAATTTAATAAGTCTTAAGTGACCCTACAGCAGCAGATCTCAATTTGAGCACAAACGTTAGTCCCAATGCTCAGGTGGGGTCATCAATCTTGGTCCGCCAATTTAAAGGCGGGAGTTGGGCAAAAAGCTTTCCAAACTTAGCTTTAACGCGAACGATAAAAAACTTCGGCTGAGGTGTTTTATGTGGAACTTCAGATAAAAGTCGGTAGAAGAAGAGCTTCGGCCCTTTAGGAATTGAATTCAAATCGCTCTCCCTTTAAGTCCTGCGCCGGAGAATATTTACGCTTTTAGATGTCAAGCCGTGGAGCGCTGGGAGATCTGCAAAGTAACACGTTAAACGGAAGTAAAAAATACAATAAATCAATAACCGTGACCTTACGAAAAAAACAGAAAGTAAAATTAACTAAATATAGGCATATGTGAACGTCGTACGTAAGGTCCATTCTGGGTATCTTTAGAAAACATATTGCTATATATATTTAGCGGAAGACCTGATTAGCAGCTCTAGTGCTTCGGTCTCGGTACCACGAGACCGATACTTGTGTGGTCTCGGTCTCGGTCTCGGAAATGCATAGTTTCTTTGGTCTCGGTCTCGGTCTCGGCCTACTTAGTCTCGGGTTTTCTGATAAGTGGTGGTAATCCTAATATTTTTGAAATCCCGATATGTTCCTTTTACAAGAATGTCATTAAAAGCGATATTAGATATATTTACAACTAAAGTGCATCATAATATCTTGAGATATATCTTCTACAGCTACGCGGTGGTGGTTACGGGTGATTAAGCTTGGTATTTCGGTATTTGTCCTCTGTAACTTTTTCTTTTAAAATAACAGTGCAGCACACCAAATACATTTGTAAGCCATATTGAAATTATATGCGATAGATATATTTGTGTTGGCATAAATATGTCAAAATGACCATTATTTATCAAATTCTTACAATATTTTTACATACAGTGATTTAAAAAAGTATATACCTTTGTATATATTTACTAATCTGAGATTTTTTTTATAAATGATGGTATCAAGTTGATCATGCAAGTAACTAAATTTTGCTATCCGCTCCATCACACTCGGTCATAATTGACAACAAAATGCATACAAATTAATGTATTGCGCTATAGCTTTCATATATATACTCACGCAAAATGGCTTGTTGATTTCGTAGTAATTATTAATTTTTAATTTTATTAATTATTTGTCAGGCTAAAATATAAGATTGAACCTAACAATGCTTTTTGTGCAATTAAAACCAAGTGCGCTGTAGCTGAAATCAAAATTAAGTTACCTACTTCCATCATACAATTATAATTATTTAGAAGAAACTGATATTAATTCTTACATTTTACATTTGTCTTGTCTGGTTTATTTCTTGTAAAATACCTTCTTAGGCCGCCGAATATAGAAACCAATGTTTTATAAGAATCTTAGAAAAATATGTTTAAAAAAATGTTGTTTAGTACTATTCTGATATAGGTATTTACCTACACAAACATGATTATTTATCACGTCTTCGCACTTTTACTACGATTTACAAACGTATAGGTTAGTTAAAGGTACTTTTTTAATAAATTTATAGGGGTTAATACTAAAATCATCATGTACGCTGTATTGCCATTGACCATTGGTTATAAAAACCACTAATTACAAATTACAATACACTAGGATCCATTGATGCTATCTGCCACGCCACTGTGCGCTATGGAACGCCGACATAGCATTTATTAAAAAAGCTTTTCATGTAACATTTCAAAAACCATTTTAAACATTCATTTAATGCTTCTTGAATTTACATCAAACAATTTTTTGTTCGTTCTGCAAACTAAACCGAATAAAAATGTTTAATGAATTATTTTGTTAGTTTGATAAAAGCGTTGCTTACATTTCGAAACAAACATATAATTATTTTTATCATTTTTATTCAAGTATCATTTTTTATTTACCAAACATAAATGAACGATTTTTAAACTGAAAGCATCGCCTTTCCTGCAAATTATTACGTTTTTTGATTCTTATCCTTGCAAAGGCTTTTAGTATTGCGTAAATTTTGGCACAATATGTAGTTATACGGTAAATATTTTCGCTGTTTTTGAGGATACTTCATAGACGTGCAGGTAATATTTTATAATATGCTTTTAAGCCATTTCTGAAAAAATTTTTTCCATAGCCCTASTACTTGTACTTGATTAGTAGTTTACTGTTCCTGTAAACATGTAAAATTTTTCAGATAAAAACTCACTATATAATCTGCAAAGCTTTACCGTTTAGCATTTTATTACTACTTGAATTAAAACACTACTAAAATTATGTAAGTAATAGAATTAGGTAAATAATAAGAATATGATAATTGTGTTATTTACATTTAAAAGTATCAGGTTTGAAATCATCGTCACTAGTGTAAACAATTTAATCCCATCTTTTTATACAAATATTTGTGTAAAAAACGAGACTCTCGAAGTCTCATATGTTCACGAGGGTGAATGCTTTCAGCGTCCATAAATATAATATAATATTTTGTCGGATAGATCGCTGTCTCTTGAAAACACTGACAAAAAATTAATAGTCTGGCGTTTCGATTACACCTGTAATCTTTGTCAAAGACGAAGAACCTCAAAATTTGCCTGACACAAGTTCAAACAAAATTTTGAAAGTAAATAAACAAATCACCAAGGATGCGAGACGTCATAGAAACAACGTGCCAACCTGATAGAAAAGGAACCTAACGATGGAAAAGGAACTACCTACATACTAGATATACACGAACTACTTGATAAAAGATAACTACAAAATAGCCTTCCAAATGTCACCTAACTCATAATTTCTACAATCCCTACTAAAATTATTAGTATTCCTACAAATTTCTATAGCTTCTTTTATTAGACGTTTGTGATAATATTTTTCTCTATGTAAAATTTTTGTTTTATCAAAATCAATCATGTGTTTAGTCAAATATGAGTGTTCGGCTACGGAAGATTTATCTATCTGTTGCAACCTAGTAGCTCGTATGTGTTCTTTCAAACGCGTACCTACTTTTCTTTTAGTTTGATCTATGTAACACTTTCCGCAAGAACAAGTAATTTTGTAAACACCTTCACTTTCTAAATGTACTTTATCTTTAGTAGAACACTCATATTTGACTAAACACATGATTGATTTTGATAAAACAAAAATTTTACATAGAGAAAAATATTATCACAAACGTCTAATAAAAGAAGCTATAGAAATTTGTAGGAATACTAATAATTTTAATAGGGATTGTGGAAATTATGAGTTAGGTGACATTTGGAAGGCTATTTGGTAGTTATCTTTTATCAAGTAGTTCGTGTATATCTAGTATGTAGGTAGTTCCTTTTCCATCGTTAGGTTCCATTTTTATCAGGTTGGCACGTTGTTTCTATGACGTCTCGCATCCTTGGTGATTTGTTTATTTACTTTCAAAATTTTGTTTGAACTTGTGTCAGGCAAATTTTGAGGTTCTTCGTCTTTGACAAAGATTACAGGTGTAATKGAAACTTCAGACTATTAATTTTTTGTCAGTGTTTTCAAGAGACAGCGATTTATCCGACAAAATATTATCTTATCTCATATGTTCAGTTTTGGTCTCGTATGGATCTCGGGTACTTTAATCTCGGTCTCGTCAGAAGCACTAAGCAGCTCTTTTTACAGTAGGTATATAATACCGTGAGTAGTAAAATATTTAAAGAACTATTTGTGTAAGCGAATCCTCCAATTCCGTTAAAATAAATTTTCCGATAGTGTTAAAGTGTTATACTTTCCCAGTGCTTAAGGAGCGGAAAGCTCATTTTCAGAGCTCCTTTAACACCATAATTTAAATCCCTTGATCTTCCCAGTCGTCTGTATAACAATATAAGTGCAATCTGACACCAAAGAGGCGAAAGTTATAGCAACAGCTTAGATCTCAGACTTTCAGAGCCGCAACTCCATAAATAATGCATCCATCCCGACGGTAATACCGTTATTTTCATTTTCAGGGTGAGGACATGCCGAATACATCAACGTGCCGAGACTGAGGATTCTCTCGCGTCGGGGTGCCGCCGCTATTCAACCCCCAAGGCACCCTTCCACACTTCAGGTATACACTACATCGACTGTCGTTGTTCCCGGAGATAGCACGGGGAATATTTGATTAATGCGGTCTGGAACAACATTAGCTTGCCTTAATGTTAAACGCTTAACGTTCGAAATAATTAAATACTTCTGAATTCACCTGAAAACAAACCGAAACTGATTATTTCATTTACTTCAGCTACAAGGATTTTTTTATGACATCAGCTATCAAATCATTTTTAATATTCGTACCTAGAACGCATTTTTCAGCCATGTCCATCACTTGTTTTGGGCATTTTGTCCCTGAGAGACAATAATTATACCTTTAGATTAATCAGTTGTTTCTTTCCAAGCTTTTTTTGTTTAACTTTTCATGAAAATGCAGTAATATAATCGCTGCAATAGCAAATTTTACACCGAATTTAACATATTTATTTTTGTTCATTTACTTTTAGGTCTGTATTTGTGTATTTAAATATGTCTTATTAACTTTTACTCAGTTAGTAATTAAAAGCAAACAAACAGCGCCGGGTGAAGCTTATTTAACGACCTTTGCCAAGCATATATCATATCTAAAAGTACGTCGTACACTCAAAGACTTAATTGAAGAAACGCCTAGCTTTGGCACACGAATTTGGTAACGGTAGATGGCGGTAACCAATTCATTACAGAGTCGATAAACGGCATTACGCCTTCCTCCGCTAGGAGCGGTAGAGTAGTTTCCCTAAATACAGAAGAACGAGCAATCAGGGCAACGGTCTACCACATGATTTCTTAGGGTAATATCTGCATATTTAAATGGGCATTATGGACCCGTCCGCAACCACAGGTACAGTTTTAACAAAGCAGTTTCTTTGAACCACCGGTACCGTATTATGTGAACGCAAAACTCATTGCAAACTGAGGAAAGTGATGGCTAATATTTGTCTTGAAAATCAAAACCCACACATTTCACTATTTAAACAATGTAGGAACAAAATATCATTTTTTGTAACCTTTTTGCTATAGTTATTTCTGTTAATATGTTGGTGGAACTTTAACGACAAGTTTCCAATAATGAAATTCTTTACCTTGTTTAGTGTTACATTTATATTTTTGGTTGGCATAATTTTGCCGTAAGCTTGTTTTGCGGTCACTTTAGCATGAATGTTTTTTTACTTACTAGTTACTGAAAACCATCTATTTCTTAAATATAAAGATCCGTTTTTCCTGAATTGCCATATATTTAACACCATGTTCTGACACTCGATCATCTAGCCTACGCAAACCTAAACCAAAATGATCATGTGTCAGAAAAATACTTTTCTCAATAAGTTGTTGGGTGTTACAATAATTATTGATGCAGTCTTCAAACTCTAAGTTTGGTGTGTCACAAATGAGCGTTTCGTATTTGCATCCTACAGGATATTCCAACCTACTTAAGTTAAGCAATTGCATTAATAACATTTTAAATGTTTATCGTTTAACGTTTAGTGATGGTCATAACATAAAACATCGCCTCAGTACAGAGCGTTTTTTTAGCGATCATTCTAATACGTCAATTACTTGGCGCCTTGTTTCGGACAATGAACAAAAAAATATTTTTTAAATGAAGATGCATCAAACTAATGTATTACAAAATGATTAATTTATTTACAATTACATTACATCATTGTTTCGCAGTTTAACATTTTGTTATCTTTTTGTTTTCATGTTGCAGTTGGTACTATATTTGTAAGGTAATATTGTTTTTCATGCATATTTATCTTTTTCTCTCTCGCTCTTTCATTGTGTGTCTATATATCTAACTAGTAACGAACAAAACATTCATGCTAAAGTGACCGCAAAACAAGCTTACGTCAAAATTATGTCTCTGTTCCACTCTTTAATAATCAGACACCATTACCCAAAAAAGTTCTTAAGATACCACTACCCTACAGTCATTTGTTTTTGAGATGTTGCAGGTAATATGATTTGTGTTCACGAAAGAGTCTACAATAGCTGACTTTTTTGTTTAAAATCGTAGCGTAGTGGTATAAATGAGAAATTTTATTGATTTTTTTGAAAGGAATTTGATAGTGTTTGCAAAAAAAACAATTGAAATAAAATAAATAAACAATAACAAATAAAAAAGTTAGCAATTGTAGACTGTTTCGTGAACAGAAATCATATTACCTGAAATATCTCAAAAACAAATGACTATAGACGAGTGTTGGTATTTTAATACGTTTTCGTTTAATTTAGTTTAGTTAATCGAATGCGCTATAAAAAGTGGGGTCGTTCTATTTGAAATAACAAAGTTGTAGTCAATATCTTTGKCAGATAATGTTCAATTGTTTTTTTTGTATTCACCATKAAKTTCTTCTCGAAGAATCAAGAAACTTGCCCATTTCTACGATTGTAGACTGTTAGCGTGAACACCCCGTATAATCATTAGCTTTATCTTCTCTCGAAACAGTAGCRCCAGCTATAACAGTTATCTCCAAATTTAGTTTTTTTTGCAACTTTAGTCGACCATTACGTCAAAATGTTTCCGMTCCCAAAGACCTTGTAACATCCTCTTCGCTCATACGATTTCGCTTCCAACAAAGCTGACAGGCCGTCTGCTGTCTCAATAACAGCAACCACGTTGCTTGAAAAWRKTATTACGTAAATCCACTTTGCATTTTTTTGCGTCTCGGGCTTCGACGAGCCTGAAATTCAGGCTCGCTCCCCTGCGCAGGGGACCAGTTTTCCGCTTCACTAGTTTGAAACAGGGGTTAAAATTGGCATGCATGTAACCATACGCTTCGATGAGCAGCGGCGTGTAAAGGTGGCAGTGTGCCGTGGATTAAGCTAGATACGGGTAGGTACAGGAAGCTGTTTAGTATTTCTACCGAATGGTTTGCATTTAAAAGGGAGATGAAATAAAACTACACCTTTGTGCGATTGTAACCTCTGGTTGAAGTCTATTGTTTATATTTTTAAAACTAACTAAACATACTCTAAACATGGGCGTACCGAAGGGCGCCCCTGGATCTGGGTTGCCAACTCTGGGCCCCTCCAATTTCCTCGTACATTTAGCTGGTTAATTATGTGTGCACACCTAAAAATTGCCTTATTTACAAAATTGTAAATACAGTAAAATTTATAGGCAAGTGTATTTCACAATTATCATCCAGAATGCATATTTGACCCTCGCAAATGACCTTATCTAATAAGTTGTTGTCAAATGGTTTCAAAGCTTAATGGATGCCATGTGCGTTTTGAAGCTGTAACTGCAACATTCTTGTCGTTACGAATCGTTGTCTTAGGGCGGATATAGCTTTAAAAGACTATCTTGGTCAGGATGAGTCATAACACGATTTCTGCTTAGTTCAGCTCTTCTACCTTTTCCTTTAAAGGTTGTTCAACTAACTACCGTTATATGGACTCACATCAGAATCTGTCATATATTTGGTAATAACTCTAACTTTTGTACCAAATTTCTAAATTCACATTACATTTTAACAATTAATATAAAAAAACAAAAAAAAACTAAAAATCCATCCGAACTCACGTTTATGAAAATCAATTTATTTAATATAAGTTTTAGGAATCCAGTAGAAGCATTACCAGCACGTGTTGTTAAAAATGCAATTAAATATATTTCAGTTTATTTAAATAAAGCCTAATTTGGTTAAAATATTAAGTAGTCGGTTAATTTTTGAGAACAATGCACTGACAATCTAAGACGCATAATGCTGAGGCATTTGTCATTCTGTGTTTTAATAATGTTACTTATCCATCGAGTCTCTTTCACTGGGCAGTAAATATTACCTACTACAGTTGTATCTTTAGCACCTATACATACGAATTCCCAGCTTATATTTCTAAAGCTTCTGGTGTGAGAAGTTGAAACAGTACTAAAAGCGCAGCGGTTAATGTATTAGTCTTTGATATGTGTTAATTCTGAATCAGAAATCGTGCTCCTATTAGCAGAACTTTTAAGGTGAAATTTATGTTCCTTTGGTACTTCGTATCGATTATGTGGATCACGGATCTTTATTGTCCCAAATAAAATATATCAACTGATTTTTGTCAAACGCGAGAGCGATGCAACTAAATGCGCCTCACCTAACTGAGTTCATCAATAACGTAATTAGTAATAAATGGGCTTTATCTGATCAGTGTACATAGAAAATAAATAAATAATTTGGGTCTTTATTTCACAGAAGATGTTTTAAGTCGCCTTGCAGAAAATCCACGAAGATTATTCATGGAATAAATACTTAAATTACTTAAGTATACCTTTATCTTATGAACATTTATTATTTCTATTTATGTTGAATTATACCCTACAGGACGTTCTTGTTGTGCCCACCCCTAGACCAAAAGCTAGGTATGCCCATGACTCGAAATCTATTTAGTTAAAACCTTTACGCTGAAACTTGATAAATATTGTTTAACATATAGGTATGTATGCCGAATTTAAAAAATTCGAAACAGGTTTTAACACTTATGTTCAACAAAACTTGAAAACACTATGCAAAAGATTTTGCTCAAAAACAAACTGACCAATTCTTAAGAATAACACACTAACAAGAGGAGTAGGTACAGCAACTTAAAAACCAAGCTCCAAATGATTTTAACATGAAAATTCAACAATTAAAAATAGATCGTAACATTTTGAACACAACAATATTTTGTGTAACAGCAAGCTTCAAACGTAAATGCAAAATGTTTACAACTTTCTCATTTACCACTTCATAATACGATATAATAAACAAACTTAATAACATTCTTAATACGAAAATACAAGAATTATCTGCATGTGAAATATTATACCAAACCCTAGATGACTTATCAGGTCAAAGCTCTATGATATTTTGAAAAAAGTGAAAAAGAACTTTCCGAGATCAACAGTTATTTTTCAATCATATCTGTTTTTCCCAGTATATTAATTTGGTGTAACCCATTAAAAACAAAAACTACAAAATAAGTTACAATTGCTGTGGAAGAGGTAGTAAAAAACTGTGGTACTATTCCTGAAAATCTTCAAACATGATGCAAAGGCGTATAAAATAAATATATTAATTTACTACGCAAGGCAACACAAACGTTTTTAGATGACTGAAAAGTCATATAATAATAAAGAACATGTCGAAATTATTTGTACGCTATTTGGTAACAAATAAGTAAAGGACCTTTCTTGATAAGCATGAAGTATATGCTCCAGCACGAATTTATTTCCTATTAAAGTCATACCTGTATGTTGGCACTAACTAACTAACTAACTAACCTAGGGCCACTGGCAAGGGAGAAAATCTCTTTCCTCAGTGTTTAGAATTCAATTGGAATTCCATGACGAATGCTTGAGTTTGTTGTTACCATCGGCGGCGCAGCTTCCCGGTTGGTGGACAATAAAGATAAGACTGTAATTTTAGACCGTTCAGGAGTATACGACATCTTCAGTAATGATTCCAATAAAATTTATATTGCAAAGATCGAAAGACGTTTTACGATTACAGTTAGGAAATATCTTAAGTTATATAAGACACGAATAAAGATGCCGATGCAGATAATACCGAGATACCTTTCTTTAGTAAATTATTTGGTAGTTAAAACATAATAAATCAGCAAAGACTTGCCCTGTTATTTGCGTTTTGAAGTCATAATGAAACAGAATATTTTATTTTTTAAAGTTTGAATCGGTAAACAAACTTGAATTCGTAATTATAAAAAAATAACAGCACAACTAAACCCACTGGTGGACTAAGGGGGCCGGCAGGGGCTGTCCGCATCTACCACATCTATGAAGGCAAAACATCATATGCAGGTAATTTGTACCTGCCAACAAATTTCGCCAGATAAGCTTCGGAACATCCCAGAACATTATGATCATCGATTGCACCGTTGCATAGAAGTAGATGGTAACCATTTCGAACATTTAATTAAATAAATGAAGCGTTCTTTTTTCCCGCTAACTGTTACATCAGATTGAAGAAAAAAATATTTATACTAAATATTCAATTTTCTATTTAACATCTGGTCTCATTAAGAAAAATATAATTGCACTCTGTACCTGTTTAGGGGTTGAAGTGGCACGAACGCAAAGTACACATTTAAGCATTTCCTTTAAATGTAAAATTGACCAGTTCAAACATTTTTTGATAAATTGAGTCACATATAGGTAATTTTAAAATGGGTATAATATATTTTTTTTGTATAGACACCACGTTACTTTATCGTTTAAAAAAATCTAAGTGATGTAATTTTGTTTTATGTTTAGGTAATTCAACAATCTTCCTTAAGCTCGCAACTAGACGCAAAGATGAAAGTCATTGTTACATTGCCATTATCACTGGTAACTATTGATACAAATACGCCTTCAAAATATCTTTTTAACTGAACACTGAACGAACTTATAAATTACACCGCTGAACATGATCTGGACTTCGGACGGACTTCGCTTGCATATGTACGGTCGCACTTTTTTGCATGCCGTTGTCATGGCCACGGGCAAATCGGCAGCGCGATGAGCCGTGTGAATAATTCTTTTTTTTTGTTTGCAGTACATTGGATTTTAGAGACCCCCCGGCTACAATTATTGTTTGATGGATCGATATAATTTGAAATACGGGATTAAAGTAACGAAAAAGATAACGTGTGGCGACATACCCCTCAAGGTTCTACATGACTATGCGGTAAGAATTAAAGAAATGCCGTAATTCATTTTAGAATATGTGAAAAAAGAGTAACCTTGTTTTAAGTATGTAGGCAACATATTAATGAGCTAAGACCAGTTATTATTTATCGAGGAAGCCCTGAAAAAACCGCTGCAAATTGAATCAATACTTCCACATCCAATTGTCAAAATGGCATTTACGTTTTTATTTCTTACACTATACGATTAGTAATCAGGTTTTGAGTATTTTTTCTCTCTACACATTTTTTCTAAGACAAACAGTCCTCGTCATATTAGCAAAAATATATACATTTTTAAAATCGGTTTTTTTCCAAATAACTCGAAAATTATTAACTTAACAAAAACATTACAACAGCGCTTTCTGATCAGAAATTTGATTTTCTATATAATACAAAAAATTAAAAAAAAAATCGTAGGAGCAGGGTCCAAAATAGGTTTTTTGGAAATATTTCAAAAATGTCAAAATTTTGGATAAATTTTCTCAGACACTTTTTGTGAAAAATTTCATTTCCTATCTGTTGGCATTTTCATTTTTTGAATATATTAAATATATTCGGAGATATTTACGAAAAACCGTTTTCTTTAAGTGACGCTTTTTTGCTAATATTTTCTAAACCGTTTGCTGCACCGAAAATTTATAAGAACGAATAATACTCGCAGTTATACTACTAATCACATACTAAAACGGAAAAAAAATAAAAAAATAAAAATTTGCAAAAAGGGTAGTTACCCCCCAATTTCGCCCCCTTCCCGATACTCTACTTACCTCACAAACAATAGGTCGCTTTGGGTAGTTAAGATTTATACGTTTGCCAAATTTCAAGTTCATATGTTAAGTCTTTCGAAAGTTATCATGTCCACAAACAATACCACAGATACAGACACACAAATAAGAAATTTTTTTGCTCAAATTTTGTTTTTTTGCGTTTTCGACCATTTTAAAGCGAATCAGCAAATTTTTGAAAATTTTTTTCGCGAAACAATACTTCCCATCCGTTGGATGTGGAAGTAAAATACGTTATTTTAACACATGGTAGTGTGGCCAGGTTTCTGAAGCTGAAATCGCAGCAAATTTATCATTTTGTTGCCCAAAATAGCAACCCTGGCTGCGATTTGTCGCAACCGTACGCGATTTTTAATAAATTAAACGTTCCAATGCAATAGCCGTTTACAGGATAGGCATATCGCGGAAAGTGGGAATCGAAATATCGCAACCGCAGGATTAGCCCTTTTCTCGCTACCGATAAGGAACTATCTTGATGAAAACTACCCTGGAAGATGGATTGGTGGAGGGCAGATGCACCCATCTTATGGGACAATTTAAAACAAAAAGTATGTACCTGTATGTGATGCTTTTCTGCCTCAAAATGGTAGGTAAGTAGATGCTTGTAGGATCTTGGACAAAGGTAATCAAATCTCCGAAACGTCGGCCGAAACCACAGTAGTATTTTGATTACCTTTGTCCGAGATCCTACAAACATCTAGTTAAAAAGTATACCGTACACCTGTAGAAACTCAGGAGGAATTATGGGATAAGATAGGTGCAGCTGCTGACGAGATACAGCAAATTTTCTAAAGTTGTTGGAAATGGGTAATTCTCTCCTATCTATATATATTCTTATGAAAATCATTAATAGGTACATTATACAGTTCTGTTAATTTCATGCGACTACGGTCGACTTTTATAAAAGCGATGAAATAAAAAAATCCTTTTAATCAACGACAGGAGATCTCGCATTTGCGCTCTGTCCAGAATAGATACATGCATGTATGTATTCTTCAACACCATCAACACGATGGATAGACTCAAAACCACCAGGCCATGTTGTATGGGGGCATCTGTTGACCATATGTTCAGTTGTTTGGAGGGGGTCTCCACATTCACAAAAAGGTTGATAGATGGATCCCATTTATTAAGAAAAAAGTTGCATTTCCCTTGACCAGTGCGAAGGCGATTTAGAGTGACCCAAGACTTTCTCGAGAGGTCAGTTCCTGCTACCTTTTCTGTAGGATCGTCTATAAGCTGTTGATTAAATGTATGATGTTTCTTAAGTTGCCAAACAGAACACCATCCATATTCAATGGTATAAAGAGCACGAAGGAAATCTTCTGTCCACAGAGGTTTTCTGGAAGTTGGTCGAGTTGTAGGTAGCTCTTGCAGATCTCGGGAGATCAGAAACTGATTAGGAGCTGATTAATATTTTTGCCAAGCTTTATATGTAGCAAATTGTCCGCGAATCTCTGGAGGAGCAATGTTTGAAAGAATTGCAAGCCAAGGTAATGGAGTTGACTTAATTGTTCCAGTGATTAGTCGCATTGCAGTATTCAGTTGAGTGTCAATTTTTCCTGTGTGATGACTTTTTTTCCAAGTAGAACAGCAGTACTCAGCAGTGCTATAAAGCAAGGCAGTTGCAGAAGTACGGAGTACATTTGCATTTGCACCCCAACTTGTACCAGCAAGCTTATGCAGGATGTTATTTCTGGTCTGTAATTTTTTTACTGATGTTTTCTAGATGTTTCTTGTACATTAGGGACGTATCTAAGGTCACTCCAATGTATTTTGGCGAGAAGTTATGTTTAAGAATTATGTTATTTGATATAACTTGAAGGTCTTTTGTCTTTTGATGATTGTTGAGATGAAAACAAATTGCTTCTCTCTTCAGTGGATTAGGGCACAAGCGCCAGGCTTTAAAATAGCAATTTACAATCTCGATGTCTCTTGAAAGATGAAAGGACAGAAAAGTCTTTACTTTACAAAGCCAATGCCATATCGTCTGCATACACACATTTTCTCGATTGAGTCACTGGAAGGTCACTTGTGTAAAGGTTGAAAGTAATAGGCGACAGAACCGTTCCTGGTGGAAGACCATTATTCAAAATCCTTAATTTGCAACTTTTCTCTCCCGGAAACACTCTGAATTTACGTTGGGACAACATTCGTTCACAATATTTCCACTTTTCAGAGTATTAAATAGTTTGAGGATTAATCCATCTTTCCACACAGTATCATAGGCCGCCGATAAGTCTATGAACACTACTCCAGTTATCAATCGTTTCTGGAAACCAACTTCATCATGCGTTGTTAGAGCCAAGACTTGGTCGCAGCAATTTCTGTTCTTCCTAAAACCTGCTTGTTCCTTCAGGAGTGAGTCTCCTAAGACAAGCACGTGCAAAATGGCGAACATTTTAAACATGTATTAAGATACGTAAGAACCTAAACTTTCGCGGCCAGAGTTAGATTGAAATCTTATACTTTTTGGGTTAGACCGCGTCTGATTTTGGAATAAAGTCGACTTTTCGCCCGCATCATCATCAGGAAAGGAACAAAGAGTATGAAATATGGTACAAACCTAACGCGATAAACACGTCTGAGCTGAACCAATCCTAAGGACGAAAGAGAATGAAAACCACAGATAACGTTGTACCTGGCGTTATGACGGGGGAAGAAGATGCTAGGTGGGAGATTGAGAAAGTGGAGATAGCCGTTGGGTGATTGGATACCAAACAGTAGAGAGATGATAACCATCTTTGCGATTTAGATTATTCGGTTGTTTGGCTTCTCGGAATTTTCGAGTTGTGAAAAAGGCGACTTTTGTTAACACATTGTCCAACAAAATATTATGACAGGTTTCTTGCTGATGTTCGGCTACTACTTAGTGATTTTTCACTTTGGAAGGCTGTAACTAAAAAACAAAAATACMATTTAACCTTTTTTCGATAATTCGTGCTCTTTTGATCCCCGAGTCTACAATTAAGCGATATCGGTGTAATTTCGGGACACCCTGTACATAAGCTTTGAGATTTTTATTCTGAAGAAACAATTCATCATCCGCTTGGAGTTGAGGGATCTGTTTTATACCTTGTATTGCAGTAATTTTCGACATTTCTCATATTGCACTGCTGCAAGCATTGAACATAAAATCGCTCTAAACAGATCTCCACAAATAGTTCTCGGGATAAAACAGCTTCCGTCTTTATTGAAGCAAACAAAATTCGTTTCGCTTATCAGCAAATAACCAACAGCTTCCAGCAAACAACCTGGCACATTCAATAAACCAGATTATTACGTTATTAAAACAAGAATCGATACTTTTTTATCTGGAGGGATTAACTTGGAAACTTTAGCGAATCACGTACAGGAAATTAAACTTTTTAGCAAGACTTCCGTAGACGGGCAAATTTCGTCGGACGGTAGAAATGGAAGTAATCTAGACAACTGAAACTTTTACAACGGCTCCCTGGGAATAACCGCCAGCCAACAAGGATGGCGGCAAATGCTTGGGAACAGTAAAGTTCTTCCTGATGGATTTATGTAGCCCAAGAATCCACAAAGCAGGTTTAATTTACCGGGGGTCTAAAATTGCACGCGATACCGTCGGACAACCGCGATATAAAAATGCTAGCAATATTTTGCGAAATCTGTAAACATTGCACGACATGTTGTGATAACTGCGCTGTTGGTTATTTTCCCTGTTCTGTTATTATATTGTGTAAACCAGATAAAATTATCAGTAGGTAAGTTTTGGTTCACATTTATATTACCGTTTGAGTTTGAAGTGTATTGGAAGACTATGCTATCACATCAAGAGGTAAATTATTTCTGCTTTGGAGTATATATTATGTACAGAGATATGTAAGTAGAAAATAATAAATATATGGGTTAAACTAATTAAAACGATTTATTTTGCATCACCGAATTGACATCAAGCGAATTTAGCTGTAGGAAAAATACACAGCTAAATATGTACTCATAATTATTTCTTATACGTATAATACAGATATGGGCAAACGATTTAATATTTATTGTGTTTCTACATTAACTTAAAGAAAAATACAAAACTAATTTCATTGAAGCAAGCAATTAAGCAAAAATTAAAGAATAGACAATAGTACAACTTTGTTCAATGCATTTTTGATTCGTTGCCTAAAGAATAATTTAATGTTGATAATGGCATTTAGGCGACGCCGCTGTAAATCTTTTGACTGTGTTTTAAATAGTTGCAGAAAATGGGATAGAGGACCATCACATTTGAACAAAATCTTTTATGTTTACTACTGGTTGCTCTAAAAATCCGATTAAATACTTGCAGTTCATACTTTGTGCTTGTTATAAACAGTAAATAATGCCAGTTATAGTCTCTTTGTAAGATTTTTAATGGCCTTCTCTCTGGCATGCTGAGTAAGCAAAACGCAAATTGCTAGCCCAAGCACCCTTTAGTTTTAAAACCATTAAAGGATGGATATTGCCAGTGTAAATTATATTAAGATACCCGAATCATTGTAAAGCAAAAAAGGTGGATTGGTTGGATCCGGATCCACTTCTCGAGTCATCACTGTTACGCGCGGATCCAAACGGAGCTGACCCTGATCGTCAATTGTTGAGCCACGTGATCAGTCGCAAGCGTATCCGCGATGTGTTTCGTATCAAAATGAAATCGACTGACTGAAACTTCCTACAAAGCGTTGAGATTCAATTACATGATTTATTATATTTCAATTTATTTTTGCTTCTAAATTTTATTCGGAAAGCATTATTTATTAGTGGTTGCATTGTAATAGTCCAATTTTGTTTTAATTACGGATAATTATTTTAGAGTACATATTACTATTGTAACACATGTCTGTAAAGAACAAACAAGAGCATCGAACTGTTCTAATAACCTTTCAACCACACTGGGAAGGGACGACAACCAGTTTGTTTGGCACGGATGCGTGTTTTTATATTGCAAAAATCTTGAAATGTTTCAAATTGGGAAATTCACTTTGGGCCATCATGAAAATAATTATAAATATCTCTGCATGGTAAGTTTCACAACAAAAATGGAAGTTTACTGCAAGCACCTGAGGCATATAATGCAAAACTGTGGCTAATACATTTTAAAGTAAAAGTATTAGGATGTTTTCTAAGAATATAGAAGCTACTGAGTTATGCCGCCCCATTATATTATAAGTCAACAAGATTTTATATATACGGAATACTGTTTTTATCAAAACAAATTAATAATAATTTTTTGAAACATCACATATGCTCGAGCGCTTTCTGCTGGAAGAAGCGTTAAAAAGCAGTCTTAAATATTGCTATTAAACATAACTCTTACTACCAAGTAGGGTTGGCAAAAAACATGTTTTTTTTAAATTAAACAAAACAAAAAGTTTTTTTTAATTTAATCATGATTAAATTGTTTTAAACATGTTTTTTCTTACTTAGTTGAAAACATGTTTAAAACGCTTTAAACACCGTTTTAAACATGCACTCTCATGCAAATTACTATGTGTATTAGTGAAAATAAATACGAGTAGATGACGCAAAGCGTAGCAGTTGTCTAAAAATCCCTAGGTGACTACGATTGCCTGTTGTCATTTGTCATTTGTATTCGATTTTTCGATGTGTACAGCGTTTACGCCACAATTTTAGTTATTATGAGTCGGTTTTTCTTTTCTATTTTAATTGATCAACTCTGTTATTAAAATCCAGACTAAACACATACTAGTTACTGGGTTGATTTTAGCTAATATCAACTTTAACAACGAGGAACCGACCTTGTATGTTTAAAGTTTAAAGTTCAACAGTTACAATGACCAGTAAGAGGAATAATGCAGTGTGGAATTACTTCGACAAAATTAAGGTGCAAAACAGTACAATGCGAGCTCGATGCAAGAAGTGCAAAAAAGATATGCTTGCACTAGTAAAGATATTTTGTTTCTTGTTTATTGTTTTTCATATTCCCAAGTTCTGATAACTATTTCTTCTATTATGCTAAAGATAATTATATATCTAGTAAGTGTTGAATGAACGTCTTATTTATTGTTTTGTTGTATTGGACCAGAAATACAAATTTTTATCTTATGTTAAGGTTAAGTTGTGTTGTTTTAAAATGTTTGTAATTTATAGCTACAGAAAAAAAATGTCAAGTTTATTATTAATTTCGGTATCGATTTCTGTTGTATCGATAAAAAAACGGCCTTGTTTTGAATTCAATTCATTTTTATGCAAATGTAAGGTGACATTATGTAGATATGTAATTACTAATAATCCTGTTTATCTATTTGTGGAGGGTAAACGATCCTAATAGTAATAATTATTGAATCACATACAATAGTCGTAAAAAAAAACACTGTTTAAAACAAATGCTTTAAACAAGTTTAAAACATTCTGTTTTAATCATGTCAACCCTACTTCCAAGCATAAGTATTTCATTGTTATTCTATCAGTAGTTTCGTCAATAATCAAGCTAATACTAAGATTTTTCAAAATGTCAATTATAGATTGAAATGAGGACTTTAGATACAAAAACTTAAAAATTTTAGAACCTTTACTTATAGAAAATGCCTACCCAAGAACACTGATAACTAAATTACTTTATTGCAACAATTCAAAATTATGAAGTAAGAAATTTAACACAAGTAATAACAATTAGGAAAATGGCGAACCAAAAAAATTTGCAGTTTTACCGCATTATAATAATTTAGCAGACAAACTAATAAATTTATTAAAAGGTTATGACGGCAATATTGCAAAAATGAGTACAAAGTTAGTAGAATCGTTATATACTAAATTGAAAGATAAGACGCCACTATTAAATAATACTCATGTAATTTACAAAATAAATTGTACATCTTGTTAAGGTACTTATATTGGTCAAACTTGCCAACATTTAAAAAGTACGATGCGCTTACATAAAAGCTATATACGTTTAAAAAAAGATATGTGTGCTCTTTCTGGCTATGTATTGTGTAACTCTCAACACGAAATAGACTTTGAAAATATAAATATATTATGTTAGTTAGTTAGGCAAATGGTTAATTTTCGAAATGATTAGTATTAATAGATTTAATAATAGCATAAACAAAAAAACCGATATACAAAATTTTAGTGTAATTTATACTTACTTACTAAATTATAACAAATAAACTAAAAAACCATTTTATAATATTGATAATGTAATAATACTCGATTATATATTTTTTAATTCTAAATTATATAAAATTGTATTGTATTATACTTGAATAATTTTGTACAGCAACAAATTGAAGTTTAACATAACTGATATTTGCTGAACTAAGTAGTTTCGTTTATATTCATATTTGAGATAAACAAATTTATCACTTGTCAATTTGAAGTTGGAGTTATATCTCGTATATTGTAAGTACATTTTATAAAATATCTTGTTAATACATTGATTTGTAACATAAAGAATATTATTTAACAGAAAGAAAAAGGTAGAATATCTCGTTAAAACGTTACATATTTTAAACTAATACGAGCGTTAATGCTACAAAATATTTTAGTGATAGCTATAAATATTTTTTCCATTGTACTTAAAACATTTTTGTCGTTTTGCTATTCTGTTTTTATTTTATTGTTTAGTTATTCGGCTAAACTTTGCTCCGTAGACACTGTAAATACTTGTACGAGATTATTTGAAGCAGTTTCGCCCATCTCACAACATATATGAGACTTGACGTAACTATTCTCGGGAACGTTTCTCCCGACCGAAATTCTAGTTGCTAATGCGAATGTTCTGGGCTGAGGCAAGGATCCCCATACATTAATTCAGCAATCCCAAACAGCTATGGCAATTTGAGTGCAGTGTGCACCCGATATGCAAAATTATTCGATCAATACACGAATATTGCACCAGTTAACCTTAGTATGATCCATACGCTGCCTAAAATTAGTTGCCATGCATAACTGTGATGAAATGAGCTTTGTACATGATTAAAGTAAACTTCTTTATCTAATGCAACAGGCGAAAATTGCGATGCCGTGTCTGAGGGTCAATTTTAATCAGAAACGCAATGGTGAAAAGCGCAGTCCAATATCTATAGTAGAATAAGAGATACATGGTGATTTACTACTTAAAATCTACGCCAATGTGCTTTATCTACTTTTTTTTACGCGTTTAACGTAGAAAATTACAATTTACGAGTAAACGCCCATCACTGGCAGAATCGCTATGTATTTCAATACATTTGCGGCATAAGATGCCAAAATGGCTGAAGTTTTTTTTTGCTGCTAAGGAACCTTCAATGGACTCTATATGTGACAGTATAATGACCAATTTGCAAGCCGATAGCGACAGTGAAAGCGATTTTGATTCGACTGATTCGGAAGTTCCAATCGTTTCTTGTAGGTGACATTGTATAGAGCATAGGTATAAGTATGTGTGCATATATGTTTGTACGTATAATGTTCATACATTCGGTCTTAAATTTTATTTTATTTAAAGCTCTATTCAGATAAGTAATAACGTAACTTTTTGAAGTCGCACCCCGTACACCAATCTTAAAAAAAACATGGGAATCTACTAAAAAAGTGCTTTGGGAAAGAATTCAACTTTAAAAGAAAAAAAAATTACAGACATACTTTCAAAATGCATATTTCGAAAATCACCTTATATCTCCGATACTACGATAGTTATTGGCCTGCGCTTTTCACCATTGAGTTTCTCATTAAAATTGTCTCTTAGACACAGATATCAATTTTTGAAGTTTGTTATTAAAAGTGTCCAATTTGGGTGTACATTGTTGAAGCTTATATCGTACATATAGTAGCCCTCTACTGCTTGAATTTGAATATGGAATGAACAGTGAACTTGATTGTTTTTACAGGATCAATGAGGATGCGTTATGGACTGGGCCTTCCTTACAAGGACTCTGCTTCTGGTAGCTTTATCAAGTCATGCGAGATGTTCGGACCCAAGCCCGCTCGTTACAAAGGTAAATGAACCGTCTGACTGCATGATAAAATTTTCCTCTATGTTATCTATGTTTTGGTGCACTATATACTATTTCGAACTGAAAACTATAACGAAATAATTTAAAAAATACACATTTTCATTTTTCTTCTCTTTGTTAAAGATGTTTTTACCTAAAGTCAACCCAGTAACCACGATATCACCTTAAATTGAGGTATACGTGATTGGTTTATATTTTGACTACAGATCTAATTTTAGTTTAAAATGGAGCAGATAAAGTGGCTTATAGCCTTTAAGGCCGAGATCTCGGTGAGAGAAACAAGATGTATCAGAGAAAACGACACAAATATCTATTTTTTTTTTCAAAACAGCACCACTCAATAAATAACTCAAATTCGTAAAAGTGTACGCCTGCAATAATCTGAAAGGTCAACGGCGTAATTCCTTTATTCAGTAGTCTTTAACTAGTGCTGCTTTTTTCTAGTATAAAGTGGATATGCTATGGATATATTGCAATAATACTTAGCTCCAACCGAATTAACAAATTATCCTGCCCTCACGATTCATGGTACGATGGTATTCAATTTATTCAATAACTAACCGGAAACTAAACAAAAAAATTAAAACACCACACAGCTCCACAAGCCAAGCCGTTACATTGCCATATGCTTGGCGCATGATGCAGACCGCGGACCGGGAACGACCAGTGTGGCCAGGTTTCTAAAGTCGCAGCAACATTGCCGTTTTCTCGCCCAAAGTCGCAACCCTGGCTGCGATTTATCGCAACGTTACACGAATTTTAATAAACTAGACGTTTCAATGCGTTGGCCGTTTTCAGTGTGTTAATATTAAGCCTCTCCCACATCTGACGAACGTTTCCGTTCGCTCGCGCTGCCAGCATTCGCGGTCGCGCGCGACGTGGCCAGTAACGTTAACGAACGTTTCCGACAGGCTCCCACATATGAGCAACATTTCTATGGTTACTAGCATTCGCAGACGCTCCACTCGCTAGCAGTCTGCTGTAGTATAAGCGGAACGCGTGCATAGTTTGGCGGAAGGTTTAGCAAATTTCAATTATGTCGAAAGAGTAAATGTGTTTTTATATTTAGCGAAACTATACATATTCTTACTAAAAAGTATACCGTATGGAAACTGATGAAGTGGACAAGAGGAAAATAATTAGTTTTAATTTTATTATTATTTATTATTATTATTTATTATTATCATTTATTATTACTATTACAAAAACTTGCGCTTTACCAGAATAYAAAAAATTAATTTAATATACAGGGTGTCCGGAAATGATTAGCAAATATTTAGATGATTTTACTCCAAAAATGAATGTTATAATGAAGGCCTTATACGATTGTTTCGAAAACTCAAAATTAACGAAGATACAGGGTGTCAAAGTATGTAAAACAATATACGTAGCGGCCGCAACTACTACATTTCTATTATTATTCATTATCAACGTATCTAAAATTAGTAATTAGGCGACACACATTTAAACACCACTCCAGACACATGGCAACTAATATACATTCGCGGAAAACGTTGTAGTGCATTCGTTGTCCCTCCCACATTGAAACGTTCGTGCGCGCTCGCAGCAAAGATTTCCCTTTGATCTTTTTTCATTTACCGACAACCGATGGAGCGCGCTCGCTCGCATTCGCACCCATTTCCAACCGCTCGCGCTCGCGGCGAATGCTCTCCCACATCTGACAAACGTTTCTCGGCAGCGCGAGCGAGCGCAAACGTTCGTCAGATGTGGGAGAGGCTTTAGGTAGCGGATATCTCGCAAAATGCGACTTATCGCAACCGCAGGATGTCTATATTTCAAATGAAATAAAATTAAAGCAACTTTGTATTAAGAAAACTGGTTATTACAAACCTGCGTTACAATATCTATTATATCTTCACTATCCGGTTAGTTTTCATGGTATTTTTATTTGTAAACCGGACCATCATTAAATGCGTTGGTAAAAAGATTTTGCAACATGTTTTATTAGTATGAAATTGCCGTTTAATCAGCATAATTGCATTAAATAAGTTTAATCCTATTTGGTTTCTTATTTTACACTTCACATTATTCATAATTAAAAAGCAGCACCACACTACCGCATTCGATGATGGCAGACTCATTAAGGTAAAGGCAAAAAGACAATATCGTAAAACATTAACTCTCCTGCGTCATTCTTGAGCGTGATAACTTTCCGCCAAAATACGAGGAATCTTCAGGCACATCTCAAAGTAGGACTAAAATTTGATGATAGGGAATGTGTTTTACCAGTTCCTGTAACAATACCTTTACTACACATTTGTTCTTCTCGCAAATTTAGTCCGGAAAATATAATCTGAAGCTCAAGACCAAAGTCACAGTCCTTCAAGTTTAAGTAATTTGTTGTAAATTTCAAGCAACTTACAAACATATCTAAATTATTTCCCAGGTGTCTAGTTACAAAGGATTTTAAAATTTGTTTTGCTGTTCACCATATGAGTATGATAATTTTGATGTAAAAGCTTTATAGTTGTCAATATTTTTTGTTTTGAAATACAAATTAAGTAAGTAAGACTGCTTTAGAATTGGCCGCAGAAAAGTTAAATTATTTTGTGTGTTTTGTCTTTATAGGTTTGATATAACAGGTTTGCCACCTATGGCATCTCTCAGTATGGTGATTCATTTGAAAAAATGTATCCAATTCTAAATACTTTGTCAAGAATTTGTTGACTGCTGTCATCTCGTTGAACATAATTGGGTAAACTTACTAAGGTTTCTACTGTCAGTATTTATTAACTCATAGACATCTTTATACTGGCTCATGCTCATAGCACTGCAGCGAAACCAATTTTAGGTTTCAAAACACTTCTGATGCTTTTGAGATGCACAAATGAAAATTGTGACAAATGCATTTAACAGGAACAGAATAATCAAAGTTGCTGTTAGTTTTAAATGCGTGTAAAGTGTAATTTTACTGCCATACACGTCCGCAGAACCATCAGTARCTAGCCGCAATAGATTTTTTAAATCTAGTAGAAAATTCGCAAATAGCCTTATATAAATGTTCTGAAGTTGTCTTAGTTACAGTAATAAATGTTAGAACATGGTATGCCATATCATTTTTCTTCTTTGAATAATACTTGATAATATTTGATATTCAGACATAACAATAATTTATCAACACAAACATCAGCCGAGTTATCAATTATCAAAGAGAAAGCAAAATCTCCAACATCTTAAATAAGGTAAATTAGTATACGTGTACCTATGACAACCTGAGGATGGGCTTCATTTCTACTTGCTAATGGTCCAAATTCGTTTTTTTTTTTGCAAAAGGTAATAATATGTCTGARAGGCGATCAACACTGCGGATACTTGTGTGCGTGGCTACATATGCAGCCAGTATAATTTACCTTTTCCATAGCAGTATCAGTGAACTTGATTCCTAAAATTACATACATTAAGTTAAAATGGTTGTCACGAATTTTAATCAAAACAGACCATAATTGTCAATCGTTTACGAGTCGCTGAGACTTCTTGCGTTTTGCTTATGGTTGACGGTGGCTGTATGTTTTTCAAGAGCCCCTCGGTGAGACTTTTTTGCAAATTTTGCTGAAACTTGAATCGTCTTCAATTTAAGAAACTCAAAAAATTGTCATAAAGTAGCCGCACTTTATGGTACCCCAAAGTCTAACCCTAAATGCCGCCACCCCTTGTCCTCCTCGTTACCATCACCCCTGCGGAACTAAACGACCAACCGTCCCATCGAGCAACGAGATMTATGAAAAGAACCCGATAGCAGTGGAATTCCTCCGCGTCGTAATAAACTGCGTCAATAACGTCACACGTGACCGTGCAAAGCGTCGCCCGCCCGATGATTTAAATTCCCGTTGATTTTGCGATCCTCGAATTCAGGCATTGAGTCCCCGCGCTGGGTCTTTTGTGCGAAAAGACTGAAAATGCACCATCCGAGGCAATTTCCAAGGAACGAAGTCGACGCACGACCGGCTCGCACGAGGATTTTCTGCATCCGAATAGTAATTACGAGGAGCGCTGGGAAAGGACTTAGGCGGAGATGTTTTTCCATCGGTAAACAGCGGAGGGAATGTGCAGGGCTCTATAAGAGCGGAATTCCCAGCTTGCCATTAAAATAAACGAGGCGGATATAAATAATTGAATGTTTCCATGGGAGCTTTGAAGTAGTTTAACATTGCGTGTGAACTAGTATACAGCTTTTCGTCATTTTAAATAACTAGGACTAAATGCTGAACTGCTCAATTTCACTGCAGATCTGCTTTTATCAACGGAAATCCCATGTTTTACTCCCTTTTTAAGAAGACTCCATAAATGCGAATGAGACGGAGGTATAGGTACCTACTTTTTATAAGTTTAGTCTAATTTGTAAGTTGGCTGTGCTTTCTATCAGAAAACTTACCATTTTGGTTTGAAGGCTTCCGTGGTTGTTGTCGATGACATGTTGTTTTCCGGGCTGGTTCCCACGTTGCTTATTTGACCTTGACGTTTCGACACTCATGTCGGTGTCTTCCTCAGAAGTAGCTCTGAAAGTTTCAGTTTCAGTTTCAGAGGTACTTATGAGGAAGACACCGACATGAGTGTCGAAACGTCAAGGTCTAATAACCAACGTGGGAACCAGCCCGGAAAACAACATGTCAGAAAACTTACCAGAATAAGAATTGTCTCGTTTAAAATCCCAATTTTAGTTTAAGCTATTACACATGTATGAAAAGACACTACCTGAACTTTTATTTAACAAAATTAATAGTAACATTTTAACATAAATCCCATTATTTTCTGAGGCTTTTTCGAACGTTCTTTATTAAATTCCTGACAGCTTCATCAGCAATCTTTCTACTTGCCCTTCTTCATTAAAAAACAAAATCGTCGACACTACTGGCTGCTTCTTCGGTTTTCACATTCTTTGATGTAAATTTCGGCATTAATGTTTCATGTGGTAACAAAGCACTGAGTACGATAACCGTATTGACAAATTGCCAGCCACACAAGATACTTTTTTCCCAAATTTTTCTACACTGATAGTTGTTTCAGACTTGGGAAGAATCTCTTTGCTTTTACGTATGTTTCGTCATCCATTACCAAGCAAGGACGTGTTTCCCCAATTAAATTGTGTAGCTTTCGGGACCGGGTTTTTATCTGCTTTTCTCTAACTTTTTCCTTTTTATACGTTTTCAAACCAGCACGTTTTTTACCCTTTCTTTGTAGCACATATTTGGCAATGTTTCTGATGGACATGCTGCGATTTTTCGCACAAACTTTAAGAATTTTTTGTTCCAACTGGAAATCATGTCCGCCAGATTTGATTACAGGATGTGGCGGTCTTAATGTACTTTGAGTCGTGAAATAACGATTTAGTACCTACATCATCCATCGTGGATAGTGGCATTTTCAATTCTTTTGCAATGAAGTGTCTAGGACGCTGTGGATTTTCTAACCATTTGTCAACAACTTTTCGTCAATGCTCCTCTTCACTTTTATAATCATGTGGAACTTTCTGTTAACAAAAGGACGGCGCGGCCATCAATGCTCTATTTTAATTTTTACGTATTATGAGCTTCAAATTCGTATTAATCGTACTGTTAATCGTATGCTCGAAAGGTAAGTACATACATGCAGACCTAAAATAAAGCACGCGGACTGAAGACAGAGCACTTGTACCACATTAAAGTACATTGGCTTACACTTTTACAGTTAGTGAAATCTTTAGCTGGGTGGTTGTCGTCGAAGCTTTCTTCTTCTTTTTGCATTTTCAGACGTTTCGCATACTGCTGTGGTAGGCATCTTCAGTTGCTAGCGTATGGTCGTGGACGTAGTCGTCGCTGTGAACACACTAACTACTGACTGGTTGCTTGTTGTACAGGGATCTTTATTATCTTTTTTTTTCGGATTTCGTGTTTATGTATTTCGATGGCTTCTAGGTGTAGGCACTTGTAGTAGGGTTTGGTGGTAATAAGACGGCAAAGTCTCTATTATAGTGCTGCTTTATTCTAGTACTGGCGTTGCTTTTAGTGGTCTATATGTATACTAGTCCGTAATTACATGGTATACGGTAAACTCCTATTGATGTCAAGGCATTCCTTTTATCTTTGGTTAGGGGAACATACTCTGAAGCTTTCTAGTGGGATAGWAAACCGTGGAGACGTACTGTGCCTTGAGTATCTTCCCGATGAAATCCGCTCTTGATGTAGGTGGTTGAGTTCTTCTTACAGATGTTCGAGTTATGGTTGTAGTTGGACGCGCAAAGGGAATCAGTATATTCAAATCCCAAATAAAAGAAATAATGTACTCCAAGTAGCATTATAAGAAATGATTTTTTAACGGTAAAAGTACAATAGAGGCGAGGCAAATTACACCAAAGTTAGCGAGCAATTAATGTGTTCTGTTACGACCCCCTGTCTTAGGTAAGGCCAGGTAACGCTGCCACCACCCATTAACTTGAATCCTACTCGCAATTCCCGCCAAAATAAACGATTTCCAACGATGCACTCTTAGGAGACTAGTGTTTGGGAAAATAGTTGTGACTTACCCCAGATAATTAAATATGCTAACTTTTGATTTACCACTTATATTAAATTTTTAGCTAATATCTAGATATTTTCACTTTAGTGACACAGGCGGTTATAATAATAAGTATTTACACGTTGTAGCAAGTGACTTGATTAATCAAAGAAAATGAAATGAAAGCGATTATTTGAGTCAAGTACGAATGAATTAAAAAAAATATTATTAAACAAAAATTACGATAAAGAGTTGCAGCTTTAATTTGTTCAAAAACTTACCAACCCAAATATTACTTCCTTCTTGGGAAGCCTCTCGGTAGTTTAGAATTTTAGACCCTAAGATAAAAGCGCACGAGAATACAAACTAGCTTAATTTTGTTTTAATATAAATTTTGATGTTAGCGCGACCGCGAATGCACCTGGACTCTCCGTGTTCGCTGGATGTCGACCGACCTACTTAAAAACTGCTAGATCTGGCGATATTGCGTTTCGGCGTTACCGGTGCTATGTCCATCCGCTCCAACGACTGTCGTAAGCATTTTTTGACTTCCTGCTGGTGTTAAATCGATAATAAAAAAATACAAAAATTTGGAATACCCGAGGAGTATAACAGTTCAAAACAAAGCTACTAATCTGTGAAAAACAACGTAAATATTTAACTACAAAAGATTAAACAAAAAAATAAGTACTGGAAGAAGCCGAAAATAAACGGGATGGTACTTACATGCGTCTGTACGGCGAGTTCCCTGGAATTCATAAGGTTAATTACAAAGGGCTGTTTCAAACAATGTAAACTGGTCCATTTTCCTCTAAGTGGATATTATGTAGTAATGTTACTTCTAGAATAAATCTCCCCGAAGTCTATCAAATCCACTATATATTTAATAAATAGACAAAGCGCTTTCAGCTATAATTGGCCATCATCAGTGCCTCATAATGTAAAAAAAGAATATAAAAGAATTTATAAAACTGGCATTATCAAAATCGAAACAAGCAATCTTGACTTTGAACAAAAAAGTAGCCTGCAAGCCAAAAGCACAAACATGAAATCAATGATCAAACAAAGAATTCAGAATAGAACAACTAAAATTACAAAAATTATTCAAAATTGTAAAATTACCGTTAGCTATAATTTTGTATATTTCAAGAATTTCTAGAAAATTTAATTTTGAGGATTTATTACAAACATGTAAAGAATTTAAATTATTTAAAGAGGCAGTGTGTGACAATAAATGATTTGCTAACGAAGAGTTTGTATCAACTACATCAGTATTTTTATATTTTTCATATTGTTTCAAGTGTTCATTGCCTCTAATTGAAAAAGATCTTCCTGTTTGACCAATATAAACAGAATTACAATAGTTACAAGAAAAACTACAAACTCCTGAATGATTCAAAACTGGAATTTTGTCTTTATTGCGAATAAAACGGGAAAACACACTGCCTACCGTAGAAAAACCAACACTTATTCCATGAGAGGAAAACAATTTAGATAAACTAAGTGAGATTGGACCAATAAACCTAAGGGGATACCAAATAAATTTTGTTAAATATTTAAAGTATAATTTTTTAATACATTGTTTGGAAAGAAGGAGAAGACTGATTTCGTATACATAATTAATAAATCTAAAGATGGAATTTGATTATTAATTTCAGTTTCATAACTAAAATTTATAGAAATCATGAAGAGAATTAATATATGTAGAAAATTATTAAATGTCATA
Organism: Rhyzopertha dominica; assembly: GCA_025024175.1. Lineage (NCBI taxonomy): Eukaryota > Metazoa > Arthropoda > Insecta > Coleoptera > Bostrichidae > Rhyzopertha > Rhyzopertha dominica. The sequence continues at coordinate 6,931,286 of QCXZ01000053.1, read as the reverse complement.
AATTTTGGCTTGTAGGTACGCAAATGTCAAGTAAGCGACATATGTTTCTCAGAAAATGCGCCATTTCTTGCTGTTTAGAGAGACATGGTATGTGTTAGGTGTTTCTATTGCTACCAGCTTTCGAGTTGTAGATCTTCGTCATTTGAACACCCTGTGCAAATAGGTAGAGATAAAGGGCGAAATGTGTTGAGGAACTAAAGAATTTATTCTAATATTTAGATCCTGCAAAATGAAACGATATACTAAGTTGAAATATTTCTGTAGAAAGTGTCGATTTTAAGTAAAAAAAACGAATCAATCTTTTTCTCATTCTTTATTTGTCTAATATTCGTTCCTAAAGTCAAATATTCGGTCATTATTCATCCTTCGTATGTTTGTTGTTTGAACACGCTTCCGGACCATCTAAGAAAAGTAAACGAAAAACCGCGTAGCTCCTTCCGAATAAAGAATTCCCTCTCGCATAAGCCAATAAAATATCGTTCTACGGATAAGCCAATAAAACACTCTCCGAGTAAACGGGTAAAGATATTCGTCTCGAAATCACGAGGGCGATCGATTGGTCAACTGAATGCGTTGCCTGCCAGCGGGAATTAGGTAACGGCTTGTTAACTTTTGGGAAGCGTGAAAATGTAGCTTTTTTCTGTGCTTGATTCAGAAAGCATTTAACATGGAGGGAAATAGTTTAAAACCAAATCAAAAATAAAGTGTGTGCGAGATGTCGCCATTTGCATAGAATATGAGGGCCTCGGCAAGTTTATGGCGCACCGCTTAGGGTAGAACGTGTCAGGCATGTAATATCGACGCTGTAGGGCATAATTGGTTTTAAATCCCTGATGTCGCAAGAAATATTCTTCCAAAGGATTTTTCAGTATAAGTTCATAAAACATTCTTGCTTTATACGCCTGCCTTTGCATTAACTTTGATTTTTTGATGCCTTTGACCCACCCGTTGCCTAGGAATAAGTCAAAAAAAGCAAAATCCACTATACTCTACAATCAAAGAAAACTAAAGCAGACATATAAAAGACGTTTAAAACATATTTTAGACAGCAGTTTATTTAATAATCGATTATGCATTATTGGATTTACCCCGGAAATATTAATCAGTGAAATTAGTATATTTACTCCTTTAATTCTATTGTTATAGTATTTTATATGAGGGGATAACCACTGACAGAAATATAGCCTTCGAAAGACTTTTTTGTAACTACTTCCACCAGCCAGATACAGCGCTGTATAATATGAAATATACTATCTAAAGCCGCATTAAATGTCACGGGCTGATTTCTTATGGTCTAATAGTCTAAACCAAGATGTCTAAACTAAAGTAAAACTGATCAAAACCAAAAAACACACTTTAAGGTAAGCAGATTGTTGCCAATCATAGCAGTATGACAATAAGAATGTTCCAGTACTAAACGTCTTGAAAAGATAGCTACAGATCTATCCAACATAATAACAATAATAACTAAAAATTGTAGAAATATAGGTCAAAAATAATTTGCAAGATAGACTTCGCAATTAACAATTATTTCAAAGAAAAATATTAAGCATATTTGTTTAAAAATACTTTAGGGTCTAGTTAATTTTTTTGTCAATCAGATAAATATTCATTTTCTCTAAATATTTAGTAATTTCTGAGTGGTTCTGTTCTATCGTTATCTGAGACAGATTTTGTTATCCCCCTTTTTTCTCTTCAGGGTCGAATTCTTAAAGTTATCTTTGAACGTGATGAATATGTTATAGGTGACATACAACTAGCATAACTGTAGGAACAGTCCCTTTGACAAAAATTAAAACTATGTAGAGAAGTACAAAATCAATTACTGGAAAAAAACTATTTTTGCATTAAAATATCTTTTGAATTTAAATCATTCATAGACCAAATAAACATACTTGACAATTACATACTTATATTTAATATAATGTAGTATAATTTTATTATATACTAATAAATCTACCTATCAATAAAACTATTGAGATCATCACAACAAAATAGGATGCAATCAAAGAACATACAAATATTCCTAACACACAATTTATTGAAGCAATTAAATTCACTCTTACTACAAATTCCAATACAAAGACCAGTTTTATAAACAAAGAAAAGAAGTGGCTATGGGTAGTCCCATCTCAAGCACCATAGCCCAAATCGTTATGGAGGACTTAGAAGAAAATGTACTTAAAAACATCTCTTATAATGTTCCCTTTTTTGAACGATATGTTGATGATTATATTCTATGCATACATGAAGACAAAATTTTAGATGTACAAAATCATTTCAACAGCTACCACCCGAAACTAAAATTTACTGTTGAAATAGAAGAAAACAATAAAATACATTTTCTTGATCTAACTCCTATCAGAAATAACAACAGTATAATAACAAGACAAAATCATCAGGACGTTACTTAAACTATCACTCTCGCCACCATTTATCACACAAAAAGTCAGTTATGACCACACTTATTGATCGCGCTATAACACCCACAAGTCCAGAATAACGTCCAGAATCTATCAATCAAGTTAAAAACTTTGTAACAAAAAATATTTACCGTCTTCAACAAATAAACCAAATTATTAAAAAACGTGTGTATTCATTTTATAATAAAAATCAAAATCCTAAAAACAAAGAAATTAAAAATTATGTTGCTTTGCCTTATATCCACGGTCTTTCTGAAAAAATAGCACGTATTTATAACAATCATAAAATTAACACTGCTCATTCTAGTCAAAACCAAATTAAAAAACTATACACCCCGTTAAAGTATAAAATTCCCAGTTTAAAAAGGCTCATGTAGTTTATAAAATTACATGTAATAACTGTAATAAATCTTATATAGGTCAAACCTCAAAATACCTATAAGAATGAATTAAAGGTCATAAATATTCGAATAACGCATGATTTCAAATATCAAAATACTGCCATCATATGTACAGAACCAAACATATACAAACGTAACATTTTGGAAATAATACATATACAAAAACAACCAAATTGCGTCAACAACTGTACAGAAATAAAAAACCTATCTAAAATATACCAATCGATCCTCAGATGAATTATTTATCAATTTAAACACTAACAATCACATACCTTTCTCTCAGATAAACATCAAATTCAAATTAACGAACTTTTCATAGAGAACATTTTATAAAAAAACATTTACATCGCTGGATTTTTGTAATATTGCATTATATTATACTTACATAACCGAATGAACTCCTTTTGAGGTATTTACATCTTTATTTCTTACAAATAATCATATTATAAATGTATATTTTAATGTTTTATGAACCTTCGAGTTTATTATAATAAATGTTGAAAAAGTCCCAAACCAGGGCCGGAACGTTCATAAGATAAATCAGCATATCAATTATAGTACCGAATCCCAACAATACGCAACATACAATTTAAGGTTCAATAACAACTACAATACTAGGTATATATGTATAACTTTACCAAAGTATTAAAGTTATATTAATGTCAAGTTTATGTCATATTGCAGAAATATTCCCCAGACGCAAATAAGTAACATTGCAACTATGTTGCAAGTCAATATGGAGTCAAAATACAGATTACCGAAATGTACCTGCCAAACCATTCATTTGCGCAATACATTTGAAGATTTGAAGTGTTTCTGATATATACTATGTTTAGCGGGTGGTTATCCCTGGAAAAACCACGCTTTCACCTCAATATCCAGTCATAAACTACACACAGCTGATGTTATTTTCAGGAGGATATAGAAGAAAGCCTCCAAGTTATCCACGACGTGTCAGCCAGAAGTTGGGGCACTCTTTGCGTAACAGAGCAGTTCCGTTCCTTGTCGGTGCCGCTGAACACCGCGCGTTTCGAAGCTGCCCGTCAAAAAGCGGATTTGGTGGCAGCGCTGCTTCAGGATCTGGGAGTTGCCCATCACAACGGTAAGTAATTTGTGGAAGTAGTTATCTTTTTTTTTTAATTTCTTTGACGTTCCTGCAAAAGAAGGTGTCTCTCAGTCAATAACTATTTGTGACTGAACATCAAGTACCTACATTTATTTTTTATTAAGTAAAACGTATTTGTCACCAAGGAGTTAATGCTTTTTAATTTTAAGTAGCTTTAAAGTCATTTCACTTACATATTCCATAAAAAAACAAATAAAATAAAACACGATTTTCTCTGTATGAATGTAATACTTTGTATAAAATCAGCTTTACAAACAGTAATTTGTAATGTGAATGTCCGTTTTGAATTTAATTGAACTTGCGAGTCTTTTTCCGCGTATATGCTAAGAACTAATAAAATTTCATATTATATATTCTAATACTCATATTTTATAAACTGCAGTATCACTCAAAAATAGCATTTCCTGTTGGAGATAAAGTAGTAAGTTTTTCATCCTTTGTTGCTTACTTTCTGCAAGCATTTTTTAAATAAAAAAAACGCAGTCTTATACAACGCACAAATGATTGTGTTTTAATGATATATCCAAAATTAGCATTATAGCAAAGAACAATTTATGAGGTATTCGAAATGATACTCTGAAAGCATCTCTGAAGACGACGAGTTGTGACATAGTAATAGCTTCAGTGACATCACTTTATCATTAATCATTTCTATAAAAAAGCAAGAGTCGTTAAATTTAGCGATCTAGCAGGGCATGGCACTGCATGGCCGTTGCAATTATGGTCTAATACTTTTGGAGCAATTTGGAAATATTGAGTTGAACAACCATCATGATGGTACTCAATGTTCAGCAGTGCAAGAAGTCCCAAAGTCACGCTAGCGTTAATAGAATATCTCATATGGTTGTAGATTAACTCGCTTGTCATTGGTGATCGTTGCGTCATGTGTTAATAATATGGAAAAATATTTATTATTGTACCCATTGGCATGGTCCATGTAGTTCCTGATGGAATAACAAGTGGCACACGTGAAATTTATATAAAAGCTTAAGCGTTTACTTTGTTTGACGATAATGAAATAGTCAATTCGTGCAATGACGTAAAATATCAGTCAAACAAAGGAATATTCATTTGATTACAGCGTTTGCCGGCAGTAGGGCCAATGACTAGGTTCCCCGCGTAATGACGCATTACGCCAAATGACTGCGACATKTATACAGTTATAAGCATTTAGCCTTTTCCTCACATTTATTTTTTTTCTTGTTTCGTTGAGTTCTTATTATTGTAGGAGAATCATTTCTCTTCTTTTCTTTTGGTGGTAGAAACGTCTTAAAAGATGAGGATTTGTTGTTTATTGGAAAATTAGTAGCTATATTTATTAATAAGGCAGCATGAGGTGTCTGTAATTACATAATTTTGACCTGAATGCCTGCGGTTTTACTAGTGTATTGTGGTTTTGATTCCTTGTGTTATTTACTGCATCTGGTGACGGTCAGGGCCGTTGCGTTCTTACATATGGTCTGTTTACATCAAGGCACACCAGTCTGTCATAATCAAAACACCAAAAAACATATGTCCACGACCACACGGTTAGTTATTTTCTTTAATCAGCTATTCTGCTTTAACCTAGTAAGCATTGTCCAATAATTCTATATTAGTCTATAAATTAAGATGTGCTTACAAAAATTTACTTAATACAGTCTACTACATTATGTACCAACACATCTGTACCTACATGTGTATCTACGTATAAAGTGAAATGTCGTTTCGTAACGTAAATACACATTAAGGAGGCATTTTTGTAAATTCTGCCCCTAAGGGGATTAAATAGGGGATGAAAGTTCGAAGAGGAGTTTCATCATTTTTGAAGTTAAAACATGAAACCTTATTATTGAAGCTCAAGTGTTCTATCGTTTTTTAAGAGTTCATATGGATTTTTGTATTTTTTTAAATTAAAATCCCTGAATGTTACTATTTGAACTTTTGGTTAGAAAACAATGAGTACGTGTTTAGCAGTTTTTTTAATTCTTTTTGCTAGGGGATAAAATAAGGGATATTTTTTTGATGAAATATACTACTAAATAATTAAAATGAGTTACGTATTTACGCTATTCTTTAGAAATAAATACACACAAACTGTTTCGGGGATTAATAGGTAAATATTAAGCTTTATATTCAGGCCTTTGGTAAGAAAATAAAACAAATATAGTGCGCGCCATGAAAGAAGTCGCGCATTAGGAATGTAACATTGTCGACAATTTGAATGGGTGGGACGAATTAATAAATTTATTTACCGCGCTAGCCTGAAATTGCGACCATGAATAATAACGGGCACGCCAATGATTTAAATACCTTGCGACTATTGTCATTTTCATCACGTCCGCCTTCTTTCCTGGCGCGCACATTATGTTGTTTTTTTACTTTTTGGAAACGCCTTCCCTGAGGGGGTAAAAAGAGGAATGTAGGCTTTTCATTGTTTTAGAGGTAATATTTAAAAATTTAGGCTTTTCGTTGAAAGTTGAAATATACGCAATACCCCTGTTTGATATCTAGCATTTGTTTCAAAATTTCTTTTATTACTTTATTTGACAATCGGTATATACGATCTCCTATACAAGCCAAGCCGCGGGTAACAGCTAATAACAGCAAGGCTTTTGATTCTATTGATCACGATATATTAATGCTGGTTTAAGCAGGAACGCCGTTCTAATGCTTAAAAGCTATATTTCAAAAAGGAAGCAAATAGCAAGGATAGATAACAGCTTGTCGTCACCTCTTTCCTCGACGCGGATGATACGCAGCGATGTAGGTATTGCGGTGCAGCAGATTAACAATGACTTGACATCTATTTACAGGAGTGCCACTGATTACTGCTTGTAATTAAACGCTAAGAAGACCGTTGTGCTCTTGTTCGCTAATAGAAATAAGCCTGAAACTGTAAAACATCATGTAAAGCTTTTGCTAAACAATAATGAGCTGCTTATCTCTGACTACGCACGCAATTTGGATCTTGTTTTGGACAACTCGTTTAGATTTAAACAACATATTATCGGGTGTACTCAACGTGCTTATTCTAACTTGAGAGCTTTATACTTCGATCGGTTATATTTGCATCGCGGAATAAAGATAATGTTTTGTGAAGCTTTGGTCCTTTTGCACTTTAATTACTGTCACTTGGCAATGCTGACGCCTATAGAATTCAGAAGCTTCAAAATTGTTGCATAAGGTTTATTTATGGTATTAAAAAAATTGAACTGATCTTCGCTGGCTCAACATGAACCGCATGCAGTTACAATTGTGCAACTTGTTTTATAGTATAGTTACAGCAAGGAACTTGCATATTTGTAGAACAAATTATGTTTTTGTAAGGTCAGGACACCTCATGTATTTTCCTGCACATAAAACCGCTCTATTCCAAAAGTCTTTTTCGTATTGTATGTAAAAATTTTATAATAGGTATTTTGGGCAGACCACGTCCATGAAAAAAGGTGCATTCAATAAATTTATTTTTGGTTACCTGCATGTTTGATGCACAACATGCTTAATTTCAAACTAGCTGTTATACTGTTCATGCATACTTTTTGTTCTTTTCTTGTGCATAATTACTACCTTTTATATCGAGGTTAAGTGGAAGAATAGAGTAAAGCATATATTTTGCTTTACACCTGAACTTCGCCTCGGGATATTTTTTTTGTATCTCCAGTTGTATTTTTTTGTATTAGGTATTTTTCCAATTTTACATTATCTTGTCAAATATACTTCTTTTGTATCGTTACTACTTTGTTGCGAATTACTTTATCTACTACTTTAGCGAGGTTGTTAACTATAAAAGCAAGGTAAGTAAAAGCCATAGATTAATATCACTGCGCTCATTTTCAGCTTAAATTATGGACTATTTATAACCATACACATGATACAATAACCCCATTGCTTTCTCAGTCAAGTACCTAAACAAAAACCAGAAGCAGCGTGGTGCGCTAAGTACATTAGCTAGAGTGCCCTGGGCCTCAAATCCGCCCCATTCACTAGAGCCACATAATAAATTAATAAACATGAAGTCAATTAAATTAACAACTTGCCAGGTTTACCTTACATTTACCTCCTGCGAATGAAACAGGTACTAGGCGGTTCGTAGAACTTCAGTGTGTGTTTTCCTATATAATACCTAATTGCATTAAAAATTGCTTTCGCCGAATGTTTGGAAACAAGGCTGTTATCGCTATTTTAAGAGGGTAAAAGCGCCGTTAAACAAGCTACGTAGAAAAGTTTTGGATGGAAATAATGTTAGTTCTGGAGGGCGTCTCTAGTAGGTAACGTATTCATGAATAATATCATGCTAACGTGCATCCGTATTTGAATAGCAAACATTAATTCTCCAGGTAATGTTGAAAATTAAAGTTTAGAACTCCCATTTGCAAATAACTGAAGTATGCGTTCGCTTCCATTTGCTTTTCTGACCAAAAAAGTTTGATACCTGCCATTCTGCAATATGATAATCTTGCTTTACTGCCCTTTACCGCCTAAGTTTTTATTAAAAGTACCTGATTTTTTGCTGTTGCTTGTCGTGTTAGTTCAACTTGGCTCTTCACGAATTCTTTCCATTGTTATATTGTTTATTCTTCTTACACCTTGCACACGTCTTATGAGGCATTTCTCTTCTGTTGCGGTAGTACTGGGTACAGGGTTTCTATAAATGATTCATGCATCCAGGGCGCTTATGGAAATTATCGATTAAAACAACATGCCGCCTCTCAAGAAAGTGACGCGTACTAGTCATCTGTCCATTTTTGAGTTATTTGATATATTTTAATATGAGAAAACGCCTATTAGTGTGTATTTTCAACATATTCTTTAGTATTTTGTAGGACAATTAACTTTGAGGTTGCAGAAAGCTCACATTTCGGAGCTGGGGTGATACTGATCTGCAACCTTCAGTACTGTCGCCGCTTGCTATCGCCGTGCATATTGTAGCTTGGCAGCAGTTACAAAAAGGCGACACAAAGATTTTAAAAATCAACGCCGCCTGCATGAATCATTTATAGAAACTCTGTATATATCGTATCTAGTCATTGTAAACATATAAATGAGACGAAAAATACGTTTATAAAGAACTATTAAATATATTAATTTAAGAAAACCTTACGATACTCCATGTTAAAGAAAAATGTAAATATGTGTTAACAAAAGCTCAACCTAGTGAAATACAGGAAAATATTTATCATGGATGGCTTTACTTTTAAAGATAGGCAAATTCAAAGGAATGTAAGGAAAAGGGTTTCACAAGAAAACGCCAGCAATGCAAGTACGAAAGTATGATACCAGTACATAGTTAATGATGGATAGAAATAGAAATTGGCGCGTACAACTAATAAACAAAAACGAGAAGATGGTGGGAAATTGAAAACTAAGTTAGTCAAAGTGGTAACTACATAGTAAGTTCAACAAAGTTAAATTAGTGTTAGAGAAATTAAAGCTGAGGAAGCTGGATGACATAACAATAAATGGAAAACCAATAGAACGATTTGAAGGTTTTAAATATCCATGAGTTACAATAAAAAGCAATGAAAGCGAGGAAGGAATAGATGAAATAACAAAGATGTACCCATCACTAAATAGGGGTTATACACGCAAGACACAGAATAAGCAGATATATTTTCTCCTTGATTTCTGAAGAAAAACAAAATAGGACCACACACTTTTTAACTTTATTTTATTAGCCATTATTTAAGAAAAAATTAATAAGAACTTGAAAATGGTACCTTTTCTCGCTTAGAAGTTATAGCGAAAATAGTACACACGACACACAATATTACAAAAAAGTAGCATTATACTTTGTAAGGTTGCCAGGTTGATAGCTTTCTCGGTTTGAAATTATGAGAACAGCTTAGACGAGCAACTAATTCCCTAATTTGTTCAATAGTATTCAGTTTAATTTGCATTTACACTGACTCATACAATTTTTTTAATAGATTAATATTCTTTTCAGAAGCAACAAATGGATACCGTTGACGCATTGGTATTTGTCTCGATTGTCATAGGTCAGGGCCTTCTTTATTCCAAATGAATATGATAGAACCGTGATCCTAATATTATTTACGATACCTAATTTTAATCACTAAAAATAAATTTTTAACCTTGAATAAAAAAATAATATCTTGTAAATAAATAAATTCAAAAAAAATCAATAAATTAATAATTGTACTAGTCATTGGAAATGCAAATTAATTTGAACAGTAACTGAATAAATGGTTCAGTTATGTATATGTATACTATTTTGGATTTTCAACCCTGGATCTTTATCAAATGTTTTCTTAAATAATAGGCCACAAATCAGAATCAAGAAAGGTTTGTTACCCTTTTCAGTTTTTATTCTGGATTCAAAGAGAGGATACCCTTTTTACTTTGTATCTTGTGTGTATTATTTTGGAAATAACTTCAAAACCTAACCTCGAAGCTTTAGCACACGCTTTCTAACATAAAAGAGTACAAAACAAAAAATATATACTGTGCTATTTAATTTTTTTGAGAAATCGAAGAAAGTGTGACACTTCTTCTAATGGCACCATTTACTGCTCTTTAAAGAAATCATGTTTGGAACAGTTTACCATAAATCCTAATCTTCTTGAATATCCCAGTAAAATGAGTTCTAGTTCGTTAAATGTGGTCGGGGCGTTTAGAAGATACAGCATTTGTAGTTTTGAGGTTATTCTGTTTTGTGGTGTCATCACCATGGCAACCACAGAAAAAAAATATTTTAACGATACTTCTAGGTAATTAGACAAAAATTCTCAAAATTATAACTTCCGCCTACATTTTTTTGGATTTATTAGCGTTTATTTGTAATATGATGTCAAATACGCCTTCTAGCAAAAATCTTAAGAACTTCAAAATATGTTTATTAAATTTCTCTAGTATTTTGTTTAAATTCTTCACTCCAAAGCGATAGTCTGAGGAATGATACAGCCGCTTCATGCTGTTAGTGAATCTCCCTGTTTAATATGTAAGGAACCCGAAATAATTTTCTAATCATCATCTCCTAACGGCCAGAGATTTCTTTTAAAAAATGCTGTATAACTTTTCGCATTTTTTTTTAGTTGTGCCTTTCCGAGCTATATCCAGATTATCCATATCATTTTTCAAAACTTGCGCTTTATTCCCAAATTCATGGAATCCTTTTCTGTACGTAAATGTAATTTGTATTGTATTGTTACTATTAACGCAATTTTGAAAGTGACCGAAAATTATTGGCTAAAGCATCAAATTTTATACTGAATCAAAGGAGAAACCGAAGAGCCTACGAATCCAATGTGTTCCATGAGAAAAGTACGTTCCTATATTATAATTTTTTAAACTGTTGCTGTTTATCATCATGCTATATATACGTACCTACTTGATATGCACTATAAGCATAGTCAATAAAAATGTAGCTACTGAAAGGTATCGATATACAGGGTGTTTTTTTGAAAACTTCACACCTTAAAATAACTTTAAATAGAGGAAAAATTTAAAATTTTGCAAAAACACGTAAACTTTGGTTTGCAGGGGGACAACTTTTGAGATAAGTTTGTAATGGATAGCGCTTACCCTCTTAGCGGGGTAGATACCCCTTCAAAAATTTTAAATGAAACTACGCATCTTACGATACATCATTTAAAAGCTTATTACATAAGGAATCTTGCCATGTAATCAGTTTTACTACTTTTTACCCACTGACGGGGTAGTGGGTCCAAAAGTGCATTGTAGCAAGTGGCTTATAAAATGGAATATTTTGACTTTTTTTAACAAAATTTATTGTCTTGCAGTTACAATAAAAGTTGTCCTTACTTAAGCCTAAAAAAACTTGTTAAAAAATAATTGTTACACCTAAGCAAAATGCCAAAAATACTTAAAATTTTCTTTCGACATTACTTGATATTGCAACTCGACAGTTTATACTGAATTGGCTAAATAATTATCTACTTTGTGTTTCCAATTTTTTGTTTCAACTTTTTGGCTACTTCTTTGGCACGACCATCTTTTTGTTCACATTCCTTTTTATAAATCGCGTGAAATTTTGAAGTGAGAGTCCAAGTGATAATGGTTTATTCAACTGCCGAAAGGGTAGAAATAATTTTTATTTACGGTGGTGAGCTGTGCTCGTGCGTCAGGAAGGGTGTTTAACGAACGGTACCCCGATAAAAATGTTGACGCTAGGTACATTCTCGATCTCGTGCAGAAATTTCAAGACACTGGATCTGTAGTAAACAAAAAAAGGGCAGGGAATAGAGTCGTTGATGAAATGGCCCAACTTGAAGTACTTGGTCATTTTGCAATGSATCCAACTAGCTCTTTGCGTAACATTTCTACAGCCACTGGACTTTCTTATTCATCTGTAAGGAAAGTTACAAAACTGCACAACTTCCATCCCTATAAGATGAAAACTCTCCAGGAACTCGGCGAAGATGACTTCGATAGAAGACTGCAATTATGCGTAATTATGACAGAAAAGATTATAGTAAATCCAAATCTAATAAAAAATATCTGCTTCAGTGATGAATGCACATTTTTTTGAACGGCTCTGTAAATAAACATAACGTCAGGTACTGGAGTGACCAAAATCCTTATATTTTTCGAGAAGGTCATACACAAGTTCCTCAGAAGCTAAACGTCTGGGCTGGAATACTTGGCAACGCAATTGTAGGTCCAATTTTCATTGATGGGACGCTAAATGGGGGAATGTATTTAGAATTACTTGATAACGTTATTGATTCTTTAATCACAGGGCAATTAGAAAACCAACGTGACCCTGAAGGAAATCCAATGTTGGATGAATACGAATTGTTTTACCAACATGATGGAGCCCCACCGCATTACGCCGTTAATGTGCGAAATTGGTTAAATCATAGATTTCCTCTTCACTGGATTGGTAGGCGTGGAACAATTGAATGGCCGCCACGATCACCCGATTTGACTGCTTTAGATTTCTTTCTATGGGGTCATTTAAAATCTGTGGTTTACAAAACACAACCTGCTAGCCTGGACGATCTGCGAGAAAGAATTATTAACGAGTGCAGGAGGATTCCACCTGAAACTTTCCGAAAAGTGCAGCAGGAGTTCGGGAACCGTCTGTATTATTATATCGAAAGAGGTGGTGCACATTTTGAGAATCTATTGTAAGGTTTGAATTTCTATGGTTTTGTTCACACTGTTTTTGGGGTTACAAATAAATAATTTTTCTTTTTCGTGGACATGGACTTTCTAAAAAATTACATGATAAATACTTTAATGTTAACAATAATGTTAAAAGAAAATTTTCAGAATTCTGGGAGTTTTTTTTAAGTGTCATATTTTTTACAAGTTGTTTGTTTAAATTTTGGGTTCTCGTAAGGACAAATTTTATTTCCGCTCTAAAATAAAATACATTTTGTTGGAAAGAGTCCAAAATATTCAATTTAATAAGCAACCTGTTTCGTAGGCACTATTAATCTATTACCCCGTCAATAAGTTAAACGTGTTAAAACTAATTACATGGCCAGACTCTTTATGAAATAAGCTTTCAAATGATGTATCACAAGATGGATAGTTCCATTTAAAATTTTTAAAGGGGTGTCTACCCTGCTCAGAGAGTAAGCGCTATCCATTAAAAACTTATCTCAAAAGTTGTCCCCCTGCAAACAAAAGTTTACCTGTTTTTGCAAATTTTTAAATTTTTGCTGTATTTAAAGTTATTTAAGGTGTGAAGTTTTCAAAAAATCACCCTGTATATGTCACTTCATATCCCATTTGGCCAATATAAAAAGCATCACCTATTGCTTAAAATAAGAAGGATCTACAAGAACACTATTGTAGCAAAAACTGTTACCCTGTAATAATAAAATACGCCCTCAAGGAACACAAATTTATTAAATACCGCAATAATTATTATTATACGAGTAATAAAGAGCTAACCATATTGATGTTTCAAACCTATTGGAAGTAGATGTACACGCAATCTGCAAAAAAGACAACCTTATCAAAGCAAAAGCTACCACAAATACATCTATATCTGCTTTGTAAGACGAATCTTTAGAAATCCTGTGTGTCAGAGGACTCCAACGTCTATAACTCGCAATGATTTACGACGCGCACCAGATCAAAAACTAGACAGTGCCATCAGATTTCACTTTATTAATCTCTTTTTCTCTCTCGTTAAACCGATCACTTAAACACAGATAACGAAATCGCCACAATTGTCAATGATAACCGACGTTAAATAAGTCCGCAGAATTCACGTCTCGTTCGAGTGATTGACGCTAGTTTTCCTGTTCTTGTACTCGTTAATGACCTCGTCGTAGACCCAGAAGATGTCGTCCAGGTTGCTGCAGATCTTAGGGGTCGCCTCCCTAGATTTGGAGGAGTGGGAGTCGGTGTCGTCGTTTGCTTCTGAACCTTTCTGCTGCAGTCTATGTCTTATTTTAGCTTCGCTTATGTCGGTTTGGATATTACTGTTTGCTCGGGATAGCTTATGGGGGTCAGCTTTAGGTGCTTCTAGATTGCTCGGTCTTCCTAGAAGAACATTGTGTATGAGGAAATGTAGGTATTATATTAAACAATGTATTAGGGATTTTCAATGTACGAGGTGTTGGTTCGACGTAAATCATAAAGTACCTAACAAATTAAGGAATGTTTTACGTTTTTGAAGAAACAGGTTTTGAAGACTATACCTTAAATATTGAATGGTACAGGGTATAACTATTACTGCTAGAGGGTTGCAGTTCGACTTTGTGACATAACTGTCTCACCTTTTTGTTGTTAATTGAGCTATACCATCGCCATTTTTATATCGCCTTTTGTTTTAAAGCTATAGCCAACTTTTGAATAATACCTGTAACATTTATTCAGTGCTCACTATCTCGGTTGGGTATGTAGAAACAAAAAGCAACTGTAAAGACATTTTCATTTTGAATCCAGTGGTATACTAAGATTTTCTACGGGTCACGTTTTTGAGATAAGTATGAAACAAACTTGCACTTTTTTATTAGAAATTATGGTTGGCTTTACTATATTTGAAACAACTATTTCTTTCTGATTAAGAAAATGTATACATTGTCAGTTTATTTTTACTAATTTTGGTATTATTTAATTTTCTTTAGTAATTTAATCAGATATTACGCTTACATCCAGGATGCTATGGAACAAACACAATACAGCATGTTTCACTAATGATAATGACCCTGAAGAAATTAAAAATGCAACCCAAAAGACATTTGCAGAGGTAACATTGATATTTGATCATCGTTTTAAAAAATATAGAACGTAGAGAGCTGTATAAATTCATAAATTTTGACATAAACATCAATCATTTGCTTTAAGTAAACTCGGTATTGTAAAACAAATTTTATTTTTGAAAAATGTTTATTCATTAACATTAATGTAATAAATGCTCAAAGTGTCGCCCTTCGTTGTTTTCACAAGCTTGAATTCGTGTCCAAAACGATCTGTTAACATGCATTAACATTTCTGGAGTGATGGATCTACATGCATCACGTATTTTATTTTCTAAATGTTCTACACATTTAATTAGTGTTTGGTGTACTTGCTCTTTTACCATTCCCCACAGAAAAAATCCAAAGGAGTAAGGTCCGGGCTTCTCGGTGACCAAGGATTAATTGAACCTCTTCCTATCCATCGATTAGGCCAAACCAAATCAACATGATTTCGCACTATTCTATGATAATGCGCAGGTTCCCCATCTTGTTGGAACCATAGATCTTGTCTTACTTGTAAATTTACATTTTGGAGAAGTACCGGTAAAATGGTTTTTAAAAAATTTAGATAAGTGTTGCCGTTTAAACTATCGCAAAAAAAATAAGGCTAAACAATTTGATTCCCTAATATTCTGCGACAGACATTCGTCGAGTAGATAGTTTGAAAATGTCCTCGAATCCAACGTGATTTTTCTTGCGCATAATAATGCATGTAATTCATCTGAGAAGCAAATGTCATAAAATCTCACATTCAAATTTTGGTGTTCCCGAAAAAAGTTACAAAAAGCCAGTCTTCTAGGATAATCTGTCTCCTTTAAGGCCTGAACCAATTGCAAGTGATACGGATGAAATTGATTGCCTTTAATTATTCGGTGTACTGAAGACAGACTAATACCGGTTGCTCTCGAGACTACCATTTGAGTAATATGAGGACTTTCGTCAATCATTTCCAATACTCTAATTTCATTGTCAGGGCCTGTTGCCGTTCCTTCTCTTGACTTTTTCAACGGTGGCCAGTTTGTCTTTAAATTTAATTCAAGTCTCTTGAAAATTGTATCGGCAGGAGCTCTTCTATTTGGAAAACGTCTGTGTAAACGGGCAGCAGCGGAAACATTTTTCTTGCATTCACCATAAACCAAAATCATATCTGTTTCTTCATCATTTGAATACTTTTTGACTTTTAATAAATACAGTGACAGGAACCATAGCGCATAGCCGTCATGGATTCCCAATTTATTTTTAAAATAATACCATTATGTAAAATAACCACATTGACTATGAGAATGTATTTTGGGTTGCATTTTTAATTTTGTCTGGGTCATTGTCAGTTGTGAAAAATCCTGTATAATTTATATTATTAAATAAAAATTTTAATCCATTAAAAAGAATATATACGTATACAAGACTCCTATCCTTTATCGGTAATTTAGGGTGACATCAATGAATGAAAATCATTGTTTATTCGGACATAAGTACCTATACATTGACTACCTACTACTAACCTAAAATCTTATAAATTTATTTCAAGAATTGGAGTAATACCAAAATTATTAAAAAACCTAACAAAGTATACATTTTCTTAATCAAAAYAGATAAGTCTTTTCAACATAGCAAAGCCAATTATGATTACCATTATAAAAATTCAAGTGACCSCCTAAAAAATTTTGAGTACGCAACTAGATTCAAAATAAAKAAAAATAAAAAAAATTATTCACCGTTTTTCTTTCTAMCTGCATACCATACGAGGTATTAAGAACTGAAGAAAAGCTACATTATTCAAAAGTTGGCTATATATTTAAAACAAAAGGCGATATAAAAATGGATACAGTTTAAGTCGCAACAAAAAAGTAAGTAAGTATTGTTTTAACCACAAGTCTATCGCAGTTATAGCTACGGAGATACGCTATGATTACAACGAAAATGGGGCACCCTGTACTGAGGCTGTTTAAGCAGTATAAACCAGGGGAGACACTCAGGGATGCCAAAAATGGTGTCCTAACGTTTCAATTTTTTTTAAAGAATTTAAGGCTGGGTTTAAGCGAGTTCGGTACCGATCATCGTAGTGAACGCGAACAACCGAACGGTGTTTTTACATTTTTATTTGTGTGAACAGTAAGTAACTCTCTCAATACCCATTGTTGTCAGATTCGCACATTCGTAGAGAAACAAATGGCACGCCTGCCATTTATAAAATATGCTTTTTCGATTATAGTTTGCTCCACGTATTTTTTTTCAGATAACTGGACGATTGTTTCAATTATACATTTGATTTCAAGGCTATCTGAGAATTATGGAATGGTCGGAACGACAGTAAAACTTTTATAGCAATACTTTCTATACAATAGGAAGATAGAGCCACGAGATTGTACGATACCGTGCTTAGAGAGGTCTATCTCTGTTAGCTGACGAGTCCTCCTCCGTTTGATGAGTTGAGAAAACAGCGAAATTCATGAGTCACGGGGTCAATCTATCAAGAGAGATGACTTTTATTAATTCGCTTAATACATTTGCTGTTTTTCGTATATTTTGGACTAGTAATTGAAGACTAATGTGAAATGCTGTGGAATACAGTAATTTATGAAAGTGTTAGTCAAATGAAATAATATAACGGTATAGAAACGTTACAACTTTTTTACATATTCATTTTACTATACTGTGTAATGTAAATGAAAGTACTGTAACATAGTCTCATTCACGTGACTTGTATATACAGCAGGAGCTCCAACTATCCACTACTTCTTAATTAACCAGAGCAAATACATCTATTCCAAAGTCCGCTATGCAGACTTGCGATAAAATTGATTCGAAAGCTCTTCATTCCGCACCTAAGCCGCCGTTAAATTCCTAGATCAAGTGTCTCGGCCAAAGTTATCGACCAAAAGTCCTCCATGTTGGAGCGATAATTAAAAGGTGACGGAAAATATTGCCGGTTAAACGAACTGCGGAATTTTATCTTAGCTAAAGCGGGATTAAATAATTGAATGTAAGCAACAATCGGATATCGCCGAAAATACTAAGAAAAACAAGTGTCCGGGAGTAAACCGATTAGAGCGGGTGGAAATAACTTGATTTAAAAATTACCATGCTATCTAGTACTACAGTACTGGAAGAAGGAAAAATTTACCATGAGATGGCGGAGCAGTGCGTTATTAATTAATCTATAAGAAAAGGAAACCGCGCTACGTGCAGAATATTAATTACTGTTCGATATAGCGTGAAATGTAAGAGAAACCAGTGGAATCGTCCAAAACGAAAAAAAACGTTCTCCTATGATCGACTCTAGGTAGTTCCCATCGTGGTCCACGCGTAGTTCCAACCTACTGACGTTAGTGCACGGCGATCTGCAGCAACTTTGATGTCCTGTAACTTTTGAACGGTGCGAGTCTACAGCATAGGGCTCCGGATTGGAGCTCAGAAGGTCATGGGCTATTACCATACCAAGTMTAGTTGTGATCGGATTAACTCCGTTCCGTTGAGTGATATMTATATATAGGTCTCTTTTTGAKGTACCTCGCGGTACGATCAATGGGAGAACGAAAATATAGATTGTGGGTAATAATAGGGTCATCACTTGGAGAATATTAGTTGATTCAGAATAAAAAAAGATCTATCTCAGCCTACGTTTGTACTTGAGGTAATTCAAGAAACACAGTATAAATATGATATATATTTTTCATTGATTTTCAATGGCTTAGTCTCGATGGATGGGAAACAAACCATTATGACAGCAGTAGAGAAGTAAGCAATGATCCTCGAAAACACCGCACATATAGTAGGAAAATAGTGTTCATAAACCAAGAATTTATTTGTAGATCATTAACATTCATGTGTTGATCTAAATTACAACAAGCAATATGCATATGACGTGACATTAGTAACGAAAACAGAAGATATGACAGAAGTGCACGCAAAGGTATATTCAACAGGTGGAAACTGCAACAGTATGGAACTGCAACAAACATTTTTTTCCAAACAGCAAACATTTTCAATTAGGTAGCTTGGAAACAAGCTGATTGAACGCGTGCTTCGTTTCACTTGATTTATCAGATAACTCTGACGATCGTTTCGACCTAGAACGGTCATTGTCAAAGAGATAACAGCGTTATACTAAACTCAGATGTACATTCCCTTTTTTACAGGGGTTGTAAAATACAGTTGTAAAATCTCTCGCCTGGGTTTGAAGGTCGACTTTATAATTTCGGCAATATCAAAGGCGTTCTAGACGTGGGAATTTCTATTTGTGTATTTGCCAAATGTTTTTTCTGATGCTGAACTTTTTTAATCTCCATAAGTTCTAAAAGGTTCAGTTTTTTGCCTTTCCTTTCGTAATGCAAAATTTATATATAGGACAATCAGGTAGAGCTATTAAAAACAGAATTAAAGAAGATGTTGCGAATATAAATTCAAACAAAAGCACAGCAGGTTTGGCTGACCATTGCATAAGAAATAACCATCACTTAGATGAAAACGACGTCAAAATTTTGCATTGCGAAAGGAAGCGTAAAAAACTGAACCTTTTAGAACTTTTGGAAATTAAAAAAGCTCAGCATCAGAAAAAACATTTGGCAAATACACAACTAGAAATTCCCACGTCCYGTACGCCTTGGATATTGCCGAAATTATAAAGCCGACCTTCAAACCCAGGCGAGAGATTTTACAACCCCTGTAAAAAAATGAATCCAAACAAAATTCTGCACATCTGACTTTAGTATAACGCTGTTATCTCTGACAATGACCGTTTTAGGTCGAAACGATCGTCAGAGTTATCTGATAAATCATGTGAGACAAAGCGCATACGTTCTATCAGCTTGTTTCCAGGCTACCTGATTGATTTAGGATGTTTAACAATGAATGCACTTTTGAATCCATTCAACATAAGCAAACATTTTATTCGTGCACATATCAAGCTGGCGCTAAACTGGCGATGGTGAAAAACAAGTGCTGTCATATGATAAAAGTTTATCATTGGGACGTCACTTAGCTATATATAGAGTGTGGGTAATTCACTCAGTTTATGCTTAAAAAATTCTCAAATCGGAGTAGTTTGGTCCAATGGAACGCGTCACTGTAGCCGATTAATGTGCGTTTATCAAAATTCAAACACTGCACGAAAAAAACGGTTGCCGAAATTCACGGTGCGTTACAAGGAGCTTGCCAGGAGTCGTGTGTGGATAGTTCAACAGTATCTTGTTGGAGTAAACATTCCAGATCGTTAGCATAGTGTTAAAGCCGACCACAGAAGTTGGAGTCCCCATACTGCTAAAACAACACCTTTGCTGCTATTGTGGCCACAATAATGGAAGAAGACCGCATGTACAAACAAGCAACAGACAAATACCAAAAAATAAATGTATTTGTCTTCTTTGTAGAAAATTTAAATGCATGATTCCAAAATGACAGCGACGTAATCCCTTTGCACGATAACGCTTGATCGCATGAAGGAGTTTGTGAGAAGAACTACTGTGAAATACTCCCACATCCCCCTGTAGCCTCTAGATTTCGTCCTGATGTTCTTCCAGTGGAAGGGAGAATTTTGTGATTTGGAATGACAAAACCCGGCAACATGCTTTCCAACACTGAAATATCTTGACAAAAATGGCGTTATTTAACGACGTTACACTACTGCCGAAGCGATGGCAACGTGTTTTGGATATGCAAGGGGATTATATTAAACGACTTTATTGCATTTTTTTTAAATATATGTTTCATTTGCGAGCTGTGTTTTTGCGTGCAGGAATTTTGACATAACCCTCGTACGTAAATTTCAGGAAGCGTAAGAAACTTTGTGAATCGATAGTGTTGTCCGTCATTAATTATGGTTTCACTGTAAATGCGATGAATTTGGCAAATACTGAAAAAGGAGAATACGTACTTTGATATTTCATTTTCCAAAGTTTGCTCTATTTTCCTTGCCTTGCTAGGTTTACAATATTTAACTAGTTTGAGCTGCAGAGACCTGCAGAGACTGAGAAAGTTATAAAGAAGTAGTTTTCACTATTCGATTGATAGCTTAATGCGTTTTCATGTACAGTTGAGTGTTCCAATTACAGTTTCGTATACTTAGAAGAAGAGGAAAGTGTCTGAAATGGTCTTCCAGTTTTTATAGGTACTACAAAATGAACACTAGTTCTGACAACCTGAGCGAATTGAGCTGAAATTCACCTTCCCAAATGGCTAAAGTTGATCAAAGTTGACTGATCAAATAAAGCACTATAATGACCCCCCTACTGCCTCTACAACGCAATTACGTTAAAATGCCTTTAAATAAAAATTATGCGAATGTTGACAAGCAATTTGGGTACTTTTAACTCACATTTCGACTTAAAACGTAAAAAAATTACTATTCAGTAACTTGATATTACTTACTCCAAATTCCTTAATATCACATTAGTGTCACTATAAAACACTGACAAAAATTATTTATTTGACGTTTCGATCACGCCTGTAATCTTTGTTAAAGACGAAAACCTCAAAATATTGTTTAAACAAAATTTTGAAGATATACAAGAACTACTTGATGAAAGCTAACTACAAAATATCTTTCTAAATGTCTTGTAGTGGCACATTTGTTTATGGAAAATTTTAAAGAGGTTATAGCGATCAACAGTTTTCAGTTTAAGCCAAAAAGTTGGTATACTGTTAATACTTTTGTTATTTGGCCCTACGGTATGGAAGAGTTAGGGAGGATTCTAAATCCTTCTAAAACAGTCATAATCGTGGCATAAAATTTGCTATAGAATTAGAAAGCAATGGTAATTTACATTTCTTAGATATCAGAATTTACAGAGTAAACTTTTTAGGCAGTATTTTCAACATGATAACTAGAATTATAAGAGAAAATTAATAATTGTTTGATAAGTTATCGTTTATATTAAGAAAGCTTCGGAAGAAGAAGTAACCGAACAATTATTGTACACTAAAATAACCCGATGAGTATTTGAAAACACAGCCGGCTATGTGCCGTGGATCAATTCGTTTGAGAAGTGACTCTATCAATGCTAATTGTTATTAGATTCTCGCATTGATAGATAAAAAGTTCTTTTATAGGATAAATCTGTAATTTGTAGAATTCGATTGTAGTTTCCCGCACTTTTTTAGAAAACTGTTTTAATTACGCTTTTGATCGCAAGGCTATCTGAGAATTATTGAATGGTCGGAACGATAGTATAACTTTTATGCTAACACTTTCTGTACAACTTTATGCATTTGTTTGTTGACCAAACACAGCCCGAACTAATATTCTGGTTAGGGTTATTTTTTACAGTTTCCATTAGATTTTTCCGATAAGGACTATATTAGAAATGCATGTAAAATTCAAATACGGAATAATTTAAATAATAACACAAAACAAAGGAAAGCAAAAGATCATAATATCATTAAAGGTCTCGGGGATAAAAACTGTTTTTATTTGAAAGCTGACAAAGGTAATAAGATTGTG
Source organism: Rhyzopertha dominica (assembly GCA_025024175.1). Classification (NCBI taxonomy): domain Eukaryota; kingdom Metazoa; phylum Arthropoda; class Insecta; order Coleoptera; family Bostrichidae; genus Rhyzopertha; species Rhyzopertha dominica. Next base: position 6,908,733 of record QCXZ01000053.1, on the reverse strand, counting down.
ATACTGGATAAAGAGGACTATTTTGAAAGGGTCAATGATCTTTTCGAAGGTTAATACAACAAACTACTTCGAAACCCATTGCCAAAATTTATTCGTCAAACAAAAAATGTTATTGCTAAGTGTCAAAATCTTATTACACCTGCTTTAAAGTATAAGCTACTAGTTTTCAATCCAATAATGCCTAAAATGTATGTCCTGCCTAAGATACATAAAACAGGTAAATCGGAGAGACCTATTGTTTCATGTTTCACCCACTTACCTGCTTTCGAAATGGTTGACTAACTAATAAATTACCTTCACCTCAAGTAGATTTCTCGGTAAAAAATTCGCTAGAGTTTATTAAAAAAATTAAAAACATTAAACTTAACAAGGGTGAGGTACTCGTTTCTTTCGATGTAACATCATTATTTCCCAGTGTCCCCATAGAAGTAACGTTAAAATATCTGGAGGAGCTATTGGCTAGTAATAATATTGAACAAATCAAAATTCAAAAATACATTAAATTGACATCCCTATGCATGTCTCAGAAATGTTTCAAGATTAACAAAGAGTTTTTCGAACAACACGAAGGGACTGCCATGGGAAATAGTCTTTCCCTCTTTATGGCAAATTTATTTATGGGCCGTTTTGAAACCGACCTTAAAAACGAAAACTAATATTTTCCCCGGATATTGCTACATTACGTAGTTTACATTTTTGGATACACACACAGACAGATATTCACATGTCACATCTCACTACCCTCCGGTCCAAAAGAATAGTCTTATAAGGAAGTTATTTGTTAGAGCACAAAGGATCTAACAAAAGTTTTTTTACAAAAAGAAATTGATCATCTTCTAGTGAGAAATGATTATACCAATAAGAATATTTGGTCAGTTTTTAATAAAAGTGCTCCTCTAAATCAGCCTGGACAAAGTAAATTAAAGTTGAGTTTGCCTTGTACATAGAAGTCTTTTCGGAAAAATTAAAGGGGATAGTTATAAAACATTATAGTTTAGTTCTTGATAGTACGTATAATATATTAGATAAAATTATGTTCTACATTTAGAAAGTGAAGGCGTTTACAAAATTTTTTGTTCTTTCGGCAAGTACGACATAGGCCAAACTAAAAGAAAAGTAGGTACGCGTTTGAACGAAGAACACATACGTGCCACTAGGCTGCAACAGATAGATAAATCTTCCGTAGCTGAACACTCATATTTGACTAAACACATGATTGACTTTGATAAAACAAAAATTTTACGTAGAGAAAAATATTATCACAAACGTCTAAAAAAAGAAGTTATAGAAATTTGTAGGAATACTAATAATTTTAATAGGGACTGTGAAAATTATGAATTGGGTGATATTTGGAAGGCTATTTTGTAGTTATCTTTATCAAGTAGTTATGTTTGTCTTATGTCGTTATCTTCGGTTATTGAGCGATGAAAAAAAAAACATGTTCATTTGACCCGACAATGACCCGTGCAACATACTTCTCAATTACCGAAATTGAACTCCTCCTGATTGTTCCTAGTTCCAGCACTGCTTGGAGTTGACATCCCGTTGCTTCTGACATCTCCGTTGCTCGTAACTCCATTTGTCTTGGCCACTGAAAATCTCTGTTGCTGTTTCCTGAGAGCGTTTACGAACTCGTCCGTATCTTCGTTCTTTTTCGTTGTCTTGTCTTGATGTGAGAACAGTTGCATCCGGTTAGGCGTGATGGTTCCGTAGACATGACCAGTGGCTGTTTCTATTACGCCTCTTTCCTTTTGGCCCTTCGTGACACGTTTGGAATTTGGTCTGAGACAAAAAAAATAAAGTTAAGGGACTAAAATTTAAATTTACACTGGAAATGTAAATAAAGTTTTTCTGGATGAACATAAACCTTGGGAGATGTTTTTTTGTCAGAAAACTGAATCTGTAAAAGACGATAGGTACAAGTAGGTAAAATAAGTAGGCCCTTCTGCAAATATGAATCGTTATATATTTCTGACTAACTGTCGTCAAGAGGTTCTGCAATAATTTTTAAACTTTCTGCTTTTGAAAATAATCGGATGATTTTAAAAACAATTTCGTTTATTTCTAAGCGATCCATAAATAAGTTAGTTTAGTAAAGATTACTATTTTTATTCTAATATACAAAATAAAATCGATTCATAACAGCTGATATTTAAATGAGTCGATTCACATTGTGTTTATCTTGACCATTCGCAATTCTCGATTCGAGATCAAGAATGCCGCATCGAGTTCGAGAACGTCTTTTTATGTTATTTCGATATCGCGAACGAGAATGCCAAAATCTCGTTTCGTTTCGTCTGGTCTCGCGGCAACACAAGCCATAATAAACAAAAACTAAAAAAAGGATTATGACACTAGAAGGTTATGGGAATAGAAGTCACTAATAAAGAGAAAAACTCTTTTCAATTCAGCCAAGCTTTCGGAATGACTTTATTCCTTCTTCAGGGCGCTAAAAGATTACACTACAAAAGGATACATTGTAGAAAGATAATTAAAAAAAGAAACTTACATTTAGTCGAGGTTAATATTAAATAGGTATGTTCACCCACATACATGGTCCTTTAATAAATTGCAGTATATGAAAAAATCGACGATCAAAAAATTATAGAAGTAACGCTGCCAAATCACACAAAAAAATACTTGAAAATTATTTGAAGGTATGAATAAGGTAAATAAATTTTTGATAAACCCTCAATATCTGACCTTTTATTAAAACTATGAATTTCTCTATTAATGTACACCATTTTCATCAAATTCGGTTCAGTACAGATAATTTTGACATCATTATAATTAAAAGAATGACTGTTACTCGTACAATGTTCGGTTAATACAGATTTATTAGATTTAAGACTTATATCTCTCATATGTTCCTACATCTTTTTTTCTAAATACCTACCAGTCTGTCCGATGTAACATGCAGAACACGAGTTACAACCAATCTTATAAACAATATTAGATCTTAAATTATTAGGAATCTTATCCTTGACGTTAGAAAAGATGGATGCGACACCAGCCACGGTACTAAAGGAAAATTTGATGTTAAGAATATCATTAATAATGTTGGTGATTCTCTCAGTTAGGTCGTCAATGTAAGGTAAGTTACATAATAGCATAGGTGTGGATAAGTTGTTATTAGCAGTATTATGATTTAAAGACATATTTGAAGAGTGATCTGTATGTCTCCTGGCATCAAATGAATGTAGACACTTATTAATGAAAGACAAGGGATACAAATTTTCCATTAAAATTAATTTAAGTTTCTGAGTTCGAAAACGTGGATTTAACACTTCTTTTGCATGATAAACGTATCAAATTTTGAAGCAAAAATGTCTGAAGTGCGATGCATCGTTCGATGTCTAATTTGACTCCATTAAATTGCTGAAAATTATTTTCTCCGTTCAACATCAAAGTCAGCATTTTTATATTCATTTCACTTTCTTTGAATAACAACTTCGGGAAAACAATCTAAGGCGCGTATCTATGTATTTGTCTTTCTTATTGTGTTGTACCTTTTGTGCTATTTTTACTACTTGTTTCTTGTGTATGCTGCTACTTACAGAATATTATATTTTGCTAACAAATTTTTCGTTTAAGCAACTCCCGCTCCTATTCGAGATTGTGTTTTAACTTCTGAAATTGACAAATTCAATATACAATATACAATTTCACCCCTACTAGATATTCCAGTTCTCAACAAATAAAGATGTTTTACAAATGCGCAAAGGGAAAACATGTGACAAAAATGAATGATGACTTACTGCGAGATATCAATTTCAGATTGCCTCATTCATCAATTCGGTAACCTTGTATTTCAGATGGATATATCGCATTCAGCTGTTCAGCTCGTGAGCTGTGTTGTGATAATACTGTAATGTAACGAAAATACTGCTGCAACACGATTACAAGGCAGATATACCAAAGTTCTACAGTTTCCTTCCTTGCTCGTAATTCTTAATTAACAAAATTGCAATAAACGAAAAAAGTAAAACATTTCTGCAACAAATTATCTCAACTCAAATTACACCATCAGCTAAGCCATTTTTTAATCTAATTAGTGATCTAGCATAATAAATTTGGTGGCTTTTTGCATTAAAAAATGCGATATGGTCAAGTAATCATTGAAAAAATTCCACACGGCTGTTTTAACCAGAATATGCACTACAACGTAATGTAATTCTGGAACGTGGCGCTGTAGAAGTATTTCATTAGGTATGACTGATAAGACAACTGTACTTGACAGTCTAATTAAAATTAAGAACAGTGATAACTTTAAAAATACCGACCAGATGTTTACTGATGGGAGGTATTCAGATAAAAAAAAGTGTATTTTAAACGACCACTAGATCTGGCAGCATTTTTTATGAAATTAATAAAGTAGATGAGGATAACTTGTCGCTTAAATGTCGAGGTAATTTTCTTTATCAAATTCGTTTTTATTTTGACGTGTTGTACACCTGCGAGTCCTAAACACAAACATAGTGAACCCAACTACTTGGTTTAAAAAATTTGATCTTTATTCTTAAAAAAGGTAAATAAATTGTTATTTTCAGATGCGCACAAATTTGGACTATCAAATTTTTTTCCAGAATAGTTGAAAAACGCAAACGTTCATTAAAGATTGCCAGAGCAACTATAAATAACTATAAAGTATTTCGAGGTGTTTGAAGGTAAACAAATTAATTACAGCTTTGTATAGCTTTCATTACCAATACCGGAACATTGCAAAAGATATATGTTACTACTTGTCATTAAATGGCATCTATGTTCGTGACGTTTATTTATATTTTAAAGTATACTATGTGTTTGGTATTAGCTAGTATTTGTTTGGTTCCTTTCGTGATACGTATTTCAAGAACTCAAGGGGGAAGTTAAAATTTAAAAATGACTCAGTATGCAGGTTGATGACATAATTTGAATTGAATAAATCATTAGGGACAGAAGCCGAGAATAAGACCTCAAATGAAACGAGAAAGTATTTTTTGTATTTACTTCCTGACAGTTACAATAAACAGTACCCCAATTTCCATTTGCATCTACGGACAATTAAAAAAATACAAGTTGTACCTTGTACGTTCCTATTAATGCTAAATATGCTTATTGAATACTGCAATAATTGAACTGATGACTTTTAAATATATTCGAAAGTTAATTTATAGTTGTTTCTAATCGCCTTAGCAAACCTTAACGAGCATTTGTGTACAGTAACAGAGACTTAAGTTGAGGCCATTTTGTTGTTTAACCATTCGTTAAATTCACGATACCGTTTGGATTTATTAAAAATTGGAAACTATGTATTATTCCTAAAGCTACGCTCGCTCGTGTAGCTTACTGATTTGGTTTATCTATAGTTGGTTGGTCGGGAACGGAGATTCAGTACCATAACTTTCTCAGCTGCGACTCCTTACTATTTGTTTGAAAAAAATATATTTTCATGGCACACAAGCATTGCTTATTATAGTGTATAGCACCAACTGATTATACTAGCAAAAATATTCAACACTTGGATTATTGTAAGTGGTTGAGAGTTTTCCGGGCTGGTTTTGTCACACCTTTGGTTTACAACACTTGAAGTTTCGAGAGTCATGTTGCTCTCTTTCCCATCAGTTACTCTAAAACTGGAGATCTGCTTGTTCTGTCGCATAACCGGCGGATATGAACAAGCAGATCTTCAGTTTCAGAGTAACCTCTGAGAAAGAGACAGAAACGTTAAATGCAGTAAACCAAAGACGTGGTAACCAGCACGGAAAACTCCTAACTATCAGCAACAGCCATGGAAACCTACAAACTAATTTTAGGTTATATAATTAGTCTGTTGTTAATTTAAGTCTTATTATAGCTATATTCTGAATTAGGTATGCTTTCAATATGCAGAACCAGATTAATTTTACATATTTATATATATCTGTAATGCACTTCGAATTATGGAAAAATGAATTCATCTTTTAAGAAAAGTTCGGACAATGACAACTGCCTAATAAGACTACTGCTGAATAACTATTTATTATATAAATTACAGATTACATACAAAAATACTTTTATCACTGGAATTTATCACTGCTCTCATAGTTCATCACCACTCATAAGTACTTGACAGTATAACACAACATGAATCTGAATCGTCATCCAAACGAATAATAACATCATCGATATCGTCAAGTATTGCCATTCTATTCTTCCGATTAAATACTGTCAATGTCAATTGTCAAACAATATAAAGCAAATAGGTGTTGTCAGAACTAAAATTTCTATGTAATATTCTATTATTTAAAACAGCAATCGGTGATCCTTTTAGAGTGTTAAGTAAACAAAACTTATTTTAAGTAGCAGTAGCCAACTATTTAATTTTACATAGAGCACTAATTGAAAACTATTGAATCTTATCCGAAGACTCAGCCAGACCCTAAGGCATTTTTCAAACAAATATATTTAATATTTCTTGCTAAAAAATTCATAATTGTGATGTCTACCATTAATGTACCGCTGAGTTTGCACGTACAAAGGAAGTAGCTTACGGTGCAGAAGCTAATTATTATTGAGTATTACTGTTTACAAGATCCCCATGTAAATAACCGGAACTTACAAGGTTAGATACTATGAGTAAATCTCTAATGCATTTTCTATTTTTATGCCAAGATAAATAGATTACCCCAAACGCGTTTTATGTGAAAAATATCTCATGCACTTACCTATAGACAATGCCATACGAACACTGAGCCTCATGGGCGACGACGTCGCTTCCAAATTTCAAAAACTGCGGGCATCCTTTGACACGGTGCATGCAGGGAAATAGGACGATGTCGGCGAGGGTCTCAAAAGCAGTATGCCGGATAGCATCAGAAGGGGGTCCATTCGAAGCTATACAACGATAACAAAGGCTGGTGCCATCCGGCCTGACGTAGACGGGGCTGTAGGACAGGTGGTGGCCACAGATGCTGCAGGTCAAACGCCGCAGGATTTCATTGGGCAGATAGACGCAACGCACTTCTGCAAAGGAAAAGATGAAAGTGTAAAATTTATAAGTTGGTTCCAAAAAAGGATGCAATAAAATCGATTGAGACGGGCTATAAATAATCAACAGTAGTACACGTATAAAGTTTGTACTCCTTCCATCCTAAGTGTTGAATGTGTTAAGTTAGAAGCCTCCTATAAAGTTCGAATAACATGACCTCCGGTTAGAAGCGTTTTCCAGGTCAAGATTAATTTTAAAAAAATAACTAACGATAAGGTCATAATAACAAAATTACATCTATGCTATGTCGCCTGCAAAGCAATCTATGGACAGCTGTTTCGGCTTATAAAGCCTCCTCAGCACAGCTAAAGTCCGCACAGTCTCCACAGAGACAAGTGGATGATACCGTATTGCCACTAGATGGCATAGTGTGGTCCACGTTCTAATTCTAACAAATAAGGTCGTTTTACACTTTATTCGAAAACGACTTTCATTGTCGAAACAATAACGCCAAGAAAATTGAAATCGAACAATCCATTCTAAAGTGATGAGGATTTCAACGTAGAAACGCTTTGTGCCGCTTTAAAAAAATAACATAGGTACTAGATAGAACCTTGATAAAACAAAACTATTCCGAACTTATGACTCATGCACTAATTTGTTCGTTCAGCAACATCAGTTGTCCGTGTCAATTATTAGTGTGTTTTGATAATATTTTATTTTTAACCCTTTGTAGTGGTGGTCTAGTTTTGCCTAAGCAGAAATGGGTCCATTTTCTACTTTACATGTAAAGAAAAGCCTGTAGAAAACGTATAAATTATGCGTAACGGATAAAATTAAAAATTCTTATATATAAGGATATTATAAATTATTACATAATGTTCTTAAAAAGAGCAAGCGACAATTGACAAATGGCAGGAAGTCACCATGCAGAATTTGACAGTAGACGTTTTCACAGTGTGCGGTCAATTTATATGTAACTTATGTCATATGTATAGAAAACTCTATTTATATTTTTTTACATTTTTTAACTGCCACTGATTATATTGTAGTTTACATCATAATACACTCATTTCTGTAAATAAGTACGGGCCCTGTCCCATTTCAGTTGGCCCATCAACAGGATTATTAAAAATCCTTAAAAATTTTAAACAAAATCGCTTCTTGGAGTTTGTTTTTATTATAAATAGCTTCTTTAAATAATGGTCTATTAATTTTTACACACAATTGAACTGTTCTCAATAATCAAATTTGTGTAGTAAAATATACCAACTATTTAGGCCGAACCCTGGTTTCTATCTACCTATATTGTTTGCGGAAGTTTGCATACAGATGAATGTAACATTAGAAGTGGCTGTGCAATTTCGCGTAACTAAGAGATATTGTTTACTTGACAGCAGACGTAAAAAGGGTTTCTGGTAGTTCAATTATAGGATTTTGTGTTGAAGAATTAAAAAATGTTATTGATTCGAACATTCGTTCAATTATTATTCGTTTATATAAATCTGGCAGGTCTAATGCAGAAATTGGACAGTTATTGGAGTTGTCAAGATACAGTGTTTGCAACGTAGTGCAGTTATTCAAATAACACAGAGGCATGTGAAAAAAGGTGCACTTACTGATACTGATCGGAGGGCGTTGAAACGAATAATTAAACAGAACAGGGGGCAAACTACGGTCAACTAAGCATACTTTGGAGTGATGCTGTGGAAGACATGTTTCAAGGTCCACCTGTCACCGGGAAACACAAAGATTGGGTTTTGGAACTTACAAGGTAAAATCTTTTGTTTTTAACTTTTATGTGGTCAACAAAAATGTGTTTTTGCTGTCTAGGCCAAGGAAAAGCCGCTATTAACAACGCAACAAAAGAAAAATCGGTTGAAGTGGGCAAAAGAACATAGAACTTGGAGTCCTGAACAATGGAAAAGTGTGTATTGGAACGACGAGTCTAGATTTGAAGTTTGTGTAGGCGACAGTCGCAGCAGAGTTATTTAAATTTCCAGCATCTATTATGGTGTGGGGATCAATGTCTGCAAGAGGAGTAGGAAAATTACATTTTATTGAGGGCATTGTGAACACAGAAAAATATCTTAACATCTTAAGTGAATCTTTGCTACCCACTAGGGACGAGTCATTGACGTCAAGAAATGATTTTGTTTTTTCAACAAGATGGCGCTGCATGTCATGTATCCAAAAGATCTTTACAGTAGTTCACCGACAACAATATTCCACTTTTAAAATGGGTATCCAGTAATCCTGACCTTTCTCTTATAGAAACTGTTTGGCACATTATGAAACAGCGCGCAACTCCTGCCAGGTCGATTCCCGAATTAAGGCCATAAACTTTAATTTATATGGGATAAGTTTACACCTCAAGTTTGCCAGAATTGAGTGAATACAATGCTAAGAAGAATAATAACCACTGTGATAAAAAGTAAAGGTGATGTTACTCAATGGTAGCCTTTGAAGAAATAGATTAAGTCAGTTGTTTGTAACTCAGGTTTTCTCATGAGTTGCTTCAACTTGGTAGTTAAGTAGAAATAAAATGTTTGAATTAGACAAACGAATAATTGATTAAGTGGGAAATGTTTCAAAACAGCATGTTGTGAAAAATAATTAAATATCTGTTTCATAATAGCATCACAACTCCTGTCCATTAAATACAAAATGTTAAAAAAATTGCAACTGGGCCAATTGAAATGGTACTGGGCTCGTAGGTGCCCTGAAATACGAGAGCTATTTTATCTTATAACCTCTCAAAAAAAATCTGTTTACATAAAGAAAATTATTTATTATTAACAGTTAAGCAAAGTCTTACTCGTTTCTCTCCAAAAACGCCAAAACGATTCAAGAAACTGTGTAGTGCTGTCTTTCGAATATATTCGTTATTCGAATACAGTAGAGCGAATATTTGTTTAAAATTACCCCGAATGATATTCGATAAGAATAAACGAATATTCGGTCAGACATATTATCTGTACGGTTATTTGCTTAACCATGACATCATGGACAACAATAACAAAGGTTTACTTTGAAACATTATTTGCCTACAACGAGCGATTTGCGAGTACAACAAACGAAAAGGTGTGCTTTCGTTCGGCATTGTTTTAATCCACGACAATGCACTGTGCCAACGTGTGGATCTATTCAAAGAAGTTTTCGACCTTCCACCTTATAGTCCGTACTTAGCACCAGTAATCTTTCGAGAACCAAAGGCCTTTTTGGGCGGACAACCCTTCGTCGCCAAGGTAAGGTTCCAATAGGCTGTCACGATATGACAAATGCTTCAACTGTTTTGTGGATTTCGTAAAAATTAGTAAGGCTTTACTCAACTTTTAATAATAATATGATTTTTTATGTCAGGGGATCTTATTTTCATAATCCATCAGAAGTTAAAAAAACAACCCTCGTAAAACGTACTTATTTTCAATATTCTATTAGATACCACAGATACTACTGAAAATGCCCACCTCTTACCTTTTAATAATAATGGAGCGCCTGTTGTTCATTATGGAAATGTATCAGTTGACAGAAACTTTTCTAAGCCTCTGCTTCAGCAGATACACGAAGGAAAGTATCACAGGGTCCAGAATTTGGTATTGATGATAAACACTTGATATGTTACACATAATCCCGTTGAAATACTTTAATAAAACCAGAAATAAAAATTGAAACTGCAAGCCGTAAATCTCATGTCAATAAAACACGGTATACTTTTATGATTGTGTGGGTAATACAGAGGTTTTGTTCGTATTCATTGTTCTTATACAAAACTATTTGGACGTGAACCAAATGCTTTTATGTCGTTCACTGCGGCATTCTTATGGAATTTTCGAGTCATAATAAACTGGATTATAGGCACATAAAATAATTTAAAATGTATGCTGGCAAAAAGAAAGCACAGTATGAATATTTGAAGCGGTAGAATATAAAAAGCTCTATTATAACGTGATTCACACGTTTTCATCAAAATTCACAATTCCCTCATTTAATGTATTGATTTTAATCTTCGAACAGACAGTCAATGTTGGCACTCCAAACGTAGAAAATCTAAATAACGGGGGCAGCCATTTTTTACAAAAAAAAAGCAGCCTAAAAGACGCCAAGCTATAATTTCCACTCACATGTCGCTGACTATTAACACTCTTGGGTCAAATAGGGATTTTGTAGAGATCCGTGCAAATGGGGCAATATACCTATGTATTTAAGCAACATGTAGCTTCTTCAGTAACGTTATTTAATAAATGGTTTTTGGCAACAGCGTATAATAAAACTGCAATCAACGATCTGGATCATCCTCGTTGCTATTTCGCTGTTCCCAGAACTTTAAAGTAATGTCATCGATTAGTGCGATTGCCAGGTGTACATAAACTGTTCTGTCCACAAAAAAAATTATAAAATCCTCTTCGAAATCGCAGCCATTAACTTATGGTCATTGTTTATGTTATTTACAAGTTTTTGAAATAATCTAAAATCTCTTTTTTAGATTTTAAAGCAGCATATTTGATGATACTAGTAACAGATATCCTTAGAGGCAATTAAATTTAATCCAAGCTTCCACAGCTCCTTTTCTGATTTGCATGACAACCAGGAGCAGGTAATTAAGGGTATGCATAAATGCTGTTGATTGTTTACTTTAAAACTTGAAATTTCAACTTTTCTTTTAATTTTCTCTGGTGGTGCTGCAACGCCGTCGCGTCGTACGACATCGTTGAACTTGATGCTGCCCTACAAAATAAGGACTTGCAGCGTGGAACTACGTAGTAACCCTCTGTCATAAAGCACATGTCCGAACGCAAGGCACTGCCAAATTTTTTACGGAGTGACGGCGAAGCTCGACGTGTTCGTGCACAAGTGTAAGGTACCATTATGAGAGTTAGTTAGGTTAGTTGGTTTTTTATTTTAAAACCACTACCATGCAAGAGGATTTTATAAAAAGAATATTTGCCGAACGTATTGTAACTAACATGATCCATGAACAAATACTTATTAGGCTCTTCAGAATTACGTCATCCAACAAGGCTTCCGAGGAGTAATTGGGTCGTTCATGACCAAGTCATTCAAAACTCGTGCCTTGATTCGTTTGATTCGGCTCACAGCTAGTGAATCAGTGTCGTTCGTGCGTCGTTCATGGTTGACGGTTGACGAAACAAGGCGACGAGAACACCGCATATTTATATGCTGTGGTGAGAGACTGCTGTCACTTTTAATTCGCGATCGATAACAATAAGTATAAATCAATTAAGAACAACCATAAATCAATTAATAACATCCGACATGTACCGTTTGGGAAGTTTAAGACTAAGACTTATTTACTCGTGTTCTACGAGCGCAAACCTGTTTTGATTAATTGCGATTTATAAGGAATATGAAAACAGCTTTATTCGTAGGACCCTGTCCTGAATCATGGTTAGGAGCTATTAGTTTTACATATGTATTCTCTCTTGAAGTGGTCGAAATTTGCAGTGCTAATGTTTGTTCTTAGAGCAGTTAGAAATTCGTCGAATGGTTTGCTTTTTCGGCGTTGTTTTATTTAAACACATATTTTTTTAATGTGTTATAAATTTCAGTTGCGTTAGGTCTAATGACGGTCATGAAGATTGCAGTTTGCACTTCTGTGGAGACTTGTTGCCTAGACTGATGGCAGTTACGTACTATATTAATTGCTGCAACCATTGTTCCTATTATTTCTTTATGTTTAACTCACTGTTTATATAGGTAGGTGTTTAGAAAATCTTAAATTAACACGTCATCTTGATTAAAATGCATGTCTATGCTGTGCTGTGTACACCTCAACCAACTACAGATACTACTATTTCGCTGTCATTACAGCTCATCAGTGCAGTTTAGGTCTAGTGTAGAAAACACGGCATAGAACTGGTTTTGCTTCAACTTGATTTTCATCGGCGTTAGGCATTTTCCAGCAACACCTAGTGACGGCTTCGTTTTCGATATCTTCTTTTTTATCTGGCTTGCCAGGTTGATGAAAGTTAGTTCCTTGAATATTATGTTAACTTAAACCCTTTAACTTCGGGAATACGTTTACTGACCGTTGTGTTTATGGCATGTAATTACGCGCGACGTCCCCGGATCTTATGTTACATGTTTTATGAGACAGCGTCAGCAGACAGCAATACCTAACTCAAGTTCTATAATATAATCGCAACCTCCATGAGCATTTTATGGTCCCATATGGTCGCATATTGTCCTTAAAAGCTTACGATTGACACTGCAACACTGCTAATGTTACGGGACACACGACACACGTTGCAACTCGTTATGAGGTCTAACAAGTCGATAACTCATTCTTGGTAACGATTCTTGAACGACTCGTATGATCCGAACCCGTGCGATTGATCGAACGCTTTGAATTGAATCGAATGTCCCAGTTCCCGTGACTGACGTACTGACGTTAGCATTATTAAGTATTGGGTGATAGCGCGTTAGGAGCTGCGTTCTTTTGACAAGTGCCCCTCGACAGCCACTTCGAAAGTCACGCGTTCCAACTGGCCTAATTATAAATAACTATAACAAATAGGTAACCATTCGGTGTAACTGCAGAATAGCATTGTAATTAATAAAGTTAACGAGCCAGCGCAATTGTAACTTAAAGCAATGTCTGATATATGTATGTTCTAGATGAGCTGGAAACATCGAGCATTTTACCAACACCCTAGATAATAGCTAAGCAATGAGCACCGCACGAGAATCTTTACGTCAGTTCACGTGCGCGTTTAAAATAGTACGATCTTTGACATGTACAGGACGTTTCACAAATGATAATCACCCTGACCAAATTAAAAATGCAACCCAAAATACGTTCTCATAGCCAATGTGGTTATTTTACATAATGGTATTATTAGAAAAATAAATTGAAAATCCATGACGGCTGTGCGCTATGGTTCCTGTCACTGTATTTATTAAAAGTGAAAATGTATTCAAATGATGAAAAAACAGATACGATCTTGGTTTATGGTGAATGCAAGAAAAATGCTTCCGCTGCTGCCCGTTTATACAGACAACGTTTTCCAAATAGAAGAGCTCATGCCGATACAATTTTCAAGAGACTTGAATTAACTTTAAGGACACACTGGCCACCACTCAAAACGTCAAGAGAAAGAAGAACAACAGGCCCTGACAATGAAATTAGAGTATTGGAAATGATTGACGAAAATCCTCGTATTAGTGAAAGGGTAGTCTCAAGAGCAACCGGTATTAATCTGTCTTCAGTACACCGAATAATTAAAGGCAATCAATTTCATCCGTATCACTTGCAATTGGTTCAGGCCTTAAGAAGACAGATTATCCTAAAAAAAAGGCTTTTTGTGACTTTTTTCGGGAACACCAAAATTTGAATGAGAGATTTTATGACAACATTTGTTTCTCAGATGAAGCAAGATTTTCTAATAATGGTGCTGATTCATGCCTAAATCAATTATTTACTGTTCAGATAAATCGCGTACAGAATGACTAATCAATAATTGTTCCTGAAACCCAATTTTATTCTAGACTGATATTATAATGCATACACTGTACTTTACCTTTGGAAATGAAAGTATTGGTAATGATTAAAACTGATAAGATAAGTAGGTACCTCAAAAGGTGAACTGCTCACTATTGATTGTTCCAATCATAATTTTTACCAAATTAATCATGTTATAATTATGGGATTGCCACACACTAAACCTTTATCCCTAATCTAAGTATTGATTAGTTTATTGTGGACATTAATCAGTTAAWGATATAAAAGTAAAAATAGCTTTACAGTTAGTTTATTAGTGMGTTTAATTTTGTGTAATTCCGACAGGTATATCACTTAACAGCCTGAAATGCATCTCTAGTGGTCACCTTATAAATGCGAACAGCTCAACGAAAATAGCCAGCTGTAAACAAATTATCGCTATCGCGGCTATCATACTCACTTTATGAACAGATTTTATTTCAACAAATTTATAGGCACCAGACGTGTATAAAGGTATTATCAGTCAATTAATAGGATATCAAGCGACATATGAACATATACTGCTGATAGCATATGCACTCTATAAGAGGAAATAATGGTAATTATTCCCCAAAAGGCATACGCGACACTAATACCTCCCATGCTAGGGCAAGTTGTTACAGGGCGGGGGAAGTAGGAAAATAATGAAACTAAACTACATTTTTTTTATCGAAAAAGATCTTTTACACTTCAAAAACCTCGTCTTTATCGACATCCAGATCTGAATTGCAGTGGACGTACACTTTGAGTGCGCCCATTTCTTACAATGAGTACACTGCACAGCCCCCCCCCCCCCCTTACATAAACAATCTTCATCATCCGAACTTGAGTGAGGAGATCTAGGACGACTAATGCTGCGTTTTATTTTCCCCTTTCTTCTACAGCTACTTTTTGTTCCACTATTTGGTTGGTAACCTTTCTCGCGCCGATTTTCCGCGCCTCTGAGATCTTCTTTGCGGCTTCTTCATCTTTCAACGATTGCAGGACGTATCCATTAGAATAGCTGATTTCCGTTTGTTACGCGAAGCTTAATTCACTCGCGGATTGGGTACGGGAAAAGGTCTAACTTCCTCAGGCGTCTTTTCCGTTTCTCTAATGCTGTATCTGCCAGTGGTGTAGGTCGAGGTGAGAATGGGGGAGTTTTGTATTCCCAGTCGTAGCCCATTTTATTTTCATTTCCAGGACTCTTGCTGATGAACATGATGCTGTAGCAAGTGACTGCATCGTAGCAGCCGTTGAAGCGGTCGCGGTTAGTGTTATTGTTCCATCACGGATATCTTGAACTGCAGCTGTTAAATAATTAAATAAATAAAAAGGTTGAATCCCTGTCGATGTAAATCCAGCTATCCCTGGGATGTCATAAATCAACTATGTGATTTTCTTCACAGAAATCGAGGACGGCTATTTATAGATGCGAAAGGTGGTTGTCTAAAAGCCACAATACCGGGTCTTCTTTTGAGCTTCTTGCATGTTTGTGAAAGTGCTTAATGAACAGCAAAAATTCCTCATCCGTGGCTCATCCGCTACTACTGGCAGCTCCGAAGAACCCAGTTGGACCACTTGTAACATTTGGTTTTTATATTTTTTCCTGGGGAAAACATACATAGGGGGAACGGAATTGCCTGCAGCCTTTACAGCCAAAATCATTGCAATGAGGGTTCCTCTTTACCTCAACATGACAGCGCCAACTTAGCAGCTAAATTTTTTTAAGGCTTATGGACAGTAGTTGGCCTTGTCTCACCCACGTTCCATATGTTTTGGCTTTCGAATTGATATCTGTTAAATATATTTCCAAGATTCTCAAAAAAATTCGTTCACTCTGTGCCGATTACAACTAGCTCCTCTTCCTAAATTAGTAGCTTCTTGTGGATATAATGACAGATCTTGATGACGATTTAGGAAATCAGTCAGTTAGTCTTTTGATGCAGACTTTGAGTTTTCCTAATTTCCAGGAATGTTAACACCATTAGCTTTGTCATAATAGTATACAAAGCATTTTATTTCCCTTGCTGTCAAACCATAAAAGATTCTTGCAGAATGTTTGATGTATACCACTAACAACTGTTCTTGATCGTTCGAAAAAAATAATCTTTGTCAAAGACGAATTTTGAGGTCTTTGACAAAGAAACGTCAGACTAATAACTAACTAACTAATAACATTAATAGGCATCCAGGTAAGAACCCCTATTCCCATCCTGCGTGTATGACCTCTGACCTTTGGAAATATTTGCAAATAATACAATTGGAGTATTCTGACTTCGGAAATATTTTATTTTCTCCAAATAAGAAATTCGAAGTGATCTGATGTCGTGCCTTTCGATCAGCACTTTTCAATTATTTTAAGTTCTCCTCCACATGGATCCCATGTTATACAATTAAATTCTAAAAGTCTCGTTCGATTCATGCCAATCCAAGTCAGTTCGTATCTTTTGGTTTAATTGTGCTACTGTCGCGCGATTTCCTTCGGTCTTGTGAAATTCGTGCACAATATGACGCAAATCAGTCTTCTTGTATTCCGGAAAATCGGCAGTCAGGCTACTCTTTCTCGGTCTGAACTGTGGTTTTCCATTATTTTCCGATGCACTGCAATCACCTTTACAAACAACCCTCTCGATAGTTCTGACAGAGATTCCCCTAGCAATAGATGTCTTACATTTCACACTTTCAAGAGTATATGAGGCACCGCTTTCATTTTTAAAATAATAAAACACACGGTACAAGTACTACCGTTACGCCGGCACTGGTTATGAGTTGCAAGTGCGTTTGTGCGCAGCTCCTACCGCTCGCCATCATTCATCTGTTTTCCAGTACATACGTACTACTGAACTCATAAGGTTCAGATGTTATTTGTCTATTAAAAATGAACTCATTGCGAAGCATTTAAGATCACTAACGAAGTAAATAGTTCGGAGACAGGCAAATCATATTATTGTGTTTAGGTTTCGAAACTGACTTAAAAGAGCTGTCTGGGTCCAAAGCTATTTAATTATTAGTTTTCCGTGAGTTCCCAGTTTTGTTCATAGTCGCGACGAAAATCACCTATTCTATTCTACATCAGTTTTTTTCCGCGAGGATCGTTTTGTCCGCCTCATTAAGCTGTATAAGTAGCTACGAGGTAATTTTGTTTACAGACCTACTTTACTGTAATAAAATTTACAGCCGACATTATCCAGAAGGATTCCGTTTAAGATCAGATACACTGCTATTTTTAGACGCCTGCTATTGTGTTTGGAATCCGTAAGATTGCGAGTGATAGAAGTAACAAAATGATTTAGCATTCTAGTTACAACGAAAGCGTCTGGTGGTAAAAAAGTTATGGATTAATATTAGCACGGAGATTGAACTAGATGCAGTTTGGAGTCCGCTAGGACACAAATATTTGACGCACCAAAAACAAGATAAATGTTAGAATGATTGTAAATTGAAAGTAGACTCTTGTATAAAACACACGCAACCAAACTGTGTTACTATTTCCTTTATCAAAAATAACGATATGGTTATCACAGCTAACCAAATCTTAAAGTATCACTTTGCGAATACGAAAACAATGCTTTTATGGTGAAAGTTTAAATTCATCTTGGTCCACTTAAAATTTATCAAGACAAATAACGTGGCGTTTTATCTTATTTTCGTAGGCTACATGCCGCATTAAAAAAKAGCTGTTATCATCTATTTCAGTCGTGGTGGTTATTTTATATGGTTTGTTGCAAAATTTTTGTAAAAAATCATCTTGTCAAATAAATCACAAGAGGCGTTACCAAAGCAGGTTATGCAAGTGTCAGTAGTAGTTTTTATTAATTTGATGATAATTGTAATGCTCGTAATACTGTATTCGCTCAAAGAAATCTTTATATTAAATTAAATATAAAAAATGAAGACCTCCTACAGTTAAACGATAACCTAAGGAATCACAAAAATTGTGCAAGGAATTTTGGTTTATTCTGACTTTCAGTTCCTGCAAATTGCTTGGTTTTTATTTGTACAACTGATTTTTTAATGGATTCTGACGCTTCTTTTCAATGCAATCTATTACCTCATTAATCTTCAGCAAAAGTATATTATTTACATCTTCAGTTCTTCAAAGCTACCACAAACAAAATAATAATTAATTCTTACCTCTATTAGTATATGTATGAATTCAATTAATCATAACAGATAAAATCCTCTATTACACAATAAATTGAGTACTACTCCTTGCACTGATGCTAGGCATTTAAACTATATTCGCTAAGTTTTGTTTTCGGAAAAAKTAGTGGTTTTGTGCACCTTTCTCAAATGACAGTGGTAAAAATATAAATAAATCACTTTCTGAAGAAATCTAGTACCTTTTGCTGTAATTGCATGTTGCATTTATAATACAACTTCTGGCAACCCTTTGCTTCGATGCTAGTTGTTCTGTCCATGTACGTGTGCTGCGGGTTGCTTCAATACTATTTAACAGCGGTCATTAAACTCAATGCCAGCGATACGCCTTCCCACTCATATTTGTCATTTTAAATGCTTACATTACATTGCATTATTTAGTAACAGACGGTATACCGAAAGCAAACCAAACAGAAACGGCTGCATATACAAGTTTAACGATTAGCACGTGTTTAATTATCTAATTGGAATCTTTGTATTTGTACTGGCCTTCCCCAAACAAAAAGGGGTGTGTTTGCTATTCGATGATGTGCTTGMCTCTTTAAATTAAGGACCGGACGTTTACGTGCGCGTTTCGAGACCACTACAACGCATTTTGTMTCAATTAGTATCACATCTGCAGATTCCAAAAATGCAGTCAGAAATGAGCTAGGACAACCGGAAATTTATTCTTCGCGAATCGACCCTTGTACTCTAGGTCACTTTTCAGACAAACCGTTGCCGCTAGAGATGAACTGACACCACTTCGAAATGCAGCAGGTCCACATTAGTAAATTAACATAYAATTAGCGTAATCGGGACCGTCAAGTTTCGAGGTGAAAAAACYACAAAGGGGTTGTTAGCCTTTGCTTTTTCGCAGTTTTCGGTGMAAATTATTTTTGGCTKAAAATCGGCATACTGATGTATTTTGAGCTGCAGATTCCAAAAATGCAGTCAGCTAGGACATTCGGAAATTTATTTTTCGCAAATCGACCCTTCTACTCTAGGTCACTTTTCAGACAAACCGTTGCCGCTAGAGATGAACTGACACCACTTCGAAATGCAGCAGGTCCACATTAGTAAATTAACATAAAATTAGCGTAATCGGGACCGTCAAGTTTCGAGGTGAAAAAACAACAAAGGGGTTGTTAGCCTTTGCTTTTTCGCAGTTTTCGGTGGAAATTATTTTTGGCTCAAAATCGGCATACTGATGTATTTTGAGCTGCAGATTCCAAAAATGCAGTCAGCTAGGACATTCGGAAATTTATTTTTCGCAAATCGACCCTTCTACTCTAGGTCACTTTTCAGACAAACCGTTGCCGCTAGAGATGAACTGACACCACTTCGAAATGCAGCAGGTCCACATTAGTAAATTAACATAAAATTAGCGTAATCGGGACCGTCAAGTTTCGAGGTGAAAAAACAACAAAGGGGTTGTTAGCCTTTGCTTTTTCGCAGTTTTCGGTGGAAATTATTTTTGGCTCAAAATCGGCATACTGATGTATTTTGAGCTGCAGATTCCAAAAATGCAGTCAGCTAGGACATTCGGAAATTTATTTTTCGCAAATCGACCCTTCTACTCTAGGGCACTTTTCAGACAAACCGTTGCCGCTAGAGATGAACTGACACCACTTCGAAATGCAGCAGGTCCACATTAGTAAATTAATATAAAATTAGCGTAATCGCGGAGACCGTCAAGTTTCGAGGTGAAAAAACAACAAAGGGGTTGTTAGCCTTTGCTTTTTCGCAGTTTTCGGTGGAAATTATTTTTGGCTCAAAATCGGCATACTGATGTTTTTTGAGCTGCAGATTCCAAAAATGCAGTCAGCTAGGACATCCGGAACTTTATTTTTCGCAAATCGACCCTTCTACTCTAGGGCACTTTTGAGATAAACCGTTACAGCTAGAGATGAACTGACACCCCTTCGAAKTGCAGCAGGTCCACATTTCAAAACCGAACAATTTTAAACATTCATTTAATGCCTCTTGAATTTACATCAAGCAATTTTTTGTTCGTTCTGCAAACTAAACCAAATAAAAATGTTTAATGAATTATATTGTTAGTTTGATGAAAGCGTTGTGCTTACATTTGGAAACAAACATATTAATAATTATTTTTATCGTTTTTATTCAAGTAACATTTTTATTCATCAAACATATAAATGAAAGGTTTTTAAACTGAAAGCATCGCCTTTCCTGCACATTATTACGCTTGTTCAATTAAAAATTTCGTTGATATAAATTGTTGATAAAAACGGAATCTAACCCAAAGTACATGTTGCAAGATGCATCTGCAAGTCCGGGTATTGTAAAATTAGAATTCATAAATTATAAAATGAGAAACGTTAAGCTAAACGTTAAGTAAGTGATGTGACAAATGTCATCTGTGAAGTGTTATATACACTCAGTGATGGGCGTTTACGCGTAAATTATAATTTTCTACATTACCCGCGTAGAAAATGTAGATAAAGCATTTTGGCGTAAATTTTGAGTAGAAAATATGAGACGAGTATATTTATGGCTATTGTATATTAAGTGTATTGTGCAAATTATTTTGTTCTAATTTCCCTGTTTTATGGGTCAATTCTTAAAAATTTTTAAAGCACTATAGTTTTTTAATATTTATATTACAAATTTGCATAACTTATTTTAGTAAGTCATCAGAATACCCAAACGGTTTTCTTACTTCTTTCGGACAAAACATGCGTTTCGAAGTCTTTTCTTCTACGAGTATATTAGGTATAATAGGTAGCATATGAAATAGCCAGTCCTCTTCCGTTTATAGACAAGAAAGATAATAAAATCATAGTTTACAGTCATTTAAGAACCCATTGACCGATTGAGGGCTCCAAAGCACGCTTGTGCTTTCTGACCCTAACAAATGTATGTCGAAACGAGTGATTGTTGTTTAACGTGGCTCTAGTTATTTTAATTACAACGAAGTAGTATTTTGTTTAGTTAGGAAGCAACAACCAGTGGAATCGTCCAAAACGAAAAAAACGTTCTCCTATGATCGACTCCAGGTAGTTCCGATCGTGGTCCACGCGTAGTTCCAACCTACTGACGTTAGTGCACGGCGATCTGCAGCAACTTTGATGTCCTGTAACTTTTGAACGGTGAGAGTCTACAGCATAGGGCTCCGGATTGGAGCTCAGAAGGTCATGGGCTATTACCATACCAAGTTTGGTTGTGATCGGATCAACTCCGTTCCATTGAGTATCTCGCGGTACGATCGATGGGAGAACGAAAATAATAATATACAAAATAATACTGTCATTTGAGGCATTTGGAGCTGTTAAAAGTACTAAATATTACTAGTTTGCTGTTTATCTATATAAAGTTATTTTCTACAGTAGACTTTTAAAGTAGAATATTACATAGTTTACGCGTAGATAATGGCGTAATCTACATGGAGTATTCTACGCGCCCATCACTGTATACACTACAATTATTATAATTATTGCGGACTCTACCACTTACTCCAATTATCTCAACTCACCCTCGTTCATATCCAGTTTCTTTTCCGACTTGAACAAAGTCGTAGGATGAGTGCAAAGCCTGTTACAAKAGTTCTGGTATCCACAGTCGTCCTCGTGTTGAATACATTCGTTCCATTGTAAGTATTCTGGACAATGGTAGTAATAATACTGACAGGGATAATGGAWGTAGGAAGCCAGAACTTCAAAAGCCGTGTGTCTGTACTYCTTGATGGCTACGTCKTCGCAACGTKCACAGAGACTGCTCCCTTGAGGCAACACGTATACGGGACCGCAGCTGAGAAAGCATCTGCAGTGCTTACAGCGAAGCTGGGTAAGGATGAGGTTGGGAACCTTTGACATGGCCCTGAAAACAAAACGGAAATGAGCGAAGTGGCATCGAAAATGTTCTACTGACGTAGGCTCCATGCAGGTCATTGGGTCTGACAAATTTAGTATTTCATTAATTGTAAACAGACGTGTCTTAGTAGGTTTTATTTTCATTTCACGAAATATTATATAAATTTTTTGAATAATTTATGTCCAAATGTAAGAGTAAAAAGTATTTCATTTCACGAAATACTATAAACATTTTTGAATAATTTATGCCCATATGTAAGAGTAAAAAGTATTTAGGTCAAAATGTAATTGTATCGACTTGTTTCAAGCGCGAAAACGATCTCTAGAAAACTCACATAGCATTAATTTAGTGTCAATTTAATTGGTCAATTATATGTAAATAGTATATTTGAAAAAGATCTGAATAAAGAGATCGAAACGTCATATAAACATAAAACTTATTTGATTTAATATAACTACTAAGAGCCTAAACCTACAAAAATAAACAAAAATAATTAAAAAACAAATACATACCGTAGTAGGAACAAGTAGAGCGTACAACTTACCAGCAAAATAATAAAAAACTACTTTCGTCTTTTCAGGCTTTCTTTCAGAAAAAACAAACAAAAAAAATCTCTTACAGTAACAACGAATCAACGAAAGAAAACAATAAGATAGATATATAAGGAAAATGGAATATGCTGGCAACGTATATAAGCCCAAATATTAATACAGCTTGTGGTTAGCTCACGATCGGCGACCCACCAAATAATTGCTGTTAACTCTTAGATCTCTTCATAATGTGTTCTAGTGATAGGTTCTTGTGTTGTCGATATTGTTGGTGTTGTAACAGTGATGTAGTTCCGTGCGTTTAAAAAAAAAGTATATACAACGAATCACACAATTGTGGTACAGAAAATTTCAGGAGACGGCAGCCGCCTTCAAAGCACATTGAGTCACTAAATGTACGGGGAGAACAATGCCCAACAAGAACACAAAAGCTGTAAGAAGAAATCATAGTGACAAGAAAGAAGCAGTAAGTAAGAAAGCACTGTACAGAAACCAGGAAAACATGGAAAGAAGTCCAGCCACAAAAAAATTGGGATAGTCCTAAAGGAGCGCCAATGCATAGAAAAGAAAAGAAACTAATACACAAGACGAGAAAAATTCAGGTGGAGTAATATCATCCCATCTAGAGATCCAAAACAAGCGAATGGATAAGCACATACGAAATCACTCAAAATATCGACTTACCATCAAGAAACAGCAACATAAACAGGAATCAAACAATTATTTTAAATTCTAAGATTTTAAGTTCATAAAGTGTTCTAGTGCTACGTTCTTGAGTTTACATTGTTATTGTGATTATCGTTACAGTGAAGTAGTTCCGTGTATCTAGACAAGAGTATATACAAAAAAATCACGTAATCGTGAAAAGAAAWCCAGCAAGACWCATATTACCAAATATACGTTGAGAACATTACCAACCGCAACACAAACATCTTGTAAGACAAATAAGAAGAAAAACTACAAATCGCAGACGAAACATATGCTCAGAAGGACCGTGGAAGAAACTATTCAAGAACCACAACCAAAATACAAATCAGAGAAGAAGAAATCATATCGACAACAACAGAAAAGGGTAATAAACCAACAACAGTGTAGAGAATCATAGCAAAATCAAACGTAACTGAAGAAAAAACAATGGTCAGAAATCGCAAAAGACAAGAAAACAATAAATAAGGAAGTCCTAAAGTTGTAAACAAGCTCAGGAAGCAGTTCGTCCGAGGAAGAACTAGAACAATGCATCCGAACCAAGCTATCATCCAACACGGATGCTAATAAAAAAGTATCTGCTGGTTGGATGCCCTAAAAGCTTCCCCCTTCCAGTCCTCAAACTCCTGTAACATGCGCCCACTAGCAACAAGCGTGTAACCCCTCCAACCCAGCGAAGACGTAGCCGGCCCGGCGGTATATCCGGGAGCGGCAGAAATGCTGACCGTACGCTGGTTTAATCAATCAACTGCCTTTTTTGGAAATTAAGTTTCTCACCTATTGAATTTCGCTTTCACCTTTGCTAGTCTATTAATAGTCCATTATTGGTTTTCTTAATAATACGCTCAGTATAATAATATGTATGCTGAATCTCATGTATCAACCTTCTTCAGTTTTCTAACAGTTTGCAAAATATTCTAATGATAAATGTATATTCCCAATGGAACTAAAGTTTAGTAAAGACGTTGTCCTGCTATAATATTTAGAAATCTATACCTCGTGTACTAGACTTGAGGAGAACTTTTCCACCCGCTATCCTAGCTGCACACGATGTTAATTCGACACTAACAAACGAGCAGAATTATTGGGTTTATAACCGCAACTGTTTCAAAATATTTGCAATGCCTGCTAGAGTCAACTATGACTGTTAAGTGTACAAACATAATAAAATTCGCCTTTACGCAAGTACTACGCGTGCATATGCCATATCGTCCTAGCACAGATTCAATATTTTACTGAAACTATAACACGATTTCATAAGGTATGTTCTCGGAGTTTTAGGGAACTGCACACGAAGCGCACAAACAATAATACTTCATATTTAATTTGCTCCTTTTTTTGGCAAACATAATACGCGCTGATATGTGAGATTTATGGAGAAATTACTGACAGGTGAATAACGAACAAAGGGTGTTGAAATCGTCGGAATTCCACGTGAAAACAAAACAAGGTAATCCTTAAAGCCACCGGGCATACATATTCAAGGTTGAATTACACCATTTTATGGAGCGATTTTATTGTTTCACACAAAGATTACGTGAACGACATTCTTAGAACGGAAAGAGTTGAAAGTTTTGATTAAATGAATATACCGACGTCCTATAAAACACGTTGTTATAGGTCAATACAGCAAAAGGACAATTCCTTTTGGCCGAGTTTTAGCTACCTCGAAGTTATAAAACCTAAAGCTAAAAACCATAGACTTAAATACACACAAATGCATTTATGACACTATAGACGGGTCATGCGATCACCATTCATAGGTTCATGACAATTTTCCTGTAATTTCCTTTGTTGCCTGTTATTAGTTATATAACTTCCCAATAGGGTATGTTTTAAAATAGCAGTAAATTTTGGGATAACACTAAAAACTGAAATATTCTAATATATGTGTACATCATGTGATAAAAGAAGAAACTTTACAGGGAACGACTAGTCGCGACGGTGATGAAACATACGATGACAGTGACTTTTTTAAGTGACTATCACTATATAGAAGAGATGCTGTCATATTATTTTGAGTATTTAAAAAGATAACAGTTTTAACAAGGTAAGTGAAAGTCCGATTTTAAACTCTATTGGAACTATATGAGATATGGAATTAGCTGAAACAAATCTATCTGATTGGACAATAGGTAGCTAAAATTAAAGACCATGCGTGGAAAAACTGTAACAAAGTTGTAACTGATACTGAAAATTTATATCTTTCACTAAGTGATTTTCCCAAAATAATTGATGATGGTGACGACAGCGCAGATGAGGACTGAATTAAAACATTAAATATTGAATACGTACAAAAATAATTATAGGATTTAGGAAAAATTGTATTCTTATTCAGTAAAGGCCTTCCTTTAACAACTTAGTGTGAAAAATTTTAGGTATAATTTAATAAAGCAAAAAAAATACAATATAGTGTTCATATAATCAAAAAACTTCATCTTTTTATTAATTTAACGATTTATTGTGACAAAGTTTTCAGATATAAATTAATGAAAAACAAATTCTTATGTTATCAAAAAAACAGTTCTTTTTAATGGGCTATATGCAATGGGCGACTTTCTCTTTCTGTTGTGTCAACAAAATATAAATTGGTCGCCCACTGCATTTCTGGTTCGGATTTCTAATTAGCGTTTTGTAGGGATGTTGAGCTATTTTTCATCAATTTCAAAGGGTTTGCTTCTTAATGAGACAAAAGTACATCAAAATCTATGCTGCAAAGCCTGAATTCCCAAAACATAAATATAAACGCCTTGCATACATTTTTAAATTAATAACAAATGTTAAAGAAAATCTTTTGATCAAACGTATACTGGCGCATCGAAGCATTTGTTGATTTGTTTTCATTTTCTATTGTTTTGCCTTATTACAAACAATAGGTTAATATAAATAATGTCGGTTATTGGAGTGAGTGTTGAGTGTTAAATAGAAATAATATTTAATAAATTTGTGTTGTGCACAACATAATGACAGAGGAACTTGAAAATAAGTGGCGTTTTGTCCCCGGGTGTGGAAACACGTCCAAAAATTCCAGCAAGAAGGAAAAAGAAAGGAAATTAAAGTTGTTTATTGCTGCAAGGCGTGAGATAACTGCTTAATTCTGCCGTGAGGATCATTTTACACAAAAAAAAAAATTGGCCAACATTTCATGCGTCAATGCGCGGTATATTGTTCGACGTGACTTTTATACTTAGTATTATGCATGTTGAACGGGTGATGTGATACGAGCTATGACGTCAACAAGAGCTTGACCTTTTAGCAAGCGTATCGCGATCTGTCAGAATCGTTGGAATTTAGGCCTTTGTCAATCATTATTTAGGGCAAAATAACAAGTTTTTATGTTAACGACATGTTATTTGAGTAGTTCTTGATAATATTAAACTAATTGTTAAGCGATTTACTTTAATTTTTTTTATGTTTCATACTTGCATACGCGCACAAATGAATAAGTTTTTTCTCATTATACTATTTTATACTGCTAGAACGCGTTTTGGCAAGTACGAGAATGCCAGGATGCGTTCTGGCTTAGCGAAAGCGGCCAATAAACGAACTATTTTCAGTTTCACTTTCTGACAAATGCGAAAGGTCTAGAAAGTGTCTTGGCCTATTTAAAATGGTCAAAAAGCGAGTATTAATGGGATGAGAAACCTAGTGACTAAGGTGAAGCTTATGTTGATAGCGATTAAGGTTTTTTAAGTAAGATTATTTTGAATTTTAATTAATTATTGCATAAAATAATTGTACAATTAACGAAAGATGCACAATAAACATAATTTTTAAAACACAAAGTATAGGTTGCAAAAGGTTGTCAGTTTTCAGTAATAATTAAATTTTTTAGACGTACACATAGTACTCGAGCTTATGTTGATATTTTTAGTGAATTTAAGGGGTTCTAGGAGTAACCCCGTATTATGAAACCCATCTACGTCTATCTGTTCACTTACCTCGCTTAAACTCCTTTTCCTCTATTTATTATCCAGTCGAGCGGTCTCTCCACTGCACATCCGATGATTTCACAGAAAATTCCGCGATCGAAAAATCAACACTAACAAGATAAATTCACGAGATAGCGCGGAAAGCGGTCCCAGCTGATAAACGCGGTGCTCCGGTGGATTCCAGAAGAGGAACTGATGCGCTCATGCAGGCTTCAAACTCGTGATAAAGCTTATCTCTAATTGAGTGGTTTACCGCTCTTCTGCGATAATTTACCTCAGATGGGAATTAATTTAGAAAAACTGCTGAAATTATAGACTTTAATGAGGTAATTAAGAATGAAACGTTAATAAAGTATTAAATGGTATGGTACTAGGGAATTATAGCTTTTATGTAAAGACATAAGAAGTTTAAAATATACTGTTTACACCTATTTGATAATGGAATTTGTCCATTTAAAGTACACTTAGCATTATTTTATCAATACTACAATAAATTTTCTGTACATATCACATTAATTTGAATACCTATCTATTCCTCTATTTTTCTTTAACCTTCAAATATAAACATGTAAACAGAGGCAGATATACCGTTTTGTTACCTTTTCTTGTCCTTGTCACAATTATATTTCCTATCTATTATTTTATGTGAACAAATTAAATGCTCGATATTTTATTTACAACGCATATTGCATTTTCCAGTTAATTTATCCAAATGCATGACAAAAAACTAAATATTCGATAAAATAGTAGACGCACGATAAATCTAATGAATGCTCGATATAAAATTTTCACGCAGGTTAAAAGAACAAGTACTAGATAAATACCATAAACGCTCGATAAATGTAATGAATGCTCGGTATAAATTTTACATGCATGTTAAATTAATAAATATTAAATAAATATAATAGACACTCGATGAATGTACCGAATGTGCAGTAACAAATTCAAATGTATCCTGAATTATTAAAAATATTCGTTAAATAAATAATAGATGTTCGATTAATCTAAGGAATGCTCAGTACCAGATTCGAATGCTTCCTCAATTAATAAATTTTCGGTAAAATACAGTAAATGTCAAATGGAAAATTGATGGTGAAACACTTGCCTTCTCCATCAACTTTGAAGGAGTAGCTGCACAGCAACATATCTTCATTGATAATAAAAAAAATGAAACAAAATAAATATTTAATTGACTAAACAAACACATTTCTGGTAATTCTGTACATAACTGGAAAACAAAATGCACTGGCAGCAAAGAACTTAAAATATTGTTTGGTAGGTATACTAACAAACTTCAATCTGAAATAAAAATGGCATATGTACAACATACATCAGGAAAATATTAACCTGTCACTTACCTACTGAACTAAAAGAGCTCTTTTAGATTTAGTTGGTCGCCTAGGCGGTCTCTTCCTTTCAACTGGAATTGCTTTTGCTTTTTGCACCGAACAGAATAAGGATTAGAATGGGAAATAGACGCGACAAGTGACTGTTTATTTGTGATGCGATATAAAGCATTTCAAATTATTATAAGCAAATTTGATTTAACAGTGCACATGACTTATCGAGCATTTATATTTTTTTATAATGCATTGCTGTAAAATGCTAAACTTAATTCAATAGTGAACGTTAATTATCGAGCAATTGTATATTTTAATAGTAAAATACCTACCAGTACAAATAGGATATTCTATATTCTGATTTTATAAAAAATATAAGGGGCTTCAATTATTTTATTCTGCATTTTTATTTTTTGTAATCGAGCATTTAGCATTTTTTTAATCTGCCTTAAATTACCGGGCGTTAATTACAACGCTTATTATATTTATCCCGTAAGTCGTAGCATTCTTAACTGTCCGTGTGCCTGTTACAGAGTGCTTGTTTCTCTTATATGGTCTTTGATATTTAAGATATAGTTTTTACCATCACCTCTTAAAACGTGTACGACTTAGAAGCTCGAATATACAATTTCTAGCTGATATGGCCTTATCACATGCATAATTTTCCTTGTAACTCTGGGTATTTCTGTGGGTTTCGTTGAAAACTTTGAATTCATCACTGAGCGCGTTTATGCTTAACATGTCTCCTTTTCTTCTATCTAGCAAATAGAAACAGCAGAATGATTATTTTCCCTGAGATGCGAACGAGAGAAGAGGTAGCAAGAGAAGGAACTATCCGAAATTGTACACATCGCAGCTGWTACCGGTACATTTGAAGCTTCATTGACCTTAGTTTGCTGCTAAGCGAAAAACAATACGCTTTCTGACGGCGCGTTCTTGTACAGCTCAACTGGCGAGAACTTGCGGCTGAGGTTGGGCCGCCTATGAGTAGACACAATACAAGTAATGTGGGATTATCCTTTGATCTGTCTAAGGCATTCGACAGCGTGGTGCATAACTTATAGTTGCCGAAGACTGAAAAAGTAGGTTTTCATGATAAATCAGAAAAAAACTCCTTGCATTATCCCTATCCAATAGGCAAGAAATAACACCACTTCAAAACGCACACGAAGCTTTACTGAATGTCAGAGTGGGAAGATCCTCAGGGGAGTTCCACAAGGATCCATGATGGGTCCAGTTCTATTCCTGCTTTGTATAAAGTTCAGTGAGATGGCTTCAAACTATTAATATTGACTACCATAAAAATAAACTTACATAACAGACAGAAGCATAGTTTTTAGGACTGAAGGTGGATCCAAGTTGGCAACTTTTGGCTTTTCCCCTCCGGATTGTAACCGACCAGGTTGGAATTTTGGCTATAGGTCTATTAAGCATATGTGCTCTCACGAGTTTTTCACTCTAGACTTGTTTAATTTTGTTCATTGTAAATCTGTGTAGTTTGTCTGATGTGAACTTGTGTACAGTTTTTAAGTGAAGTAAGATATTGACGTGTTCTATACACAATTGTAATTATATTATTACTATATTATTATCTCTAGGTCAACCCTTTTAATTGTTTGCTTCTAAATTAGGTTTCAGTTGCATTAGAGCATTCTGTGTGACATTAGCTGTGTTATTCCCGTGTTGTAGTTTGTGAAAAGTGTATCTACAGGCATGGAGTTTTTGTTGTTTCTGGATAGACCCGCAAAGTTGTTGCCGACGTATTGCACTACTTGAAAGGCATTGCTTCCAAATGTAACTGAAACTGAAATAAATCTGCGAACAATTTAAAAGAAAACGAAATGCGAGCAATCAAAGATAGTGAGAATATATCACTGCCCAAAACGTCTCTCATTTCAACATAAAACAGTTATTGGTGTTAATAAACCATGTGTAAACAAACAGCAAATATGCTAGGTTATGTTTTATACCTAACGCAAAAATGCAAACCCTCTAGCGATCTTGGCTAATACTAAAAACTTGTACATGGTCTAATGACTTTGATGTGCGGTTGCCAGTTCTATTATAATAGTTATCTACCACCTTTCATTTAGGTCTGTTACTTTATTAATCTTCAACAAAAGTCTATTACGTACATCTTTAAAGGTTACAACAAACACTAAAAGTACAGTTCATTCCTATACTTCTAAAGTTATGAGTATGAATTCATTTAATGGCAGAAAATATATAATATAAGTGAATCAAATAATACCAATCTTCTACAGTATAGATTGCACATTGCTGGGATGCTGATCTTACCTAGACACTTAAACTACTTAAGCTACTATACTTGTATGTTGCTTTGTATTACAGTTCTGGCAACCCTGCTTCGATGTCAGGTCAGGTCAGGTCAGGTTGCTCCAATCCTATTCACCAGCAACCAGCAGTCATTGGACTCAATGCGAGCGATACACGCCTTTCCACTCATATATTTGTCATTTAAAATAATCACATTACATTATATCTAATAACAGAATAAACTGTATACCGAAACCAAACCAAATACAAATGGCTGCACTTGTAAGTTTGATGACTAGCGCACGTTTAACATTTATTTGGATTGGGCAACTTCGTACAGACCTTCCAGAACAAAGATGGCAGCATACGGTGGCGTCTAAATCAAGCTCATCTTTCTTCCGCTGCTGTACAATTTAAATACAAAATAGTTCCATGTATGAATATTGAAAACAGTAACCATGTAATAAGACCATAAAAAATCTAATCTACCATAATAGCGGAATGTCATCCCTATTTTGTTTGGACTCTTCCTTGTTTAGTGTTTTTTACTCCCGTATAAATAATTTAATACTTATTCAATTCAGGAACAGGAGAATTTTCCATTTATCTCCCGAATAATTAAATAATTAAATTCTTGCTTTGCTTTTTCCACAGCAATCCATTTTTAGGGCAGAACCCTAAAAATGTCAGCAATATATTACGATATATAGTACTATACGAGTTAGTCAGTGTATTACGATAAGATTATATTGATTACTATCATAGAAAACATATAAAGACAATGGACATATTTCTCTCTGTTGCGAAAGGGTAACCCTGGCAGGTAAGTAGTAAGTTGTTTCATATTTGTCGATAACGCAATGGGATAAAAATAAAATTCTTTTACGGCTGTTTATATATTTTTGTATTATCTGTGAACGTAATCGCAATTATGTGAATCTATTTTGGACAGAAATGTGTGATTGATAACGCTTTGTTGGCGTAAGCATTTTAATGCGTTGGCAATCAAACGTCATAGGCGTTATTTGCTTGATTGAATTTCACATTAAGGCTGTTGATACGTTTTGGGCCAAGTAAAATTTTTAGGGCGGTAACATAATTAGTCCACGTGGACGTAACAAAGCCTGTCATTATATTGCAGATGCACTATTGATCTGCAAGATAAGTTATGACCCCCTAATCTGTCACTCTAGTATTGACAGCATATTGCACTCAGACCAACCGTTTATGAGCACGGTAATTTACCATTTGGGCAAAAGTTCCTTTTTCTGGTGAAACTTTTTTTTAGTTCATCCGAATTACGTGTAATTAATATAACATCAAGTAAATTTATTACATTCTTAGAACTCTGACTTTACTACCCTTTACCCCCAAGTGAAACTGTTTTGACGAATAAACACTTTTATCAAAATTTAAAAAAGTAAAGTAAGTAATAGTATGTTATATTATAAAATACAATCAAGATAGATTGTTTGTGAATAAATTTGAAAAACTCAGAAAAGTGAATTACTATTACTATTAATAATACTAATCGCCGATTTTTATGTACATAAGAAGCCGGTTAAAATTTAAGCTCAAAATCATAAAAAAATTATTTTTGTTTCTGTAAAGTAATGTAGACAAATAACAATTACTGTTAATATATTTTGATGATTGCAGTGCATAAATAAACCGCAGTTTTTAATTTTAAATCCAGTTAATGTCCTCATTATCCCTGCCCCAACGCATATATTTATTGCCTTTGAAGGAAGAATGAACAAAACTTTTAGTAAGAATGTCATAAGTGTTGGGATTCCGGRGAAATTAAACACGGCCAACATTGCAAGCAGTTAATCTATATGATCGTTCTTGGAACCACCTCGGATTAGAAGATTGACCAATGCCATCTTTTTCTATTTGATCAAGTCCTGTTGAAGTTTTTGAAAGCAGTTCTCCCATTTGCTGCTGTTTATAGTCATCATCGATGACACCTTCTTCATCAGATTCACTGTTGACTTGAACATGATCTGAATCGGGACCAACAGACTTGTTTTTCTTTTTTTGTGGTTGATCATCTGCGAAAAGTCTTCTACAAGCTTTATCTCGTTTCCGCTTAGGAATGCGGCTCATATCTTTTTTTTGTAAATTTTCCGGGGGTTCGCTTGGCATTTTTTCGATGAATTATTTGTCTCTGTTGCGTTGCTAGTCATGTTTAATAAAAGGTTATGCACACTTTGCACTAGTCTTTTAGAGCATGTCAGTTAATCGCCAAACAAACCACATTCGTCCATCTCAGAAATGAAATTTTCACAATTTTTATGATCACCAAATACATGCATTGGGCAATTTTCAGTGTCTCTAGATAATCCTGTCAATTGTTCATCAAACGAAACATCCTCTGTTTTCCTGAAATTTAGGGCTTGCTTTATTGCTCCTCTCATTCGCTCTATGTTAGATTTCAAACTTTTCCGCAGCTTCACAGGTTTGCCATTTGATGGAATTCTGAGACAGTTTCTCAGCAGATGGTTTGTGCATTTGGCGAACTAGTTGTTGCGGTCCGTAAGGTTTTTTGTTGTCAGCAGTCTGTCGCCGTCACATATCAGTTTTACATACTTCAGTCCGTGCATATCAATACTTTGAAACTTTCAACAATTATATCGGATTCCATTCAAGTAGATATTCCTTTCCAATTTTTTGTGCATCTGTGCCCTGCACTGGGATTGTTCTCTGCCTTTGCACAATTGATGAAAAATTTATTTCACAAACCTATGTATAGCAATTTTCCTGTTTTAATCCCCAATTTACTTTTTCCGCATGTGTATTCAAAACTAAAACCTTCGAGTAGCATCTAAGATTTCCCTAGTGATAGAAACAAAAGTGGTGACAGTTTTAAGAAGAGACAATAAATACAGATAATTTACGACCACAATGATCCATGCTAAAATTGTTCAAATTTGATGCAACAAAAATTCATTATTTTTGCTGCGATAAAGAAAAGAACAAAAGTTTTGCGTATCAAAATTAAATTTTCTCTCGTGCCCTCGTCAAATTTTTTGTTTGTTTCAATCTTATTTTTTTCTTGAACCTTTTTATTTCTTTCGGCGAAGGTCAGTGTGATTTTCGAAAAAGTACGATGACATCTCCCGAGAGAAATAATTTAAGCGCTCAGATAAAAAAATCTCAAATCGATATGATGAAAAATACAGATTTTATCCTGCATAAACCATGTACAGTAGTACGTATAAACAGCCTTAAAGGATATATGTATATTCATCTACACATTTGTACGTAAAGCTCAGCGCTCATGCCGCGGGTGACAGGTATACAAAGCGTGTTCCATTAAGACAAACGTAAAATAAAGTGCTTTACGCTTTCACGTATTAATCCCGAAAAGAGTCGCAAGCTTCCAGGATGGAAAGACGAGAAGCGACAGTAGCTATAATTCTAGTGTTTCTCATAAATCACAATAAACTGAGTACATACAAGTTCTGCAACTTCCACTGCACTCCATTCATCTTCGTTACTAATCCTCTCTAATCTGCCTTTGATGTTTGCGCTTCCACATATTTTCCCCTTTAGAGGCTGGAGGCATTAACGTTCCTAGCAACCAATTTTTCCCGGGGAAGTTAATATTATCTTATAACGAAACTATGGAAAACAGTAGATTATTTGCTGATAACTTCGAAATTATCGACTAAGTAGGAATTAAATTCTTCGGAGCGAACTTCGAAATTCGTATAAAGTTCTCGTCGGCACAAATTTGCTCCTCCACCATGCTTAACGAGTTGGAATCCCGTTTTGGGAGAAATACGATCGAAAACCAATAACATCCTGCAGTGGTCGTTTTAATTTGGTTCCATGATCGATATAAATATCAAGTTACGTTTTAAAGCGTGGTATAAACTGAGAGCCAAAGTTAAATTGAAAATAGAGCGCCTCCTCGTTATGTTGTCTTCCAGCGTTAAAATAATACGAATGGTCGCCTATTTTTCAATTGAGCGTTGTTTGTTTTAGTTTAAATGACCTTTTTAATGATGCTTACTTACCCGTTAAAAAAGTCTCCGTGGCATCACTGACATAAGTCCCAAATTAAGCAGGCTACAAATATCCGCTAAAATAATAATTATTTAAATAAATTTTAAATATTTGTAGTTTTGAAACTTAAACGCGGGACGCATATTGATGCATCTTTAAATAAAAATCACTAGATTGGGTATCTCCCCAAGTAATCCTATTGTTAAGATTATCAAATTTTCTTACTAAAGTGCATGGACTATACTGACAAATTTTGTTTATGTATGAAGGCACACACAAAATACAGTCCATTTTAATTTTCTTCAAATATATTCAACTGTTGATAATTAGCTTGTAAATTATCAAACATTGCAGAATACATTAAAGTAAATCTAGCTAAGAAACAAAATTTAACAGAAGGAGCAAAATAAGATAGAAAGTCAGTGTTCACATTTTCTTTAGTTCGTCCAAAATACATACAAATTAGTAACATATTTAAGCTGCAAATGCTACAAAAAATGTAAATGTACAATGTACATCTAAAACCATATTACGCTAATAGACGATAAAACGCAACAGCTAGAACTTTATATCATTATTGTATATCATTTATATTATTTTATATTATTTATATATTAATTTTTATTATATTGCGCCCTATCCACATTTGTCAACTGAAGAAGCCATATTGACAATAAAGTCTAAGGCATTTATATTGAAATCTTAGGAAAGCGAAATTACCACTCAAAAAATCATATTTCCGGCAAAGTGGGTAAAAACAACACTAAATATTTTTGTAGCGATGACTGATCTTTAATTAGTTTTTAGAAGAGCTGTTCAAACTGCAAATTTAATTATAATATCAAAAACTAAAAGTTTTTAAACCAAGTCTTGTGGTGCAGACATTTTAATAAATTAATATAAGAAATTGAACCCTGGGATTGAAAATGGCATAGCTGTCTTGATAATGCATGTTATTCTTTAGATCTCAAAACTGGTATTAGAAATCTTATGTTACAGTAAAACCTCTACTTTTGGCCACCTCTTAAATGCGGAAACCTCTAGCAACTTTAACTATGAATTCCAGGTAACATATGTTTTGGCACATAAACAACAAAAGTTCCTTAGTGATCTGTCAATAAACTGTCAGTTTACATATTGAAAGCGTCGATATTCATACAAATTAGTGCTTCGCACTGTTTAGTAACGAAAAAAATGACCTTGCTGTAGATGTTGTTCAAATACTATCAAAAATACTATTCAATCGAAAAATACTTTAAAAATTGTAACACTAGTATGTACGTACAACCTATTCTAATATGTATGTATATTCTATGGCCTATTTGCTTCCATGTTCCATTTCATTTTTACCTTTTCGATCATAGAATAGTATGTACGGTAAGTTACAGAGACACTCGTGTACATTTTATTTTATTTAATCTCTGCATCCTTTCATCTTTTAGGTGTAGGATTGTTTGTGTTTACAAAAGACTAAATTTTAACTTGCTTTTTGCTTTATTTTCCTCTTCTATATCTATCTATCCTGTGCCGTCATATGTACCTCATTCCACGGTATCTGCCTCTTCTCGGTCGCGTGTCGCATTTCTTCTTTCCATCTTTTCCTAGGTCTTCCTATTTTGTTTTTGCCCTCGATTCTAGCTTCGTTTATCTGTCTTGATGTTTTTTCCTCTCCCATTCATCCCAGTTGTTTTTCCTCCAATATCTTCATTACAGGTTTTATTTTTAACTTTTCTCTCACTGTTTCATTCCTAGTTCTTTCTCTCCTTGTTATTCCCTCTATTTTCTTAAAAATCTCATTTCCATGGCTGTATTCCTCTCTTGTTTTTATCTGTCAGAATCCATTCCTCACCACCGTATATCAGGGAGGGCCTCACCACCTTTTTATACACTTCTGTTTTTATTTCTCTGGGTATTTCTTTCTTTTTCGCAGCATATTATATATTCTCCCTGTTTTTCCTAATCTCTCATCTATTTCCCCATCAGTTTTCCCACTTTCTTCAATGAATGTGCCTAAATAATTGTAATTTTCTACTTGTTCCAGTGTTGTTTGCTATTACCATAGTTTCTGTTTTTGTACATTTATTTTCATATTTATTTTCTTTAGTTCTTCCTTGTACCTATATTTGCAAATTTTTATGTAGCTTTTCTTGTGAGACGGCAATAAAAACCATGTCATCTGCAAAGAATAGTTCTTGTAGGAGCACTGCTTTCATTCTCCAGTTTCCTATGCATATGTTTGTCGCTTTTATTTTACTTTCCTTTATTGCTTCATCCAACACTACTGAACACAATAATGGGCTTAGCACGCATCTTTGTTTTAATCCGATCCTTGTTTTGAATTCCTCTGATTCCAAGTTGTGCATTTTTATTTTGTTTTTATTATCTCTATACATGGCTTTGAGAATTTCTATCATTGCTTTTCCAACTTCCCTCTTTTCTCAACTTTTCCAGGCGTCCATCCTCACTCCATCAAAAGCCTTTTTCAAGTCGATAAAGCATACATATGTTGTTTTTGCTTTTCCCACCAGTTTATTCTTGCAACTGTCTTAATGTGTGCATAGTCAAATATATCCATTAATAAAACAAATTCGAATAAACTACCCTCTTCATAACGTCCACCTCTCGTTAGGGGCCACTTTTACAGATCATTTTTGTGGCCGTTATATAGAGGTTTTACTTTAATTAATGCACACCTAAAATGTGGGCTATATAAAAATAAAATTTTATTTCAAAACAAAGTGGCTTTTGTTGCTAGGCAAAATACTTGGAAAACTTCGTCGTATTATTGTCATATATTGAGTTTGTTCTAAATTCATTTAATTAGATCGTTACACATTCTAGAACAGAACGTTTAGCGAAGCATTATGACGTATTAGCGAGTGAGGTAGAAATACGCGGATAAATCAATCGTGAATTAACTGGTAAATAACTTAGAGTACTGCACAATGTAAAACGTTGTCTCTCTGCAGGAGCTAGCCCTCCTAGCACAATGTAAGTAACCAGGTAAAATATTCAATTGTCATTTTAATATATTTCCGTGTGTTACAATTATTGATGTCTGTTAATGTTACTTGTTTTACAGATCTTTTGTAAATAAATATTTGTTGAGAATCTAAGTCGTATCTCTCCTGCCTTCGCCCCTAGTTCTCTGTTTCAGGTTTCCTCAGGTGATCTCTAGCTCAACGGCGCACAACCCAAGACCGAGGGTTGTGACATTATTGTGATATCACATAATATTATTGGCGTGATACGTGTTTTTATTGTTAACATGTTGTTTTCCGGGCTGGTTCCCACGTTGGCTATTAGATCTTGACGTTTCGACACTCATGTCGGTGTCTTGCTCAGAAGTAGCTCTGAAACTGTTGTTATTGTTGTAGTTGCAAAGCATACAACACTATCCTATAGCGCTAATTTTCAGGTCTCCAGGATGCCGTTCCCAGGAATCTGCTGCTATCAGACCGGGGCGTCACGGCGGCACGCGTCCTGGCGCTGAACGCCTCCACCGGCACCGTACTGAACCGCGCATGGTGGGAGCGGGAAGGGCTGGAGTTGGGGGGACCCAGACGAGTCGTCGAGGGAGGACCGGAAGTAGGACAACGGCCGGATCCGGAATACCCGTGGTATGTCTAACACCCTTTGTGTTTGGGGATGCTTGAATTAAGGAAGCAGCCTTGCTGCCGTCGGGCTTTAATCACATAATCGCCACGTTTTATTTGGTTTCTGGAATATGTTTCAAAATTATTTGCGCCTCTTGGTAAAGGACACACAACTCGTCGCTTTGAGTGTGTGTATGTATAGCGTTCGTTAATTTCTTTAGAAGGGTTTACTATTTACTTCGCTGATACATTGACAAAGCAGGAGGCGACATTTATTGGCACAGCTAAAGAAGTTCTTGTAAATGAAAGCCGACATCTTCATTTGGTAACTCTCAAGAATTTTTTGGAATAGTGTAGGTATATGTTCATATGTAGTTTCATTCTCGCATTAAACGGAGAAGATTGATCAATCACGATATAATTTTCTTATACATTTTGTTTATTGTATAGCCTCCATTCGGCCATATTTTGTCCAAATAATAAATATTTCCTCCTCCGCGTGGTGATTATATCTAACGTGAGTATTGTAGGTATTTGTAGTCAATCTTGACAACACTGTCAAGTGTTATGATATAGTTGGCATCGCCAATAGTAGTTCAGTTGTTTGTAAAAGTAATGTTTATACAGGGCCGCTACAACGAATGGAACCAGCAGGATATTTCAGGTTCTGTTCGACCAATTTTTCTGAAATTATACATGGGCCTATGAGTAACTAAAATGCATTTTCTGGAACTTTTTCAACTTCGTGTCAGTTTTCGTTTCCGAGATATGGGCGTAAGTTGAATCCTTTTGAATGGGAGGGGGGGGTCAAAAGGCACATCATTGTAATGGATATTTTTCCTGATATCAAAAATGTAAACACTTGTACAATTTATTGCTTCTGAGTTGAGAAAAGTGCGATAACAAACTTGGGTCATGCCAAAAACTTCGGGATAAAAACCATATTCGTTATCGATAAGTGAGAATTGTTACGAGTGGAGATTGTTATTTACGGTTCCTGATATAATAGGCGTTGACTGACAGTGAAACATAGTAAAAGTTTATTTATTTGTTGTGACACTTGTTCAATACCAGTCTTGTCATTCATTCGTTGTTTGTTAAATTAATTTATGATTTACGCGAAGGTGTTTGAATAATTTTCAACAATGGAGAAATCTGTAATACTCGGTTATAAAAGATTTGCAAAAGGAAAGGTTGTCGCCAAAAGAAATTCATGAAGATATGATGGGTGTATTAGGCGAGAGTGTTCCTTCTTACCAAGTGCTAAAGAATTTGTCTCGAGAATTTAAATTGGGAAGATAAACGTGTGAACACGCAAAGGGTGCCGGACGACCAGAAACTGTCACTATTCAGGAAAATGTTAATCGTGTACATGACATGGCAATGGCTAGCTGAAATTACAGACTTTTCATATTGCACAATAGAAAAGATATTAACAAATATTTTAGGTTTTAAAAAGTTATCTGCACGCTGGGTTCCTAGAATGTTGACGCCTGATCAGAAACGTTCGAGAGTTCTGCATCCTGAAGCCAGTATGGCAAAGTTTTCAGCACACTCGGATTAGCTTCACTCTCGATTTGTAACTATTGATGAAACATGGGTTCACGAATGATAATGACCCTGACGAAAATAAAAATGCAACCCAAAATACATTTGCAGAGGTAACATTGATATTTGATCATCGTCTTAAAAAATATAGAACGTAAATTTTGACATAAACTTCAATCATTTGCTTTAAGTAAATTCGGTATTGTAAAACAGATTTTATTTTAAAAAAATGTTTATTCAATAACATTAATGTAATAAATGCTCAAAATGTCACCCTCCGTTGTTTTCACAAGCATGAATTCGTGCTCAAAACGATCTTTTAACATGCATTAACATTTCTGGAGTGATAGATCTACATGCATCATATATTTTATTTTCTAAATGTTCTACACTTTCAATTGGTGTTTGGTATACTATCTCTTTTACCATTCCGAAAAAATCCAAAGGAGTAAGGTCCGGGTTTCTCGGTGGCCAAGGATTAATTGAACCTCTTCCTATCCATCGGTTAGGCAGAACCAAATCAAGATGATTTCGCACTGTTCTGTGATAATGAGCAGGTGCCCCATCTTGTTGGAACCGTAGATCTTGTCTTACTTGTAAATTTACATTATGGAGATGTACCGGTAAAATGTTTCTTAAAAAATTTAGATAAGTATTGCTGTTTAAACTATCGCGAAAAAAATAAGGCCCAAAAATTTGATTCCCAAATATACCGCACCAGACATTCGTCGAGTAG
This sequence comes from Rhyzopertha dominica, assembly GCA_025024175.1. Taxonomy (NCBI): domain Eukaryota; kingdom Metazoa; phylum Arthropoda; class Insecta; order Coleoptera; family Bostrichidae; genus Rhyzopertha; species Rhyzopertha dominica. The sequence goes on along the minus strand of QCXZ01000053.1, from coordinate 6,867,628 downwards.
ATGGTTTGAAAATGTCCTTCTCGAATCCAACGTGGATTTTCTTGCGCATAATAATGCATGTTATGTTTTTTAACTCCACCATTATTAGAAAATATTGCTTCATCTGAGAAGCAAATATTGACATAAAATCTCACATTCATATATTGGTGTTCCCGAAAAAAGTTACAAAAAGCCAACCTTTTAGGATAATCTGTCTCCATTAAGGCTTGAACCAATTGCAAGTGATACGGATGATTGATTGCCTTTAATTATTCGTGTACTAAAGACCGACTAATACCGATTGCTCTTGAGACTACCCTTTGACTAATATGAGGATTTTCGTCAATCATTTCCAATACTCTAATTTCATTGTCAGGGCCTGTTGCCGTTCTTTCTCTTGACTTTTTCAGTGGTGGCCAGTATGTCCTTAAAGTTAATTCAAGCCTCTTGAAAACTGTATCGGCAGGAGCTCTTCTATTTGGAAAACGTTGTCTATATAAACGGGCAGCAGCGGAAGCATTTTTCTTACATTCACCATAAATCAAAATCATATCTGTTTTTTCATCATTTGAATACATTTTGACTTTTAATAAATTCAGTGACAGGAACCATAGCGCATAGCCGTCATGGATTCCCAATTAATTTTTAAAATAACACCATTATGTAAAATAACCACGTTGGCTATGAGATTGTATTTTGGGTTGTATTTCATTTCGTCAGGGTCATTATCATTTGTGAAACATCCTGTATAATGTAAAAATGGTGCAGTCCGTTAGGTTACAGATAAATAAAGAATTTAATTCAAACACGCTCAAAAAGCTCCAGAATGGTATGTGGTAGGTAGGCTAAATGTCACGCAACAAATAGAATCAATAAATGTAATTAAAAAAAGCGAAACACACTGTATGTAATTAAATCATTGATAAAGCTTCATCACCAATGATTTTGCAGCCAAAAATTAAACTTTAACAAGCAAAAATTAAACACACATTCTCTTACTCAATGCGTTTTATGTATCCTGTCGAATTTATGTAGGTTCTCATAACAACAGTTATTGCTTCGAACCTCACATTTATTGATATAACTATTTTTACATTGTGGCGGCTACATAGATGCTACTAATATAATGCAATATCCAATTAACAATTTCATAAACAATAAAAACGATGAATTGGGATGGCTGCCAAATTAACGCGGTGGTCTGAATTAGGTGATAAACCTATTTGCGGAAACCAATAATTTCTACATCGATAAATTGATACAGCATATTTTATAATACACTACTAAAATCCATTAACATTCTTTCATGCATTTTATAATTCTCGTATGACGCATTCCTTTTCAAATAAGTGAATATCGCAATCTAACCTTGATTTTTACGTGCAAAACTAGATTCACGCTCAAACTAATTAGCAATGTTATCTCAGTGTTCATCCCCTAACGTGTTCATCAAATTTAGCATCAAGGGCTTAGAGGAGTTGTCTAGGCGGTCTTGATACCGGGTATCACATAGATCCCGTACTTTCCGTCCAAGTTGGGGTCCTTTTGTTTGCTTAATACTTGCGAATGCCGCGGGTTGTTTCCTAAACGGTTTAATTTGCCCCTTATGATCGATCGGATGCATACTCCTCCGTACAAACCAATTTAGTGACCGAGCTCGCTGTTGTAAACACTTGTTAGACTAAAAATAGCAGCAACTGTTGATTCCGTTGCGATTCATGAAAGAAATCCATACTTAGAAATTCTGTTTTTATTGCGGAAATAGGATATGTAGTATAGAAATCAGACATAAAAGAAATCAGTATGAAACCGATCCCATTAAATTCTGGAAGTTGGCTGGAGTAGAAGACAAATAGTACTTGAGAAGGACCTTGTATAGATGCATAATAGTAATAACAAGGAAATGTCAGATATTCAATATTTAAAATTTAGATTTAAAGGCGACGCGTTCCAACAGCTTCACAACTGTCGTTTTCGGATTCTACAAGGATTTCTTCCTCAGTACAAATAATAAACAATACATTTATATTAAAAACTTACGTCTAAAGTCAAATTCTCACACAACATCCATCTAGAGGAAACAAAATGGAGCGACTAACYAGGTAATGTTTTCTGTCAAACAATAAAAACTCTAAGAAATACAATACCACAAAGGTGAACATCTATAATAGGTAGCCAAACATCCGCATGACAATTTTGGATATCTACATACTAAATATACATACAACAAATTTAAAAAATTTAATAATAAAATCTCCAATGTACGTATCTCCATACAAGACCTCACTAACCTGATAGAACATTTTAAAAAGTGTGTATATCTCAAAATTGTTTTGCTGATTCAGCATTATTCTATTGTTATCGCGTTGTAATTTATGTATTTCCATAACTTCCAAATTTAAAAGATACCATATCGTTATATCCAGCGTGTGTAAACACGCATGATTGACTGTAAACCGGAATCTGAATAAATTTTACTTAATTGTGACCATGGGCGTACTCAGCTTTTGGTCTAGGGGGGGGGGGCAAAGCAGGAACGTCCTGTAGAGTATTTATTCCATGAATAATCTTCGTGGATTTTCTGCAAGARGAAAACATCTTCTGTGAAATAAAGACCCAAATTTTTTTATATGTTTTCTATGTACACTGATAATACAAAGCCCCTTTATTATTAATTCCGTTATCGATGAACTCAGTTAGGTGAGGCGCATTCAGTTGCATCGCTCTCGCGTTTAATAAAAAATGAGCTGATACATTTTATTTGGGAGAATAAAGATCCGTGATCCACATAATGTATAATAATATCATACCAAGTACCAAAGGAACACAAACTTCACCTTAAAAGTTCTACTAATAGGAGCACGATTTCTGATTTAGAATTAACACATATCAAAGACTAATGCATTAACCGATACGCTTTTGGACAGCGATCTATCCGACAAAATATTATCTTATATTGTTGTATGTATATTTGGCTACCCATTATAGATGTTCACGTTTGTGGTATTGTATTTCTTAGAGTTTTTATTGTTTGACAAAACACGTTACCTTGCTAGTCCCTCCATTTTGTTTGTTCTAGAAGGATGTTGGTGAGAATTTGTTTATTATATGTTCTGAGGAAGATATTCTTGTAGAGCCCGAAGATGACAGTTGTGAAGCTGTCGAAACGCGTCGTCTGATTTAGCATAACAAATAAAAAAATTCTATGAGAGTATAAGGACCTTTTTCAACAACTAATATGACTCTCACACTGGATGAAATCATTAAGAAGGAAGTAATTGTTATATGTAAAAATTTATTACGTATATTTAAGGTGGTTTTCAACTCATTATTTAATTATAAGATTTTATTTATATTTGTAATCATTCCATAATAAGTCCAAATGATTATATCACCCTTATTCTGGTGGACTGATTCATTTTTATTCATCAATTATAATCATTTTCTTGTAAGATATGTGCAAAAATACCCAAGGCAGGGCTACAACAAGACCTTAAAAAACCTTCTAATGCGCTATTTCTCGCTTGCGCCTCGTGAATGACGTTACATCAACGGCTACTGCGCGTTGGCATACCCTTATGAGTGTACTGGGCTCTTGAATCCCAAATTTGTAGATGTCTGGATTTCGAGACACGAGACATCTCGGGACTCAAGCCCTATCTGAAACTGAACGCAACAAACCGTTAAACTTAGATGCTTATGAACTTCGCTGCTCCACGAAAGTTTCTATGTAAGATCCACTCTCCCGTGTATCCGCCAGTTACAGTACCGTAAGCAATAAAACACATACACATCCAAACAATAATGACAGATCGCCTGCGTTTCATCGATCACATTCAAGAAACGTTTTCGTAGACAGGATAACGTAAGCCGATTACAAGCCTCCCCTCCTTTAAACACAAGGAGACGGGCACAAAGGACGTTAAACGCACTGTGCCAGGAACATCCAGATTCCGCATGGTGTCCTACATTCGGGCGGATTCAAGTACAGCTCGAATTGGGGAAGCCTTTTGTTGCAGGCCGAAGAGGGACGGATGTCCTAGCCGGAATTTTCATACTTCTCTAATGGAAGTACATGAAAGCATTTGCTAATGAAGATTTTGTGCATGGATGATGACAAATTCAATAGTTTATAATAGACTAACAAGTATATCGATGGAGAGAGAGAGAGAGAGAGACAAGAAATGTAACTCAGCGTTTGCTAGTCGTGTGACTTGACTTGACATGACAATTTCCAACTTTGAAGCAGCTGAAGGTAAAATACCACAAGCAGCTTCTATACAGATTATCTCAACTAAAATCTGCACCTCTGAAAATCTCCAGTTTTGTCCAAGTTTAGAACATTTCCTGAAATAGGCCAATTTTAACACCGAGGGGGACAAAATTTTGTCTTAGTTTCAAAGTATTTCTGCTTCAGTAGCGGTTCGTAATCCATTGCTAAGAAGAAGTTCAATGGGGTCCTTGCAGTGGCTAATTCTTAGAGAAATCGACCTTGGAAGTAATATTTTGTTTATTCAGTTAAATATGATATGATAATAATCCTGATGAAATTAAAAATGTAACCCAAAATACACTTGCAAAGGTAACATTGATAATTGTCTTAAAAAATGTCGCCCTCCGCTCAGTGGTGGCCAGTTTGTCCTTAAAGTTAATTCACGTCTCTTGAAAATTGTATCAGCAGGAGCTCTTCTATTTGGAAAACGTTGTCTGTATAAACAGGCAGTAGCGGAAGCATTTTTCTTACATTCACCATAAATCACAATCATATCTGTTTTTTTTTAATCACTCGAATACATTTTGACTTTTAATAAATACAGTGACAGGAACCATAGCGCATAGCCGTCATGGATTCTCAATTTATTTTTAAAATAATACCATTATGTAAAATAACCACATTGGCTATGAGAATGTATTTTGGGTTGCATTTTCAATTTTGTCATGGCCATTATCATTCGTGAAACATCCTGTATGAACATCCAAGTATGGTTGGTAGTCACAACTTTATTAATAATAACAAAACGTAATCAAAAACATGCACACAAAAACACATCTCGAAAACCGTTGCTTATCCAAAACTCGTCACCATCGCTTAGGTAGTAATGTAATGTCGTTAACTACGCCATTTTTGTCAAGATATTTCAGCGGTTGGAACGCATATGCTGTTGCTGAGTTTTTGTCCTTTCAAGTCAATAAATCGGACTTTACGAAATACTCCTTTCACTGGAGGAACAGAACGAAATCTGGCGGAGTGATGTCAGGGCTGCACAAGGGATGTGGGAAAATTTCACAGCAGTTCTTCTCGAAAACTCCTTGTACTGACACTGCTTTATCAATAGTTATCGTGCAAGGGCATTACGCCGCTTCGCTTTCGTATCTCGTCTACACTTTTGGAATCATGCATTTAAATTTTCTACAAAGAAGACAAATACATTTGTCTTTTATTATTTGCCTATTGCTTGTCTGTCCATGCGGTCTTCTTCCATTATTGTAGCCACAATAGCAGCAAAAGTGTTGTCGGCTGCAGTATGAGATCTCCAACTTTTGTGATCGTCTTTGACACTAATTCAACGCTCCGGAACGCTTATTTTATCAAGTTACCGTGAATTTCGGCAACCGTTTTTTCGCGCAGTGTTTGAATTTTAATATACGCACATTAATCCGCTACAGTGACGCGTTCCATTGCATCAAACTACCCTGATTTGAGAATTTGTTACATATAAACTGAGTGAACTATTCGCACTCTATATAAGGTTAAGTGAAATCCCAATGATAGAGATTTATAATTTGACAGCAGTTGTTTTTGCATCACAGACAGTRCAGCGCCAGGAATGGGTTTGCCATTTAAAGACTAAAATACCAACCATACACTATAATGTAAAGATATKACGTATCAAAATCGGTCTAACCCAAAAGAATCAGAACCTGGTACATGTTGGTACATGTTGGAAAAACAATAGCATGGAAAAATTAAGATCAAACTACAACAATAAATATGTTTAGATGTAGCCTAAATTTTATTGTTACGTGTATTTTCTATGTGATTAATTCCTAAGATCAATATTTTGATGACGTTGTTTGGCTTATATAAAATATTTACACTGTTTCATCTTATAGATTTCTTTAAAAAGTAATAGATTCTAGTAACTGGCGTTAGAGGAAGATGAACTAACCCGTCCATTTCTGAAAATAAGCCGTTCTATAAAGGCAAATAAAATAGTAACCATTCTACTCGTAGGATCAGTTCATTGCATAAACATAACAAATGAAAAACAAAGAATTTTAGATTTCGGTAATTAATATAGGATAACAAGGGACAACCGGACGCCAGCAAATTTAAGTTTTTTTCTGAAATAATAATTTTATTCTATTCTTTATTTCTTTACTGTATAATTCTCAAAAGACTGATAGTTGTTTCAAAACGAGCACTACGCCCTCGGTCATTATTCCATCAAATTAATGCTTCTTTTCCTTAATTTTCAGGTATGAGGATGCCGGCTCGAGCCCGAGCTTGCATCCCCTCAAGTTCATGGGCAGCCCGGCGGAAGTGTCGTTCAGAGGATGGTGGACCTACCCCTACTACTCCTGTTCGGCGAGGAAATGGCTCATCTCTTATAGCGTGCCCATACCGCCCCCAGGTCGACACGGGTACACAATTTATTTCCTTTTGAATTTAATCCGGACACACAGAAAGCGTTTTTGGCCGGGTAAACGAAGATAAATTAGTGTCGCGCTGGAGCTGTTCAAAACGCAGGGTTAATATTTATCTAGCATCAGAACGTATTTATCGTAAGCGACACTTGCTCGTGTTAGTGGAACGCTCGCGTTATTTAATAAGTATGAGATTTTTTGCAGATTGGTTAAAGCAACGTGTTAAGATTGATAACCCGTATAGACAGTTTGCTAAATACGTAAGAACGTAAGTTTTCGCGGCCAGATTTAGGCTGAAATCTTAAGTTACACCTAGGGGAGACCGGGGCACATTAGGACGGTTTTCATTTTACCCTTATATTTTTTTGAATATTATGATTTTAGAATACTTCAATGTGGTAGCTAATTTACACATCACTTACCTGTTGTAAGATATGTACGCTTAGAATATAATGTCAATTTTTTTTGAATAATTAAGGTTTTTGAAAAAGGTTTCATTTGTCCGAAAGTATCCCTGGACGGGGTACTTTTGGACTTGGGAGGGACACATTCGGACGTAAATATAAAGTGTACATTTTATAGATATATTTGAAAAAAATCTAGTACAAACAACCTACACATTCTTAATCAACATTGTAACCATCAAAGCTTACTGGAAATTTCAAGAAGGAACTCCTTCTGGAGGTACCCATGGACTTATTTGGCGGAGGCAGCTTTGATAACACATCTCTTCGCAGAACATGAGACACATCCGGTACATTTGGGAATTCACTTCATATTCTTCTAACTTTTCTATATTTTCACTCTCTGATATTTCTGAGTGTACTGATACATTAAAGAGTGACGTTTCTTGGGATGAGCTGGTGCAAGGTCTATCTGTTACTGAAGCTGCTAGAAAATCAGAATCGGAAAAGGCCTGGGAATTCAATGGCCAGATGCCAGTTTTCTCAAATGCTTTCGTTATGTTCATAGGAGTGAATAATAACAGGAAAGGTTCCGCAGAAAGTTTTGGAATGTCCGAGATTTTAATAGTTGTGTCAGGATGACTTGCTAAAAAGTCATTAAAACCTTGTTTGCAACGAATTTTGAACGGGCCATAAATACCCACATCTAGCGGCTGGATCTTGTGGGTGCGGTGGGGTGGGAATGATAACATCTTAATTCCATTTTCTCTACAGAATAATATTGCAGCCAAACTAATATGTGTTTCATGATTGTCAACTATTAACAATAATGGATTTTCGTTTATTTTTTAATGTGCTGTAACACCTTCACAAAAATTTCTGTTGTCATCCATCCCGATTTTGAACCAAAGCAGACTGACCCTGTTGGAGCCCCAAACAAATATTCATCCTTGACCCTAACCCTGGGGAAAATGTACACTGGAGAAATTGCTGTTCCAATGGCAGTTCCAATTCCACAAAATGTCACCAAAGTACCTCGTTCTCCGGATACTATTTGTCCTATTTGCTTTTTTTCCGCTTTAAGCAATTACTCTAGGTGCCTGCAGCACTGTGCTTATACCTGTTTCATCAAGATTTACGATACGATGTGCACTAAATTTGTATATGCCCATTAGCTGCCTGTAATTGTCAAAAAAGGTAGCAACATTAAATTCGTTGAAGGCAGTTGCTCTGGTAAGGCTCGTATTTTCAGGTTTTCGGCACGATAAATCGTTATGTCGCTTCATAAATCCTAGCATCGAGTTTTCGCCTGCTAGCTTTTTGGCATCCCATGAGGACGGATACCTTTTCCCCAATTTTAAAGCAAAGTTGTAAGCCAAAGACCTTGTTGACTTATAAGTGAGACCATAGTGGATGTTCGATATGTGAAGCAAATAGTCTTTCAATTCTGATTCTTCAGTAGAAGAAAACACCTGCCTAGAGCTATACTTTGAACTTGTGGGTAATTCGACTGTCTGATCGTCGCTCATTTCATTTCTAGAATCGGATAAAGTCGGATCTCGCAAACGTTGTTTTTTTAAACGGTCGTGTAAAGTTGACTTTTTTATTCCAAAATTTGTGCTGGCGTCTCTTAAAGACATCTTATTTTGGCGAATTTGATTTAAGGCGGCTCGTATGTTATCTTCCGATATAAATGCTCAATTAGTTTTTCTTTTATATGTAAGGACCATTCTGTAATGTAGAAAATTTTGTAATTACTTCAGTTCACTGGGGTAGATTCGGACACTAAAGACCGTCCGAAACTGCCCCTGCTATTTTGTACGAAACTGCCCCGAGGGCAACCGATCAAAGTTTATGTGCACAACAAGCTCACAAAATGTTTCTCTGAACTCAACCTCATACGCACTAATAGGGAATTGATTAAACTTTAGCACAGTGCCAAACCAGTTTTTGAAGTGAGTTCATAAAAGTAACCGCAGCCTTAAGAACAGTGTAAAAAAACTTACGTTTTATGTCAATAAAAGTAAACTTCAGTTTGCAATGTAACAGAGCAATATTTCTACACCAAGCATGTACCGTCGCCATATGCAATAGTACTGAACCGAACTACGGAAGCTAGTCACCACAACTGCATTTTGAGAGGGAAAATTTGAAATGTCCAAATGTGCCCCGGTCTCCCCTACTGAGTAATGTCCTACAGAATATGTGTTCGTGCTAAGGAAAGACAACGATTTACTGTTACTGGTCGTTTATTGTGCTTATGGGGTCTGTTGATATGTCTAAATTTTGTAGATTGATGTTTCGTATTATGATTTAGGTAAAGACGGTAAAACATTAATTATGGTTATCTATCTGGCTATAAATGGACACTGTTGTTTTATTTAAGTGATCGACTTACAGTCATTATGTAAATATGCTGACAACATTCTGAATACACCTAAAATTTGTAAATAAAGGCAAGCGATAAGGAACTCGTGCCAAGGTAAAGATACCTTATGCTACCAAATTATTTATCTAACCTGTTGTTTTCCTCCTTTAATTATTTCACATGGGGTCTAAATTTATAACAATGGATAAGTTTCATCTGCAATTTTGTATATTGAAATAATTTACAATCTGTTAAAATTTAACGCCGAAGTATAATTCTACACGTACTAATGCCTTCAGAAGTATAAAACAGTACAAACACCGTATTTGTTCAGGACCATGCAAAATGAAGCAATAGAATTATTAGGAAATACTACATGAAATCAGGGAAGAGAAATATTTTACTATGATGTTTGATTGTACTCCCAACATTTCACATACAGACCAAATATGGGTAGCTGAAAATAGATCCTGAAAGGTGTTTTTTAGAGGAAAGCTTTATTGAGAAGTAGTACAGTCGTATGACATGGCTGGAAATTATAGAGGTATTGAGGCAAGAATTATGCAACAAACTGAATTAGCGGAATTCTTACTCTTGTATTGTACATTTGCTAAATCTCGATGGAATGCATGACGCCTCGGTCTTTATAGAAGCAGTAAAGTTATTTGAAGTTTTCCAGTAAATTCTTAACTTTTTGTCATTTCAAAAACGTGCGCCGAAAAGCAAAAAAGAGATCTCACAAGACCAATCACAATAGTTAACTGCAGATCAGAATTTCGTTAAAGATCTAAATTTGATTTTTGATAATATACTTGCAGAAATTTCGACCAGCATTGAGAGTGGAAAGAAACTCATATTTTTCATTCTTAAATGGCTATGAATTTACGAAAGTTTCTGCAAATGACGAGTTAGATAATCTAGCATTAAAATACAACGGAGATTTCAATGCTGCCGACTTTTGTCAGGAGCCGAATGTGCATAATGTATAGAGATACTACGTCAAATGATATTAATTTGTAATTTTCCAGATTGTCATACACGTTTTGGTTTTGAATGCTATACTTTTTAAACATTTGCTGGGCTCGTATATCGTATCACAATGATTTAAAAACGTAAAGCCAGTGCCTTTCAAAGACTTATTTTTGATTCGAAATTCAATATATCACGACTATTATATAAAAGTTTTACATTACCGACAGATTTTCTAATAATTTGCTTTACACAAGGTGTAAATCTCAAATCAGAATCGATGGGCACGATGAGCATGTTTTTTACTGTATCTACAGGTGGCACTTTTACGTTGTCAAGCCATATGTCAAACTGGGGAGGACATCGTGCTTTATAAGTTTAGGTCCGAATAATATTACTTGTGACTTTAATGGATTCAAAGTAAGACAGTACTTAGTAGATAAAGAAGACATTGCGTTCATAAAAGCAGCCTCTTCACAGAAAATATATATTTGTGTATCGTAAGCATAAAAGTGATAATTAGGTAGCTTGGAAACAAGCTGATTGAACGTATGTGCTTTGTCCCACTTGATTTATCAGATAACTCTGACGATGATGAGTAGCAGACTAAACTAAATAATTTATTAAACGCAAACAACTTTTCTAAACTTAATTCAGATCCCAAGGCCAGTTCCAAAAAGACGTCACTAGCATTTGAAAATCTTCAGAACACTTGATATCAAACGAAAAAAAGTACAATTAAGAATAATGTACCCCCGAGCTCCAATTCTATATGGCCTCCCAAAATTCAGAAAAATGGAGTACCTTTGAGACCGGTTGTTTCCTATGTTAACGCTCCATCGCATAAATTATGCAAATTCGCTAACAACATTTTGACACACTCAATTGAATGTCAGTCCAAATACAGCGTGAAGAAATCCGTAGGTTTCGTGAACAAGGTAAAATAATTATCAATACCAAATAACGCTATTCTCGTGTCTTTTGATGTGTCTAATCTTTTCACTTCTATCCCCCTAAATGAACTTTTAACAATCCTCAAAAATAAAATAGAGAACTGCCACCTGTCAAACACAGAAAAAACTTAACTACTGAATATTGTGGAAATTTGCATAGATCAAAGTTATTTTACGTTCAATGACACATTTCACAAGCAAGACGATAGACTGCCAATGGGTTCACCTTTGTCTCCAGTTTTGGCCGAAATTTTCATGCTAACTTTCGAAGAAAAACTTTCTGCAAAGAAAAATGAAATTATTAAAAATGTATTATTGTGGACTAGATATGTTGATGATACTTTTTTGTATTTGGACGGGAACTGACAGGCAGTTGGATGTATTCTTAAAATTCTTAAATACAATAAATAAAAAGATTCAATTTACCCCAGAGAAAGAAAAGGATAAAATTCTCCATTTTCTGGACTTATCAATGTCGGTAAAAAATAGTAAAATAGACTTTGAAATTTATAGAAAACCAACACAGTCAGATGTTACAATCCCGGCTTCTTAAAATCAATCGTTACAGATTAAGCATTCCGTGTTTTATAGTTTAATAAACAGACTAATATAATTGCAAAAAAAGTTTCGAAAAAGAATTGACGATAATTAAACAAATAGCCTTTAACAATGGATACGACACAAAAGTTGTGGACCAAATACTTAAAAAACAATATAAAATTAGAATACAAAGAATGCTGTACAATGCTAACATCAATTAAAAGAACATATTTTTGCCGCAATAAATTATGTCAAAGGAGTTAGTGTTTGTGTTAAAAATAGGCTGAATAGACTCGGAATAAAAGCAACAGAGGTTAAAAACTGCAATTTGGGAGGTCTTCTAGTTAACAATAAGCCAAAATCCAATAAACTGAACAAAAAAACGGCATTTACCAAATAAAATGCATGCAATGTGACATGATATACATAGGACAATCAGGTAGAGCTATTAAAAACAGAATTAAAGAACATGTTGCGAATATAAATTCAAACAAAAGCACAACAGGTTTTGCTGACCATTGCATAAGAAATAACCATCACTTAGATGAAAACGACGACAAAATTTTGCATTGCGAAAGGAAAGGTAAAAAACTGAACCTTTTAGAACTTTTGGAAATTACAAAAGCTCAGCATCAGGAAAAAACATTTGGCCTTCAAACCCACGCGAGAGATTTTACAACTGTATTTTACAACCCCTGTAAAAAAGAGGATGCAAACAAAATTCTGCACATCTGAGTTTAGTATAACGCTGTTATCTCTTTGACAATGACCGTTTTAGATCGAAACGATCGTCAGAGTTATCTGATAAATCAAGTGAGACAAAGCACATACGTTCAATCAGCTCGTTTCCAAGCTACCTAATTGATTCAGGATGTTTCACAATGAATGCACCTTTGAATTCATTCAAGTATTCATAAAAGTGACTTTTACCATAGTTAAGAGAAGAGGAAAATGTTGAAATATATATATCTGCGGGGAAATAAACTAGCAACAGCTTCAAGCGCTAGTGCCGATATTTCAGGAAGATTTTTGTTTGGTTGTAACGTTTGCTACACGATAGACTCAACAATTTTGTCCGATCGCGATTCATAAAGAAAAACAGTACTTTTCTTATAATACAAATAACTGACATTACACTGAAAAATAGGGTCTTTTTGGAATACAAATTACTATTAGATTGTTGATTATTCAAGTATTACCGTTCGCCAAATTCATATAAGTCAAATGGCAAGAGATCTACAGAAGGCTTGATGTATGAAATCTTACATAAGTAATAGTAATAATAGTAAGAACTTTTTTGTTAAGGGGTATAGCTTTAGAATTGCCTATACTATATAAACGTTTTAAGTGGTGAACGAGTTGTTTTCCAAGTTCTACCTTTCACGAAGGTTGCAGGAGCTATTTTTTGTGTGTGGATTAGTTGCAGCGTTTGTTTCTCTTCTAGAAGACACAATAACCTTAAGCACATCTTACTTTATAAGAAATGATTCAACTGTTCAGGCAAAGTTTAATGAACACTGACGGCATAACAAAAGGCTTTGCTTTTCCTTCGTTATTTATGCCAGGAGTTGATGCAATAATTAATAATTATGCTATCAAACACATAACTGCCTTCGGCGTAATGCCACGTTTCAAGATGCACGACGCCTCTTTGAACTTCCGAGGAACATAACTTCAAACTTGCCTCATACGAAAAACACCATCACCGCCTGCGGAGCTAACGACTTTTGCGCTTGCTTCTGCAGATAGTGGGAAATTCCAAAATTGATTCCGTACCTTGTTTTCATTTATTACCGAATCAGAGATATTTGCCCCATTACAGCCGTCTCTCGTTCGGTGAGACTCCTTAATGAACCTAATTCAGACTTTGTTGCCGCCTTCGGGGAATGCGGAACGCGGTTAACTTGGAACTATCGCTTTTCATTTGAGAATGAGAACCTAATGACGGCAAGTTACCGATGTCACCCGCGAACTATTTGACACCACTCAAAACATGTATAAATGCTTTAAACACTACACTAATCAACGCCATCGCATCAGCATTCGTACTCGCAAATCGCTTAAATTATCTGATCTACTTAGTTTTAAGAAACCCCAAAAAAATCTAACAGGATAAGTTAGAGGAATGCGGTAGGCATTCCATAGGCCCTTTTTGTCCAATCCAATGATTGGAAAATATTTCATCAAGCTGTTCACTAAGCGCAACGCAGTAATGTTATGGTGTCTCGTTTTGCTGAAACTATGATTTTGTTTTCGTTATTTGGTACAATAATTGCTAATGGTCATATCAGTTCAAATTAAAAAAATCTCAGTAGTGAGCGGTAATCATCCCACCCTAAAAGTTTAAACAGTGTAAACTGGTACATTTTCTCTAAGTGGATATATGTAGTAATGTTTACTTCTATAATAAATCTTCACGAAGTCTATTTTATCCACTATATTTAATAAATTGGCAAAGCGCTTTCAGCTATAATTAGGGATCATCAGTGCCTCACAATGTAAAAACAGGAGTACAAAAGAATTCATAAAACTAACAAGGACAAAATCGAAATAAGCAATCTTGACTTCAAACAATAAAGTAGCGTGCAAGAGCACAAACATGAAATCAATGATCAAATAAAGAATTTAGAATAGGACAACTAAAACTACAAAAATCATTCAGAATTGTAAATATACCGTTATCTATAATTTTGTATATTTCAAGAATTTCTAGAAAACTTATTTTTGAGGATTTATACAAACATGTAAAGAATTTATATCATTTAAAGAGGCAGTGTGCTTAAATGACGATAAATGCTAACGAAGAATTTGTATTAACTATATCAGTATTTTTATATTTTCATATTGTTTTAAGTGTTCATTGCCTCTAATAGAAAAAGATCTTGCCGTTTAATCAATATAAACAGAATTACAATCGTTACAAGAATAACTATAAAGTCCCGAATGATTCAAAACTGGAATTTTGTCTTTATTGCGAACAAAACGGGAAAACACACTGCCTACCGTAGAAAATCCAACACTTATTCCATGAGAGAAAAACAGTTTAGATAAACTAAGTGAGACTGGACCAACAAACCTAAAAGGATACCAAATCTTGGCTTTTTCGACATAAATGATGTTAAAAGAAAACTTAAATTTTGCTAAATATTTAAAGTATAATTTTTGTAATACATGATTTGGAAAGTTATTATTAAAAGCAATTTGAAGAATTACACCTAGTTCCTTTTCAAAAGCATTAAAGAAATAGGTAATTTAAAAAGTCTGTAAAAAAGAGAATGAAATACGTATATTTGTGTGTATAAGGGTGAAAAGAAAAGTACTTAATAATCTTATCGGTGCATGTGGGTTTTCTAAAAATTTCGAAAGATAGGTAAGGAGAAGACTAATTTCGTATAATTAATAAATCTAAAAATGGAATTTGATTATTAATTTTTATTTCATAACTAAAATTTATGGAATTAATAAATGTAAGAATATTATTTAAACCATTGTAATTTCCTGTAAAAAGGCACAAAACATCATCTACATAACGATATCAGATAATATGGGAGAAAAGGAAACGTTTTTGAAAAATCTTGTTCTAAATTATTCTTAAAAAGTTCTGCTTAAAGTGGACTAAGAGACGAACCCATTGCTAAACCTGAAATTTGTATGAAATATTTATTATCGAAGCAGAAAAAAATTTGGTTTAAGACAAATTCTGTCCATTCTTCTATTCCAAGTACCATTGCCTATACCAATTTATTGATGACCTAATCTTAGCTATACCATATACAGAAACCAATCTTGTTCTACAAACGTTCAATTCTTTCGATCAATACTTAGAATTCACAATTGAATTTGAAGAAAATAATTCCATTCCTTTTCTTGATACTAAAGTAATTCGTACTCAAAATAACAGTTTAATTTTAAATTGGTATCAAAAACCCACCTCATCTGGAAGATATATAAATTACTATTCTGAACATAATTTCCATATAAAACTAAATCTTATTAAGCTTTAAAAATAGAATTGAAAAAATTACACATCCGTCCCTTACACATCAAGCTCTTCACAGATTATATAAAATACTTTTACGTAATAGCTACCCACATCATTTAATTATTAAATTATTATTTGGTAGTAACAATTCAAGGACTTCTGTTAGTAACACCACATATGGCCAGATAAATCAAGATCACTTAGTTAATCCCCAAAATATAGTATTTGCGTCTCTTTCATATATACCAAATTCAACACATACACTTACAATAATTCTTAACGTAGTTCCAAATTTAAAAATTGCAAAATACTATATAAAAACTAATAAAAAGTTGTTCTCAAAACTTAAAGATAAAATTGACAAAAATTAAAAATGAATTTTATTTATTGTGTTGAACGTCTTGACTGCCCCTCTGTTTATATTGGACAAGCCATGCAGTCTTTACAACACAGACTGAACCTACATCGTAGTGAGGTTCGTCTACGTCCAAATCGTTGTGCCTTAGCTCAGCATGCATCTAGTACCGGACATTCTTTTGGTTTCCTAAATACTGCAATTTTAGACAAAGAAGCTAATAAATCAAAACGTTTTTTTTTAGAAATGTGTTATATACAACGAAATTCCAATTCTATTATCAAAAGGTCAGATATACAAAATCTTAGTTCCATTTATTGCCAACTTCTTCAAATTGACAGTGTTAAAATAAGAAGAAATAATACAACTTAAAATTTATATACAGAATTTTTAAATAATATTTATATTTGATAAATCGCACATGAATATTAAGCTTGTTCAACAACTCTATCCCTGATTATGTCGAAAAATTTTGTCAGTTTTGTCAATTTCACGGTTGGACACCTTTTAATTATTTATTCAGTTTTGCCATACGGCAGTCTGTAATAGTTTATTCTTTCCCAAAGTTCTATGTTTTCGTCGTTTTGTTTCCTTTTATACTTGGGTTAACATGTCCTGACGATGGGCCGATTTTGGCTCGAAATWTAGACAAAGAAAGTTAAAAAATCCATTTCTTAATTTAGCCCAAACACCTTTGCCGTTTTCCCAAGAAATTATTTAATTAGTAAGTGTGTTTATATTAATAATCTCACAGCTACCTGTGTGTTTCTTTTGAGTGACTTATTTATTAATTCATCTTCCAGTGTGAAGGGATTTCTAAGCTTAGACATGGACATCTCCCCATTAGAAATCAATCAGTGTGAAGCAAGCAAACCTCAAGCCAACCAAATTGCGATCTTCCATGGAACTCATAAGTGTCACAACATAACATCTAGGGTACATCTTGACAACAATTCTTGAATCCACGTGTCKTGTTCTGTCTTTTAGTGTTTGTATCGACCTCACATGGCAGCTATGAACTGGTCCAGGGGTAGATACCAGTGCCATTGCAAAGCAGGGTATTACTCACCGCACTATGGTGGTATATTCAATGGTACATTGGTTGAAGGTGAGTGATGGAACAGGCGTAAATCGTCGCATGCAACATTTCTTTATTAATCTAGTGGCGTGGCAAGAGAGGGAGCTTAACGTCAGTGATACTTGGGATAAGATATTCACTTGCAGAAAATGTGCTCCAGGTTGTGAGGTATGCTTAGGACCGGAGCCTTGTTTGGCACCTTATCGATGGCCATTCCGGTAAGTTATAGTTTTTTCGCAGAAATTATTAGAGGGTTTTAACATATTAACGTTTTCAGGATAACGTTGCTCACTTTCAGCATATGCTGTGCGTTAAGCACAGTAGTACTGATAGTGTATATGTTCCGACATAGGAAACTGAAGGTCTTCAAAGTAGCTAGCCCAATCTTCCTGTCAATTACTTTGTTAGGATGCTGCATCATGTACCTAGAGGTAAGGTTAACACAAAGCTCTAAGAAGGAATTATGTTTTCTGTCAATTACTGTGTCATAATGCACTATATAAGTGTGACCTAGATGTTCGCCATTTTGCTGCGGTACGTCAAGATCTTTGATCAGTTCAGTGTTTGGTGCATTTTTTTCAGTTTTAAAAAATATTTTAAAGTGTTTCTGTAACAAACTTCTAAGCATTTCTTTAAAGCTACAAAGTTGCACCCAGCACTGAGCTCCGTTACGCATGTTATGGCAACTCTGTTTGTTTGATCCAGGACTTTGATTTAACGCAGAAAAGTAGCCGACATCTACAAGATAATTATTTCCTCGGAAAGATCGCTGTCTCTTGAAAACACTGACAAAAAGTCTGACGTTTCGATTACACCTGTAATCTTTGTCAAAGACGAAGGACCTCAAAATTTGTCTGACGCAAGTTCAAACAAACTTTTGAAAGTAAATAAAAAAATCACCAAGGAAACGAGACGTTATAGAAACAACGTGCTAACCTGATGACGCAAAACTAACTACCTACTTATTAAATATACACGAACTACTTGATAAAAGATAACTACAAAATAGCCTTCCAAATTTCACCTAACTCATAATTTCCACAATCCCTATTAAAATTATTAGTATTCCTACAGATTTCTATAGCTTCTTTTATTAGACGTTTGTGATAATATTTTTCTCTACGTAAAATTTTTGTTTTATCAAAGTCAATCATGTGTTTAGTCAAATATGAGTGTTCAGCTACGGAAGATTTATTTATCTGCTGCAATCTAGTAGCATGTATGTGTTCTTCCAAACGCGTATCTACTTTTCTTTTAGTTTGACCTATGCAACACTTGCCACAAGAACAAGTAATTTTGTAAACACCTTTACTCTCTAAATGTACTTTATCTTTAGTAGAACTTAAAATTTTATCTAAATTATTGTATGTACTATCAACAACTAAAATATCGTGTTTTCTAAGCTCCTCTTTAATTTTTCCGAAAGGCCTTGTACATAAGGCAAACTCAACTTCAATTTACTTTGTCCTGGCTGAGAATTTATTTAATTTTGACGAGCACTTTTATTAAAAACTGACCAAATGATTCTTATAACCATTTCTCACTAGCGCTGATTTAAGATGATATATTTCTTTTTGTAAAGAACTTTCGTCTGAAATGTGCTCTAACAAATAACGTCCTTATAAGATAATTCTTTTGAGAGGGAGGGTGGTGGGATGTGGCATGTAAATATCTGTCTGTGTGTGTTGGTTTTCTGTAAACCTTGTGTCCTAACTGTCAGGATTTTGACTGTTCCAATGATTTAGAAATCTACCCAATCCTTCTGTACCGTGGGCCAAATAACAAAAGTGTCATCTACGTACCTATACCAACATTTTGACTTAAACTGAAAACTGTTTATCGCTACCTATTAAAAATTTTCCAAATTGGCTACTATAGGACTTAGATAATCTGGCTATCGTGTCACCTAAGCGATCGCTATTAAGCTTGGATTTGATGATATCTATCGTTTCAGGGATGGGTACTTTCGTAAATAAAGAAACCACGTCAAAACTAACTAAAATATCACCTTCTGAAATACTTAAACCTTTTATAATATCAATAAAGTCTAAAGAATTTTTGATAAAACTACTGGTTTTTCCTACATAAGATTTTAAATAGTTAGCACAAAATTATGCCAATCTGTAACAAGGACTGCCAATCGTATTAACTATAGATCTTAACGGGTC
Source organism: Rhyzopertha dominica (assembly GCA_025024175.1). Taxonomy (NCBI): domain Eukaryota; kingdom Metazoa; phylum Arthropoda; class Insecta; order Coleoptera; family Bostrichidae; genus Rhyzopertha; species Rhyzopertha dominica. The sequence continues at coordinate 6,848,184 of QCXZ01000053.1, read as the reverse complement.
ATTAGTTTTATGGATTTTGGGCAAACCATACAATTTAGGTGCCTTGCAATCGGAAACAGTTAAAAGAGACTTCTCCTCATTCGAAAGATTTGAACTTTTGACAAGATCATTAGTAATTTTGGAAATTTTTGAGGTAGGATCTCGGGATAATTTTCGATATGTTTCCACATCTAATAATTCTCTACATTTATTCTCATAATGTGTTTTATTTAAAATTACTGTGGCTGAACCTTTATCTGCTCTAGTAACTATAATGGACATATCTGTATTTAAATCCTTAAGAACCTTCATTTTCTCAGATGTCACATTAGGTTTGGGCGTACGTGCATTTCTAATAGCGTGGCATACGTCCATCCATATCAGCACTAATATAGCGTATATTCATAATAAGCCTAATAAACATATTGAGTCTGTTCGTGAAATTTTAATTCTGTCTCACATGTACTTATATTGGTTATAAAAACCTATTGGCGTATACGAAACAGAAAAAATGCTTCATCCGATTGCGTTGAAAGTGCAAGTTTAAAACTTATCCCACCACTAATGGTCTCCCAAGTCAGGCACAAACATGGATTAAAAAAATCAAAAACCGAATCTAAATAATTTATGGACTCGAAGCTAAACAGCTTTTTTAATTTATTTTATTTATTTTTTAATTTCTTTAATGATAATATATTTAGTTTTTAGCCTAATCCAATTGCGAATCGCTTTCACAGTTGTCTATTTACAAATGCAATCAAGCGCTTTCGCAGTTGGTTTCATTTATTCACCTCTTATAATTAGGTTGTTTTTTTTCTTTTCTTGTTATTAGGTTTTACATTAAAAAAGAACAAAAACTAAATAATAACTGTTCGTTTTTTAAGTAATTTGTGATTATTAAGTAACTTTTTAGACTACATACAGATTGAAAAGCGACAAAACATGAAAGTATGAACTTAAATGCCTTTTTGTAACATAGTATCACTATAGAATAGTCAAACCTAACATTATTTCTGAATGCCAATTTAAAAAATGTATGTGCTTGTTTTAATCTTTAATCAAAAAGCCTCCTGACCTCCTCCTCTACTGCTAATTTCAAGATTTTATTGTTTTGTTTTGAGGGAAAAGAGACACCAACATTATCAAAATACACTCCAAGCATTCTGATTTTTAATATCTGTTTAACAATCTAATCTCAATTTCCAACTTTAAGCACTTTTATTTTAAAAAAATCAGGGAAGGCTCCTTGGCTCCTTATATTCCATTAACAGTGCGTTTTTAATCAACATTATTAGAAAAAATTAGGAGGACACATCCCAAGTCTGACTACCAATTTTAAGATTTAAGTACCTGTTTTGTAGTCTTCTAGATTGATCGAAAAATCAATTAATATTATTTTCATCAACTTCACTGTTATTAGTTTTGCCCCATCCTGATTTAGCAGGCAGCAGCATTAGCTGACATAGGCGTACAGTAATGAACCGATTTGACATGCGAAAAGATACATCCCTAGAGAACCAAACGTTATTTTATTTACAGATGGCAGCTATTTTCCCTGTGTTAGACATGTATTCCTGCGTTGCAACAAAATGGACAAGGCATCTTGGTTTTTGCATCACATATACAGCTCTGTTGATGAAAACATGGAGGTATGTGGTACACCTGACTTTTATTACCATTCTTCAGCGACAATTTTACTTACAGAGTTTCTTTAACATATCGTGTTAAGTCAGCCCACAAGGTGAAGCTCACTGACAAACAGTTGCTGCAATGGATGGTGCCAATATTGCTCGTCATGCTCATATATTTGTCAACTTGGACGTTATCTGCTACACCGGATGCCGAAGTCATAACTGACCAAGACGGTCTCAAATTCAAACAGTGCTGTTACAACTGGTGGGATCATAGTTTAGCCATTGGTAAGAGACTTAAAAATATTTAAAAACTGTTTTATAACTGGATCTCTTGCAGGTGAAGTTCTTTTCTTAGCGTGGGGTATACGTGTTTGTTATAATGTGAGAAATGCCGAATCCTTGTATAATGAAGCTAGATTGATAAGTTACGCTATTTATAACATTGCACTTGTTAACATCACAATGATAGCATTTCAGTAAGTTACAGAGTAATCTCATTTTTCCACTTTTTCATCAATTCTTTTGCAGCTTATTCATTTTACCGAGAGCGGGACCTGATATTAAGTATTTATTAGGATTTATAAGGAATCAACTGTCTACAACTGTTACGATAGCGTTGGTTTTTGGCCCAAAGGTAAGTGCGGTCATATGAATCGGTCACAAATATTCCGAATATTAGAGGCTCTTTCTTTTATCTTCCGACCAGGTGGGCATAGTTTTTTTATATATAGGGAGTGCCTCATTGAAATATAATTCCTGTATTCATAGCAGAAATTAAGTCTATAATGAAACTACAGTTTATAATGTTATACAACCTGTTTTATTATTAAATTTTTCCATTTCGCACTGAATATAATTGCCAATTTGTTAATATCACATTTGGTCTAAGTTGTACCGTTCAAGAGTTATTTCCCATTCTAAATTCAGACCAGAATCAGCAATCGAAACAAGCGACAATGAAATTTATGTCTGCAACAAGATCATGTGATTGTTTAACATTTCAAAAAAAAAGGGAAAAGCGAACTGTGGAAATTGCATCTATCTAGTGTTTACTTCCGGTATAAGCGAAAGTCCGTCATCCTTAAACATTTTCATCTTATAAAACAATAATTTTGTACAACTTTCATTCTAAACATGTGTATCTAGGTTCAGGTATGCTTCCATTATAGACCAATTTTCGCTTAATGGCTCATCCTGTATAACTTTAGATGAAAACTTACCCACGTGGTATCATCTTTGCAGGTCATCAGAGTAATGCGAGGACAAGGTGACCAGTGGGACAACAGAGCTAGGTCAAGGGGCGTAACAGCATCCTTTTCTCTCAATGGTATAGGTTTAGTACCTGAAGAGGCACCTGATCTCTACCAGGAGAACGAAGAACTCAAGGTGATAATAAATTTATTGCGGCAACCCATCAGCACTATTTGAAATTGGGTATTTGCCATGTATTTATATTTTGTTAAATTGCATATTAATAGGTAGCATCTAATCCACAAAACAGCTGTGACAGCTTATAAATTCGAAAAAATGGATCGTAAGGTGTATTTTTAATACTAAAAATGTGAATATTTAAAGGGACCGCCAAAATGCGAACATATTGGCCGTGACGTCAGGTGTCTTGTAAATGGCCGCTTGTTTACATCCGGGGTCAGCGCGTCACGCGTCAGCCTCAGGGCGTCAATTTATCAGTTTGTTGTTTGCGTTCATTTTGTGACAAGCGAATTAAAATACGCCAAGAAAAAGTGAAATACTTATGAGTTATGACTTCTGAAGGCATGTTCATTTTTATGGAATTTGTGTACAGCGACGAGCGGTTCAACGCGGCGGAGATGAGGAACGTAAAAGCAACAGCATAAGTGAACTTTTTATCAAATGAGCGTAGCATTGATAATTTGATCACAGTGGAATGTTCGAAATATACTATTTGTAAACATAAAAATGTAAGAATAAAAATGTACTCTAAACTTGACATTTGTTTCAGAGGTCAGAATAAATGTAAAATGCCATTTATTTTCGGGGCTCTTGCGGCTCGTTTCCGGTCTTGCTAACAGTCGAATATATGGGTAACAACGTCGTTCTTTATTATAACATTTCCCTCTATCAACTTAAAACGCATATAATTTTTCATATCCTCTTCAAGCTATAACAAAATGGAAACTGAATGGTAAACACTTATAACCCCAAAAAGAATAATAAAGCTTACAGTAAGAATTAAGATGATCTTCACAACAGAAAAACAAACTTTGCGATTTCGGCATATCACGTCTAGGGGCCTTAAACATCTTTTTCATGCATTTATAATCTCGAGGAACGGTTACAAGAATTTTGTTAACTGCACTGACTGAAGTACTTTTATAACCATGTACAAAACAACAATTGTTTTGTTTTCCATACGTAACAGATGCTTGTAAAACTACACAAATCACTTTTTGGTGCGACCTCTTACACTGACCTTTCAATAAATACCACACAAAAGCTTTTCCAATACAAGACTGATACTACACCATTAAACAGCACGCGCCTTGGTAATGTTTACATGACACTTAACGTCACAAGTTGAATAACCTTGGATAGAAGCGTTTTAGCGGTGACTCCTAAGATTCGAACTTCAGACCTGAAATTCTCTACCTACAAATATTTTTTTGCACATGGCGCACGATATATATGCAGTTCAAGATTCATTTTACGTAATTTTCAAAAAAGTGATAATACCCATTCCTGTTTGGTTTTGCAGGAGGAAATCCAAAAGCTCGCTGCTCAAATCGAATTTATGAAGATCGTGCACATGGAGATGAACAACAGGCACGTCAAACCCAAAACGGGTGGCTATTTCAGCAGCCTGAATGCTCCCAATATGGTACAAAGCCCACTGGCAAAACCTAGCTGTCTTCTGGCAAAGCAGCCCGAAGAACTCTGAACGCATTTTTTAAATAACCTTAAGAATTATAACCTTACGACTGATCTAGTTAGGTTTGGGATTGTGATTCTGCAGGAAATAGGTTAAGTAGAACAAATTAAGCAATGTGAAATATTTTGGTGTCAATATGTGTTCTCAATGTCTATGGACTCGATGTCAATTAGACAAAGATTTTATTATGAAAAAAAGACAAGCTACATTCCATCTGAAATTCTTGGATTCAAAATCAAAACTGTATTAGTTATTTTACTTGAGTAAATTATATGCGCAATATGTTCCTTAATATCTACCTATTAGTCATAGGTCTGGAAGAACGCACCAAAATGCAGGAGCGTATAACACGCGTGATAAAATAAATTGAAAGGCTATTATATTATCAGATTATTGCCTGTTTTAATTAGCGACTGATACTTTATGTACTACATTTTAGACACTTTAGTAAACAATAGTTCAAAGGTGTGACAGATGGTGATCTTAGAGGGCGACTACAATGACTAGCATGATAATTTAGCATCATGGAATGAGCTAATTTATGAGGAGATTATCCAAAATACGAGTAAAAGCGTCGATTACAGTTATTTATGTACTACCAAGGCTGTAGAATGTTAGTTTTTTGACCCGCTTTCTGAAGAAGAAATCGATATTAATGACCGAGGTGCATACAATTTCTTTAGGCGAGTACCCAAAAAAATTTCACGGAAAATTTTGTTCATCACTAGTTTTATAATATTAATCAGGCAATTAACATTTATCGCTAAAAAAACTTGGGTGTCTGCCAACGCAAATTGTAATAGTCACCTAGGTGACAAAACAATAAATTTCTACTATCAAATTGTGACATCCAATTAAGTTTTGCGTTGATATCTGCAAATACAAACATAATGAGTGGTGTAACCAGCAGAAGTTTAACAATTTAATCGACATGCTTCGACATTATGGTCGCATGATCAAATCGATAAACGATAGCACTAAAAGTCTGGTGCCTTCTCCCGACCTAGGACCTACTCTGTACATTTTTGATGCACAAACTCTTTAACAATTATTTAACCATTCAAACATACTCAGTACCTTAATCAGCATACTCATTTCAATCTCCGACGTTCCAAAATGGGAGGTAAACACACGGCAAAAAATACAGGTAAAATTCTGGAAAAACAAAAAAAAATGTCTCTAAGGATTCTTTAATGTCTTCAGTATTTCTGTGAGCATTCATGCATAAATATTCTAACTGTTGTACTTTTTAGAGAACTTTATTGATAAATTGGTGTTTGTATGTTAAGTAGATAAACGGATATGTGTCTGTTATACATCAATTATATATATTTGTATATCTTTTAAAGAGACATTGCATACTGGAAGTATATGCGATTGTTGCAATATTTACTAAGTCAGTGGTGACAATACGGATTTTAGCTTCTTTGTATTTTAGTAGCGAAACCAGTTTCCAAAGGAAATGGTATTTGTTTTGCAGGTGCAAAAAATTTATTGCTGTAACAAACACAACAGAATTGTGGCATTTGATTGCGAAAAATTCTTGAATAACTGCACTTGCATAACAACTCCCTATTCTATTTTCTTTAATAAATCAACTATTATATTTTTTCACAATGTTAGTTACCATTAGATCTGTAGCGTCATTTTATTTATTACATGTTGATACTGTGGTTTATGATGTTTACGATATGTGTTCAATAAAAAATAAAACAAAATACTGTGCTTAATTTCGTGACTATGGTGCGCAGCAGATTAAGAACTTTTATTACAAACATTAAACAAGAACCTTAATCTGTTAACCTAAAACCGTTTCTGTAGAATCAATAGAGTTGAAATGTACTACTTTTTTGGAAACTACTTTACGGGGAAGTATATTTTAATAATAATAATAATTGATGTCGCCCATCAGGACTATTTAAAAAGTAATAATACATACTTCTATTATAACATAACGTAAATATTAGATTTATCTGTTGGACTGCTCTAGTGTAACAACAAATGGTCGATTTGATTAACGAACACAAGTTCAAATGAAAGTTACTGGGCGTGCATATATATATAATTTGTATAATTGTAATTTTGACATTGTCAGGTACTATAAACAAATATACAAAATTTTCAACATAAAAGATTCTCGTATGATAAAGACTATTGCTTTATTTTAAAGCCTCAAGTTACTGTAAGTAATTCTAGTGTAGTTTAATGTTCCATTATTGTATTTGATGATTGTAGACGCCCTGAAGAAGACGTAAAATAAATGTCTAAAGCTTGGCAAAGTTAAAAGAGTATTCATTAACGAMTTAYTATATCCACCAGGTCGATATTCKCTTACTGCCTATATAATAAGTGTGCGACCGTAACCTTCCTTCAATATATAATAGCATATCACTATGAGCTGATGACTCTAAATTTACAAGGCATAAGTATTATACTTAACAATATTGACGATACACATCSCCATATGGTTSATATATCTTACGAACSCAAGTACTAAGGTAGATGCGTAGATGGGTTGGTGTATGCTGCTTTTGAAGAATATATTCGTAAACTGATAGTGTTGTAACATTCGCGTATAAAGAGTAATATTATGACTTATATGTTAGACTGCCCTAGGGTATGAACAAACAGTAGATTTTATTAACGAACGCAAGTTCAGAACAAAGTCACTAGGCGTGTATTGCATTATAACAGCGTACCACTAACGGCGCCAAATTCGATGGCATAGAGAAGCTAAGCAATAATTTTGGCCAAATGTTTGACTTACCTTATAAACGTAAATGCTGAGGAAGATGGTAGGCGTTTGTTGGCCTTTGGAGATATGTGCTTTAACTCATAATAGTGTTGGAACGTCCGTGCTTGTCGAATTACAATGACAAAATATGTTTTATCGCTCAATAGGTAGAGAATACTTGACCATTTATTAATAACATTACGACGATAAGAGGCAAAGTGTAATAATGGTTCATGAAGCCATTATGGTTAAATTAATTTCCTCAGGAAGCAGGACTTGTTCTTGGTTTCCTTGACACTTTTCTAGAATTCACTGGCTAAACACCCGTTTGCTTTGGAAATCAACATCAGTTAATTGTTGATTATGATGAGTTGGCTAGGGATGGCATGATTTTATAAATGTTGCTAATAATGTGGTGTGATGCTGCTACCATTTCACTCACATTGCACATGCATTCTGTAAGATGTCGTCCCCAGAGTTAAAAAATCACTTCAGAAATTGCTGAAAAACTAGTCAAGTGGAAGCTTAATATGTAGAATCTGTGTTAATCACGAAAACGGGGGTTGTTTTTTATGTAAATGGGTCTTATTTTTAAAACTCATTGGAAGTTGAAAGAGAAAACAGTCCTCCTAGTTATAAAGTCTATTAAAAAATAGTTATTAGCATTAGACAGTTATATTTTTAAGTTGCAAATCAAATTCATTATTTTTGCTTTTATAAACCTGCCGAAAATCGAAGTCATTTAACAATGTCTGTTTATCTATAGGTACATGGTAACTATGTTAAATCAGTTATTGTCGTGGGTCAAATTAAGTTCAAATTGTATAATATCATTCCAAAATGGTCAGTCATAATAGACTATAACATACAATAATCTTTTATTTATTCATTTAAGATGAACTTTTCAATAAACACTTCCCATCTAGATAAAAAATTTATTAAATATACAAAATTGTACTCGGACGGATTACTAATATCAGATCAACAATATTAAGATACACATGGACGATGTAGACATAAAAATTCCTACATTAAGTAAAAACCTAAGCTGTAATGAACACAAGATTATCGCATGATTCTAAAAATAAATGGTAAAACAGCTGCTGCTGATAAGGCTGTATAAGGCGACATCTTCAATGTGCTTGCACCGTTGCATCCGTCTTTGCTATTGCATGTGCAGTACTCCATAAAGATGTTGTAGGTACCTGTCCTTAAGAGGCAAAAACGTTCGTCTCCGGCGATGCCCGGCTCACCCAAGTAAGCACAGCTACGGATGTATTTCCACACACCATTAACTGTAAAAGAATAGTCTTCCACCAAGGGTTCGAACATAAAAAATCACAGTTATTACTGAAAATCAGTCAACCAATTATTAGCTGCTAATAAACATCGCTATTGATGATGTTTCAAAGCTTAGCTGCCACATTTTGTCATATGGTGCTAGTTTGAATGTCTTAGTGCAAAAAGCATTTCAATAATTATAAGTTCATAATTTAACTGGTCGAGAAAATAATAACATTTCAAAAATGTTTAGTAAATCACATTTAATTCTTAGTAACATGGTTTTCCAAAGGATATTTTTAAAGTACAAAAAACAACCTTCATGCCAGCAGCAGCAAATGAATGTTTATATTTTTCGAATTGTTTTAAATGTTCCTAACTCCTAATTAAAAAAGATCTGCCCATCTGTCCTACACAAACTGAATTGCAATCACTGCATTAAAAACTGTAAACACTCAAATAACTGGGACTTGACCAGCAAACTTAACAGGAAACCAAACCTTAACTTTTTTACTAAAATAAGTGGTACTGAAAGAAAATTTAAATTCTGTCTTAAAGGACCATCTAAAGTAAACAAAAATGGTACTCTTTTCTCATATMTCGAAAGTGTATCGTTTCGTCCAAAAATGAGAACAAAGCTTTATACTACCATGAAAGAAGCACAAATACTGTAATCATCAAGTAGGCATATTAATAGGGCGTCATGGAACAAAAGCTTGTTTACGTTGTTATCTGTCACTTAAAAATAAAAAGGTTGTCACTTAGAAAACAAGTTTCTTTGGCGATCTGTTTATTCTTTGAAGTATTTCTGTATCGTGATAGTGACTATTACATACTTTGGAAACTTTATTTTTAACTTTGAAAATCAGTAATGGTGTAGTTTGAACTTTTAACTGCTTAGGCAGTGAATGAGCGTTGCATATCTTTATGCACATATAAACGGGGACGGAAACAGCCTTATTGAAACTCTATTAACTATTACTTTGAATGTTCATAGCTGTTAGTGTCATAAGCCTAGATGTCAGTTTTGTATTAAAACGGTACAAAACAAAAAATATGGTATGTTTTGTGACATGTGGTGGTTCGTTGTAACAATTTATAGGAAAGTATTTTTAAAAGAAATTTCATCAAACACTTAAAAAAAATAAAAGCATACTTTGAATTAAATTTTAAGTTTGTGAAGCTACAAATCTCATGGTATGCATAGGTATAGTCATATTGATTTTAAGTAAAATAAATTAATTATATTGTTCAAGATGGTTTTAGAATTTCATAAAAAGAACCAATAAAATAAAACAAATAATGCCAAATGTTACATAATTTACAATCCATTTTTTTTAATTCTTCAAAAGAAAATATTCATTTTTTTTAATTTGATTCCATTATATTATACTTTGTGTACATTTTTTATATTCATATTGTTATTGTAGGTGGAAAATAAACCATTATCATTATTATTACTACTTTGGTTTCTAATTCATGTTATTTAAGTAATTATTTTTTTTTAATTGCCTAAAGATTAAAACAGAATAACACAGTGGACTAATTATATAAAAAGCCCAGACTTACAAGTTTATAAATTTTAATGGTGAGTTAATTAAATTTGAATTTGTTAAAAAGTTTTACAAGAAAAAGAGGGACTTCACCTTGGAGCTAAACTTAGAAGGCAACACATTAACTTCTACAAACAGAAAATGAAAGTAKAGCTAGCAACGCAATTTTTAAGTCGTTCTGTATTAGAGGCATAATTTATTGTATGGATAAGCTACAATTAAAACATTTTATTCACTGTGGTCCAATTGTACAATTTATATCATTGATTAATAACACTATTTTACAATTAATTAAATGTCTTCATAAATAACTTAATATTCATTGATGAGATCCCACTTCTAGACTCTCAACAAAAGTCTGGTTTTATAGGCTTATTAATCGGACTGAAAGCTCTAATAGTTACGTATGACGAATATATTGTTAAAGGCAATTTAAAATTCATTCCTACTTATAAGACAGGAGCATATTGGGTTGGTTTTTGGGACAGTTCGATCTCAAGGGGGGTACAATATTATCCCACTTGCAGGCACTCCACTGCTGCATATAAAGCAAAAATTAATACATGCAGAAGTGAGAGATGGTGGAGCTGTGAACTGTATACCCCTTGATGACATTAATATATTAAATATTAGTTCCAAAGCCAAAATTCCAGAACATATTATTAATGAATCTGTAGTAAATCGTATAAAAATGAAGATTATACTCAGGACAATATTAACATAACCACATCTTGTATTATAATATCGATATCGATAGGTGATGGAACGTTATAGTAAATAATTACCATAATGATGCGCTCAAGTAGTTTTTAACTGTTTGTTTTTTTATAAGTTTGAATGACTGTAACGTCATGCTCACCGATGAAAGGATATATATCATGTAATGTTTTTTTCCATGTATCATATAATCTTTTAAATCCAATAGGTTTCTACGGCGTTCTAGTAAGCCGCAATTTTACCAAGTGGGCTTCCCTACAATATGAAATATTATACAATACCTTTTTGCCTGATCTTTCGACACATAGTTGATTTCACATCGGGCATAAATTCCAATCGCTGCTGTTTGCAGTCGGTTATGGCAAAAGTTGTATTATCGAAAGGATCAGAACATTTTGGATCAGCGTCTGATCTGCAGTCCCAACATTTAATGGCATACCCTTAAAATTAATTAAGAAATACAAAAATGGGTGAGGTCACTTTCAATTAAACCATGATTAATAAGACATACCTTGCTGTATAGCTATTAAAAACACTGCAGATGCTGCAACTATATACATAACGTACACTTTCATCGTTGTTTGTACTTACAGTCACTTAAGTATACATAAAAATGGTGTAATAAGCTACATTAATTCTGTTTTCTCTATGCTCCAAACGTAAACAATTTTGTCAATATTGGTTAAGTTGGCCGTTGACGCAATCCGTCACTTGTCAATTTACGAGAAGGCGTGGGAGATTTGAAAATTGAAAGCAACGGAAAACCTACAAATTCCTAGTGTATAGCTATTTTTTTTTTAATGCAGTTGCTACAAATTGCCTGCCATTTGTAAAAAAATTGCCGATGAAGCTTTGATATTACTGCTATCTTTTTATTACAGTTGTGTTATAATCTTGTATATCGATTTCTCTCCTTTTAACAAAATGGGGCGTGGTAGTCGGTTGATTATGTAGGACCAAATGCAATCGCGCTAGTTGGGTTGCCTGCACAATAGGGTTTTATTTTAAATAGTGATACCTCTAAACGTTTGGGGTGATACCTACATCTTACTCTCATGGGAACAGAATTATGTTAATTACTATATCAATCCGCCCCTATAATTCTCCAATTTGGTACTTGTAATAAGCATTTGATTTGAAATAATACGGGTACTTTGTTATTACTAGCCTTTATTACATGTATAAAATAATTTAAATACATAACTAGAATTAGTTTTAACAAGAAACGTACATTAAGTCACGAAAAACGCTATTTACAAACTGTAAGGATGGACATGTCGTTTGTACTTTAACAGATCCTTAGAAACGGGAGTGTTAAGAAATTCACAATACTGTTCTATGATCCTATGAATACATGTTTATTATTACAGTTTATTTGCGCAAAAACAACAACAGCAGGGCGGGTATCAGGACAGCCAGTAGCCCTTTTTGGAGACCAGTAGCGCCGTTACAACCATCGTAATCGCAGTATTCGCAGAAATCAATGGATATGCTGCTACCAGTGGTTTCGTGGCTGCAGGTACCTGGTCTGGTGTTTCTTGGAACGGTTGCGCACTGTCTGATGACCACTTGTTGAGAAGAACTCGTATCTGTAGCGAAATAATGATTGCCGCTTAATTGATCTGTCATTTTTTTGCAAATTTGGAATAAATATGATGCTTAGGAAAACTCATTAGAATTTATATACACAAATATTGCAAATCTGTTAAAAAATGTAATGCAACATAAAGTATAACACAAAATCTGTAATCAAGAGATAAATAGACCAGAAATGATGATAATAAAAACTGACAAATTTATAGGAAAGAAAAACTTTCAACAAGGAATCCAAAAATGCAAGTCAAAATTATGAGCTTAAAAGTGAAAATTTTGAGATCTGTATCTGAGGTTTTATTTATGTATGTGGCACCATTACCCAGTAGTATTTTTCAAATGTAGTAAAGACTAAAGAGTACCTTTCTTATAGGTTACCGTTTTATAGTTATAATACACATTTGAAATAATTTTGTTTCCTACAAGGTTGTTGACAACTTTTGTCGTCAACAAGGATGACACGACCTAGCTCTAAGGTCTATGCCTGTTTCACAAGGTTTATAATTAATAATAATTTACTCATTACGATTATAAGTGCTCTACAGCGCACCTAATAAACCTTGACTTCTTCAAAGCGAAAGGAGTAATAGATCGTTTGAATATGCGCGCAGTTATTTCTATAATGATTATCATGTTTATTTGAAGCAACAGCTTAAACCAAAACATATTACGTAGTTTAAAAGTATGAGTGTACTTCCGGATAGAATTTACGAATTGTCTTGACTAAATTAACCTAACACGTGCTGGAACTAACAATTTGGCTCAGTTGTATTCTAGGCGATCAAGTTATTAAATGTATCCTGATTTAACTGCAAAAATGTTAGCTTGCGGCGTGCTGACAATACCGGTTTGAGCAATTTGTTGTTTAAACTTTGCACCTATCGTCACCACTGTTAGTAATTTCATATATATGTCTCATGATATTTTTCATGTTTATCTCATAGAGGTCGTACAGACTTCATACTCAGAAATTAATATGATGTAAAAACTCGCACGCAAACATTTCCTTCACTAAAGATCACAAATGGGTTTTTTTTTCTGTGAAGCTGTGTCAGTCAGGATACGGTATTTGCGATTTTCTATTATTCTTGGATGACAAAATAGCTTCAGCAATAAACGAAGTAGGAATTTCACATTAAATGTTTCCAAATGCCCTCCATGCGAGAAATATATTATACTCTATGTTTTATATTAATTATTTTTCACTAAAGTTAAATTTTTTGTTACTTAGTTTGTTAATTGTATCGAAAGTATTAAAAAGTATCGAACGTATTTAAAAAATTGAAAGTACTCAAAAATATAGAAAGTATTTAAAAGTATCGAATACATAAAAGTATTTGAAGTAATCAAAATATCAAATGTATTGAAAATATCGAAGTACTGAATTCATTTAAAGGATGAAAAGCATCATTAGTATTGCAGCATCCAAAGTGTCGTTGGTGTTAAAAGTAATGAAAATATTAAAAGTTGGAAAAGTACTTGTCAAAAATAGTAGCGACCAGAATATTGACAGCATCAAAGGTTTGATTTTCGATATTTTTAATACTCCCGGACTTTCGATACTTTGATAATTTCAATACTTCAGGCACTTTCGATAGTTCGATACTCTTGACACTTTCGATACCTTTGAGAAGTATCGATGCCGCACCGGTATCGAATATCGATACCTATCTAATGGTATCGCCCAGCCCTATAATTGACAAGTTATTTCAAGATATAACCCATTTAAAAACCTAAAATTGTAGCACATTCAAAGGTGCATTCATTGTGAAACATCCTGAWTCAATACGCWATATTAGTGCTGACGTAATAATGGCCATTTTTCTGCGGTACGTCAAAGTCCTGGATCCACAAACCGAGTTGTCATAACGTGCATAACGGACCTCTGTGTTAGGTGCAATTTTGTGACTTTAAAAGTATATTTAGAAGTGTTACTGTGCTTATTTGAGTAGCTTACACTCTTTAGTTTTTCTTTACTAGTATTACAAACCGAAGTTACATTTAGTTTAGATCCTGGATCAAAACAAACCAAGTTGTCATAACGTGCATAAGGGTGCAATTTTTTATTGTTAAATGAATATTTTAAAGTGTTACTGTGTATGATTGAGTAGCTGACACTCCTTCGCTTTACTTAGCAAGTATTACAAACGAAAATTACATTTAGTTACATTGTAGGTACTGCTGAAAAGCTTAACCTATAACGCTGTTATCTCTTTGACAATGACCGTTCTAGATCGAAACGATCGTCAGGGTTATCTGATAAATCAAGTGAGACAAAGCACATACGTTCAATCAGCTTGTTTCCAAGCTACCTAATTGATTTGAATTGTCTGTACTTAATTTTGAGTTGGAAATTTAAAAACCTTTGTTAAGAAGCCTTTTTGTCGTTATTTAGCACTTTATCACAAAGGCAACTTTTAGGCAAAGTTGTCATCGCGCTTTTTACTTCAACCAAATACTTACAGCTTTGCTTCTTCTTAACGCAGACTGCTTTTTGGTCACTCAAATAAATGTTTCCGCCTTCAGGGCATTCCTGCAAATAAGGAGTTGTGGCCGGCCTGATTCCTGTCTCGTAATTGACTGCTACGGGGTTTTGGAATCTATACTGGAAGTTTGTCGCGTTGAAGTGGTCCCGACAGTTGAGGTCCATATCTGACGAGCACGACCAGCATCTTAGGGAAACAACTGAAAAAGAAAAACTTGCGTAAATAATGTGATCACAGATAAGTAGAACAAAGATGTATAATAGTATTATTTTGTGACGGTTTTATTAGGTCAACACATTCGATATTCAACACGCATTATTGTTACCTGTTGTATCATCATTTAATTTAATGTATCTGTGCATAGCAAAATTTTGATTTGCTGTTGGCACCATGCGCTTGTTATGATCGTAATCATGTGCAGAAAAGTCACGGTGAAAATGAATATGAGCACAGAGAATTTTGGCTCTTGTTTGTGATAAATTTGTTTATACCATCTTTTTCTTTTGATTAAAACGTGTGTAATTTTTCATAAAAAATGGCCCTGACGGTAGTACAGTTATTGCGCTGCAACCCAATGCTGTACTTTTTGCATCTTATTTTGGTTGTTTATATGATCGGTAGCAATCGTTTCATTGAGCATTTTTACTTACCGTTTCTGTGAATCTACCCTAAAAAACACAATGTAAAATAATTGCCAAGTTATGTGTTATCAAACTCGTATATATACTGGTTTTAGTCCTACTAATTACTCTAGCCATATCTTGAAGTCAGAGACTATATCGTTATCTGATATTGCTAATAATGAGTTAGTCCCTCTAGCGAAATCGCCGAAAAGAAGTACAAACTATGACTATTGTGGACTTTAAATTCTTTAACAACTTAACTCTAACAACTGTTGAGTTGGCACAAATTCATGAAATTTCACAGAAATCTGTCCAAAAAGTACTAAATAAACATTCTGCATAGCTGACTGCATATAATTGAGATCGAAGGCTGTACCTTTACGAAATTTGAATTTTTGAATTTGAATTCCTGGAAAAATTTGTTTTCAAACGTATCTCAACTTAATCTAGCCATTAAAAAACATGCTTTCCAAATAACGAAGTTATATGGAGATTCCGGAACTTTGTACTTTGTAATATTTGCAGAAGGGAGCTTCTATTTAGCTGTTGGAAGAATAAAAATCTTGCAGGAAATGAGTACAAGTCACCTGACAAAATTTGATATCCTAGTCGGCCCCTGACAGTTATGTTGATTAACGTAAGGTCACTGTATCCAATACAGTACTATTAGTTTTACGACAGGATTGAATTCTGTTCGTAAGAAGTCAGTTTAACCGAAACTTGCAAGACAACATAAATCACCTGATATCAAGTCGTAAACCATGTGCTGATGAGATAGACGAGCTTCGCTGAGCACCCATAGACCCAGTGTTGGTAGGCAGGTCGGATTAAATTATGTTGTGGATGACTAACTGAGTTAGTGACATGATCTTGATGAACTTTCATCCTTTTACTTGCTCATTGTGGCCATAGTCAACAAAAGTAGAGGATGTTAAAAACATCCTGTTGACTCAGGCCATAGGTGGCGGTTTCCAACTTTTCTTTTCTTTAGGCACGCACTGCAGGTGTTTGATAAGCAAGACAGCAAAATCGTGGGTACATAAAAACAGCTATGACGTAATTAGTAAGTCAGTTCTMCAGGTTAGTTTAACGAAATTTGGAAATCTCTTTTGCAGTTCTGTCTTACTAACACTGAATCCTAATACAGTTCTGGCTAATTTTTGCACACAACTGTAGTACACAACAAAATTGATAATATGAGATCCTTAAACATATTCTTTAAAGTGTATGTAATAGGAGCATACCCTGATTCTTGCTATGATAATAGTTCGTCAATTATTGACCGGAATATAGAAGCAAGCAGCGTTAGTTTCCATCAAGTCCTGTCATAAAATTTAAAATCTTCTCGGTATTATTTATATATTAATAATAATTTGATGTATTGCAGATTATGTTATATTATATATATATATATATATATATATATATATAAAATTAATGGAGATACTCGCCGGACGATATTGTATATAATATAATTCAATAATTGGGTGACCCGGCTGGCTTGGGCATTAAAATATAGCGAAGCTAGTCGTGCTAATTGTTTATATTTCGGGTCTCTTGTGACCCTTTATCAAAACAACTACAAATTAACAAAACCAGTATTATACAAAAACATAACAAATTCTTGTAAAAAACTTACAGCACAAAGCCAACAATAAGAAAGCAAAACTCGATATTCTCGCACAACGTTCTTCTACTGTATATCTGTGGCAACTTCACTAAAAGGAAATATAAACCAAAAATCCAAAAAAAACCTTTTATAATTTTGTGATATGACATAATTTCAAATTTTTGACAAAAGTATTGACAACTATTACAAACAAAACGCGACATCCACCAAACTGCATATAGAATGGAAATACCAAAAAAAAATATATTTAATAATAACGACAAGAAACCCACAGTATGAGAGAAAAAAAATAATATAATAAAAATAATGATTATAATTGAAAGAAAAGCAAGCATAACTAATCATGAAAAGAATCCACACCTAATCAGGATGTAACTGTGGTTTTCGACACGAGTCTAATTGAAACAAATATTTATATATAATACTTAAATTGTCTACGTCTGATTTTTTATTAACAGTATTATCACGCTCATATACACAACACATCTCCATAAAAAGTCTTTTTTTTGTAGTTTTTTTCAATAGTTAATACTTTGGGATTGTTAAAATCAAAATTGTGACCTAGGTCCACTGCGTGTTGAGCAAGAGCACATCTCTGGGGTCTAAGTTTTGTGTCGCTTTTGTGTCCAGTTATCCTTTGCCTAAGCGATTGTTTTGATTGACCGATGTATACTTGTTGGCAATCAAAGCAATTTATAAGATAAACGATATTATGAAGATCCAGTCTGTCTATACTGTCTTTTAATTTAGAAAAGAGAGATAAGTTAGTTTTAACATTGTAACACGCGATCTTTATATGTTTAACAGACCTAAATATTTTCTTAATTTTTGTTGTTAAGGATGTAATAAAAGGAAAAGGTGTAAAAACCACCTGTTGATCACTAGGGTCTAAGTTAGGTACATTTGTGATGGTAGATCTTCGTATTTCACTAAACAGAAGGTTCCTAAGAAAAGGTTTCGGAAAGCCATTCTCCACCATGATATTAAACAATCGCTGAAGTGAGGAGTGAGTCAGGGACGGATGAGTAATTTTTTTATATATATATATATACCAAATGTGAGAATTCCAATAAAACTTCTTCTACAATGAACAATAGAAAAACATAATTAGAATAATAAGAAAAATAGCCAAATATATACAGTGTACGTCATAAAAATTATTTTGGCATAAAATTTTTGAAAAAAAAACCTGTCTTGATACTAAGCAGTTTTAAAATGAAATACATTCAAAACGCAGTAGAATTTGCTTATTAGGGTTCCATCAGAATTATCTTTTTTATTAGGATAGGTTTAATAAATATATATACCTTGCACTTAAATGTTTCTAGTATTTTATTAATTGGTTCATATAGTGCTTGTTGATGTTAATCATTTGTTTAATTAGTCTTTTCTTATATACTGATTCTCAAGATAATATTTATTTTTTTTCAAAATCAATGCTATGTTAAAAAATAAAAAGCATAATTTACTAAAACAAATCTTTTTGACAATTCTTTATATCGTTTTTATGCTAAGATACTTTTAATTCTAACCATTCTGAAGTTTGCAGTTTACGAGCAGTTGTTACAGTTTAACTTATAGATTACGTTTGAACATAATGATTAGAGAGTCTTAGTTTTAAATTTTGTGTTCAGGTTGGCTACAGTTTTAATAATTTTAAAATTAATTTTTGTATTTTTGTCTTAATTTTTATGTATTTTGTAATTTAGAAGACCTATTGAAGGAAGCAAACAATTCCCCAGGTATACCGGATATAAAGAGATAATAACATAATCTACCTCCTTAGTTGATGGAAATCCGCAATACATCAATAAAAAAATTAATATCACCCAAGGACCGTGAAAAACATACATATACATAAAAATGTGGGATTTTATGACACTTTATATATTATACACATAGCTACATAGGTAATGAATTTTGAGGGAATTTGACCTAGTGGTTAAAAATCAATGAGTACTCTATATCATGCCAAGCTTTCGCCTGCTATATTCGTCTTCTTCAGGCCTTAAAAGTAAAACTTTTGTGTATAATCCGAAGAGTAGACACTAATTTAGAACTAACGGATTCACGTGATAATCCACTGACAATTTGAATTCATCGCGAATTCACCAAGTTTGAACCAGATTCTTGATATTTGGCAACAAGATTTCGAATGCACTTATGATGGACGTAGTGCCTTTCATTCAAAACCGCCAGTGTAGGTACGCTGATAACATTGATTTCAAACAAACTAGGTACTCTTTATTTGACTGATTCTCAAGACTAACATTTTTTCTATGATTAATGAAAAATTGTTATCGAATTTCAAACAATGTCCATAAAATGCCGATAGTTGTCAGCGTTTAATTTTTGTTATTACTCGCTTTCGATTTCTTTCGTCCCAAGTGATACAATACATTTGCGCCTACGATCCTGTAGTGAATGGGCCGACAGAGTTTCATCAGTAAAGCGTCGTATCGATCAGAACCAAAAGCTTCAAACGCAAAAAATTCGGCTAGTTTTATGAGGAAATACCTGCATTGCTACATCCCGAATTAAAGTAGGTACCTATAGCAACCAAATATGAGTTTTTCCACTTTCTTTGCTGTTTTATCGTCCTCGAATAGTGATTTATGCCGAAAAAACGTGCACCGGCTGTTTATCATTGCTGTTTTTGTATGACTATAAAATTAACAGTTTTCATCTGACGTGTTCGTATGGCGTAGTCGAAAACAAGGTTGCTTAGCAAATTAGCTTAATAAAGTGCATGAGTAATTTTTTAATGCGATGATTAGTAGCAGGGATGGGCAACGATGAAACAAAATTTACGCGTAACTGACACGCGAGTTGTGTTACGAAAATTAATCACCGATTTATATTGGGTGGTCGATTTTTGCTAGGTATCCAAGGACGAGGGGAGCAAAAAGATTTACGGTCGGATGTTAAATAACTGATCATATGCCATCTTAGGTGACCCCTGTTTTAGCTAAACGAAAAAACTTTGCAATGATTATTATGATCGTAGGTTTTGCATTATGGTTTGTAATATCAAAATCTATTTCGTCTGATCAATCAGTGCATTAATGTAGTACACTCGCAATATTTTAGCAATACGTTACAAAATTAAGTATAGTTTTACTACARTAAATCTTTATTATTATTGTCGCCTCAATGATATTACAATGAATATTAGAGAAAGTTATCGGGCTAGCAAGTCAATATATGTTATTAAAAGAGGTATTGCGAGCTTTGACTGGGAATCGAACCCGGAACGTTTTGATTGCTACTCAAATGCGCTATCACTGCACAACCACAGCCCTATTCAGATTCGAGTTAACTTTATAAGTATATGCCACTTTGACGTTGATTCCGAATGCATCTTTGGTGGTGCAATGCTAGCACATTTGACTAGTAATCAAAAGATCCCGGGTTCGATTCCCAGTCAAAACTTTTTCAGTTGCATATATAGGACTGAGAGCTCATTTTTATAATACTGTTGAAAACTGTAAATGCCCTAATTTACTAATTATTCACAATCAATTTTTGTATTAACTAAAGCTAATTTTAGTTATACTACGTACCTGCTTAACCACTGATCTCTAAATAACTGGATGTCGCATAAGCCATTCAAAACTGCGATA
The DNA here is from genome assembly GCA_025024175.1 of Rhyzopertha dominica. Classification (NCBI taxonomy): domain Eukaryota; kingdom Metazoa; phylum Arthropoda; class Insecta; order Coleoptera; family Bostrichidae; genus Rhyzopertha; species Rhyzopertha dominica. The sequence continues at coordinate 6,827,423 of QCXZ01000053.1, read as the reverse complement.
AATAGCCACCATGCCGCTGGTACTCGTACTATCAATTTAACGGCGCGTTCAAATTTAGGTTAGATCCTTAACTATATAATATGGTTGTGAGTAAACGTAACATCCAGTTTGTACGGTACATGTTTCTTACTCAAACACTACAACGATCATCTTTTGGAAATCTGCAGACAGATGATGAGTTCACGATTTTAACCGTCAATCATTAACGTTATATTTACCGCAGAAGCAAACCTTTGTCAAAATTTTAGTACAAGGACCAGCGGCTAGGCGCTAAAGTGGCTTAAATCTATCACAAATAATTTACATGCATTTTGGTATGTAAGCGACATCCAGTTATTTAGAGATCAGTGTGCTTAACTCAGTATGCTGTTCAAGCATTTTTTTAATTAATTTAATTTTTAATTTAATTAACCTTTAAGAACGTCGATAATAATTTGGCGCCTTAACTGATTGAAGTATACTGAATCGTAATCAAACAAACAATGCGCCGTTATTTTTATCGAACGTGAGGAGGTTAGTAATGTTACTTATTTAATGACATTAGATATTTAAATGAATAATGCATGCTGATTTGACAGATCATAGATGTCATTACAACACACTTTCATTCAACAAAACTGTTACAGTTTTTATACATAATAAATTTAAGCTTTCAAAAAATAATGGTACTTAGGAATCCATTTCGGAGAAATGGTTGATGCTATGGAACCAGTCATGTGTTATTATGTGTTGTATTTGCATATTGGAAAGCACCCTGTTTTCTGGTAATATTTTGAACTATGATATTTTTTGGGTGTCACAATTTATTTCAAAACGTGTAACCTTAAAGATAAACTACATTGAGAAATACGTTTGTTGATAATATTTATTTATTTCCAGCGAAAGGCCTAATTTGAAAATTTGATGTAACTAAAAACCAAAAAACTGTTTTATTTAAACTGGTAGCAAGACCTCCTTGCACTTACTAATTATTGCGTGTGACTTTAGAAAAGTAAGTCACTAAATATAAGGGAGATTTAATTGGTGAACTAGTTATTTTACAAAACAGCACCATTCAAAAACCACTCCGTTGACTAATTATATCTAAACATGTTCCCAAAATTTCAACAAAATTTCACTGTACATAAATGAGGTATAACGATATTTCGCAATGTTAGTCGTTTATTTACAGGCAATTTTTTTTTAATGTTGGGAACTCGTTTAGATATAATTAGTCTATGGAGCTACATTTCATTTTTTTTCTAAAAGTAAGTATGAACAGAAATATTACACAAAACATCTAAAATTACTCATACATTTGCACCTTGATTGAGGAGCCCTCTTAAAGTTTTTAAAATTTAATACAGCTTTTTCTTTAACATTTATATTACAAACTTGCATAACCTATTTTAGTAAGTCATGTCATGCCATGTCATATTTTAGTAACGGTTTTCTCACTTCTTTGGGGCATAAATCATAAAACATATGTTTCCAAGTATTCCCTTCCATGACTATATATACTTCTATTGTTTGCATGCCATCAAATTCGGAACCGCTTACTTCACATACAAGTTGATTTTCTCAAAAGAAAGATATTTACTATAACTACTTAGTACTTGCTACTTGTTGCTTACATCAATGTGCATAATTCAGCAATGATAACTGTTTGTATACTCTGTTAAAATAGCCCAATAAAATAGACTGGTTAATGAAAGGGTTGCAATAAAAGAACAAGAGTAGCGAATGAAATTACTCGTCTATTTTTTTTTGTAGACAAAAAAGACAATAAAATCAAAATTTACAGTCATTGAAGCGATTATTTGATAGATTCAGGACCACAAAGTGTTTTTGACAGCACTCTTGTTTTACCTGTCTTCTGTCATTAATTAACTATTTTTAAACAAGTTATTTTTCTTGAGAGATTCTTTTAATTAACTTAATTACAACAAGGCAGTATTTCGCTTAGTTAACAAGCGATAAAATAATATTGACATTTGAAACGTTTTGAGCAGAAGTGATGATGAACACCATTAAAAAAACTAAATGTGTGTACATTTATGTTTTATCTACATAATGCTGTTTTCTACAGTAGACTTTCGAAGTAGAATATTACATAGTTTACGCATAGATAATAGCGGAATCTATATGGTGTATTCTTCATGCCCATCACTGCCCAAGGATCACCATAGCAATTCATTAAAAATTAGTCGTTAGTGGTTCGTAATGCTGCAATATCGTCTCGAACAATCAGAAGACGTTTAAATGAAGCCGAATTAAGCAGCAGGAGACCGGCATGGAACCTACCAGAGAGCACAATGCTCAAAGGCTGCGTTTTGACAGAAATTATCAACGTTGGTCTGTGGAATATTGGAAGAAGGTTTTATTTACCGAGGAAGCAAGAGTAGATTTTAAATCTCCTGGTGAAATAAGATTCGATAACTGTTAAAATTGAGTTTTACCATCTTATACTTCACATTAAAATGTTAAGTTTGCACAGTTTTGTAGTAGAGGTAATTGTAGTATATTGCAAACTCACAATTTGGCGAGGGGTGTGGGGCCGGAGGTTGTACAGCTTGATTTTGCCTATATCGCCGAAAACGGTACTAAAGGTCCATTTTCTTTTTAAATGGGTCACCCTGAATAATACTCGGTTTAGTAAATCAAACCGTTAGTTGGCCAAATGTACAAGAACCACTTTCAACAAAGCACTTCCAAATTGCTACATTCTGTGTGTGGCGATTGTTCTCTAAATTCGGTGTCTGCGTCACTAAATAAAGCGCTAATTCGCAAATATTTAGACAAGACCTGTCGGAAACAGAGCAAAATCACCAAGGCATTCATCAGCACACCTGAGTTAGCTAAGGTGTAAACAATACAAGCACTGCGCAATACCACGATGACAATTAAACATTTCAAGGTATTTTCCATGTGAATGCGTGCGAGTGCCACAATTTTCTCCGATGAAAAACCACTGAAGGTGCGACAGCAAAAAATTAATGATTGCGTCCAGGCATGCGCGTCCGTTTTGGTTTTGAATAGTTCGAAATTTGTTTCGAAACTGCTCTACGGGAGTGTATAAGCTCCATTTATAATTGATATTTTCCCAAGGTTATGTTTTCTTCTTGTTGATTCCGGAATTTTCTAACGAGAAGGTTGTATGGTTACTTATATATACTTGGTTTTTTTCTCATAGACAATGTGATTTGAATTCAAGGTAAAGCGACGAACTAGGTACTGTTGTCATAACGAGAAAATCTTTCGTTGCCAATGCGGAACCAGTAACTAACGTGTTTGTTTGCTGTTTTGCATACAGTGGTGACGTAATGGTTTTTACGTAACGTATGTAATAAAAAGAAATCAACATGGATTTTAGTCGAACGGATTGTGGACTGATGTCTATATAATTTTGTTAATAATCACATGGAATTCTGGAAACAGATATATAATTTCAGTTTTTGTCTGAATTGCTTTTAAATAATGTTTTTTCCCATATTCTATACCTAGATATTTAGGAGAAAACTTTAAAAGGACGCAATAGTTATTATTTTAATATTGTTGATGATACCTCTAATATAATTTCAGTTAAGCGAAAGCACTTTTTTTAACTGAAAATCTTTTAAATACATTTCTTGGGGAAGAAAGCTCTTTAAGTTTATATAGGTCTGCTTTATTATTTTATTAAATATACGAGTATGTTAAATCAATTAAGAAAATGTAGCTGAACAAACAATCTGGGCAAAAATGAAAAGCAATTTTCAAACTACCAACACAAATTAGCGTTGAAATAAATAATTTTAGAATGGGTTTAAACAAACTGTCCAATGTAGAAGTATTTATATTTATATAGTTATTAAATTATCTTAGATGTGCATTGCCTTTAATTATAAAGATTTGTCCAATATAAACAAAATTACATTCATTACATGACAAGCTATACATGCCTGAATAATTTAAAAATGAAATTTTATCTTTACTATTGAGCAAACGGGAACGATGCTGCCTACAGTAGAAAATGCAATCTTGGAATAAAAATAGAACTTGGCCAGTAAACTTAAGGGGGTACCAAATTTGAGTTTCTTTTCACTAGTGATGCTGTTAAAAGAAAACTTAAATTTTGTTAAGTATTAGAGTATCATCTTTAGCCCTGAAAATCTACAGACGATGCAGTAGCAGCACCGGTTATGTGATCTAACTTATAAAACAAAACCCAGTTTGACTTATGACACTATAAACAATGGAAAAACTTGAACAGCTATTTATCACAGAACGCAGATATTAAGGATAGACGACACTGTGCAAATCCCTTATGAAGTTCCGCAAGGTACTGTCGCGGGCCCTTCACTATTTATCGTATATTTAAACGAGTTATTGTTAATCAATTAAGAAAATGAATCTTAACAGTGCGAATGCCAACTAGTGGGAAGATTAAATGCCTATATAGAAAACACCATAGTTATTTACTAAGAAGACGGCCCTTGGGATAAGTTAATTGAAGAAGTAATCATGGTTTGTTGGAAACCTCCAACTTGTTTTTAAAAAACGAGTATCCTGAGTTTATTCCACTGTTTGGCGTTTGTTGCATGATGTAGAAAACCAAACTAACCTCGTCGCAGGGTTTCGTTTTCTAGTCTCTCTCTCTTTAGAGCGACATTTGTACTTGATTTATTTAAAAGTTACTAAAACTTTTGTGGTTTTGTGTGCAGCGATGGGTATGTAAGCATAATTTTAATTTGTACTGTAATAAGCTGGTAAACTAAAAATTCTGAACAACCCCGTTTTTCTTGTTTTTCACTAAAAAAAAGACAAAAGTCGGCATTCAACTATGAAGTAATATTTATTATACGGGGTAAAGCTCAAAAATATTTATAAAAAAACTTTATTTGCAAAATATTATAATTTGCTAAAAAATTGAACACTCACAATCCTATTTTTAAGGAGTTCAAAAAGACCTACAATTTGACATATAACTTAAAGTTGTACCTAAAAGAATAAAGAAAATACGAGCCTGGGGAGATTTAGCTGGCGGACCCCGTATAGGACGTGATGCTAAGTAATTAAGATATTTAATAATTTTTCGCAATTGCTAAATTATTTTTGTTCTACAGATTAGCTTGACTTACGACAAAGTTGGAGCTGTTACTTTTCATTAAAGAGAGAGAAATATTTTTCATCCTTAGAAGTAATCAGCTTATTATAAACTACTATTAACAATTACTAGTGATATTAATGACACAGATTAATAATAACTAAAAAAATTTAGTTATAAAGAAATTTTCTTCAATTATGCATAAGAATTGAGCCTAATTCTTAACATTAGATAAAATTCCAGCTGATTATTGGTAACTTAACTTAATCATGATATAAGAAGCGTTAAAATTCAGTATAATTAACAATAATTAGGCATATTGACCTCAATTGTGAAAATCATACTTTATCATATTAACAGTACACTTGGCCAAATCATTCAAAGACTCTCGAAGCGTTAGCCAGTTTTCTTTTTCAAAATTACACCAAACGTCTCTTAATGCTTCTTTTATGTCATTTACTGTCATGTATTATTTATTAGTGCAAATGCTTCAAAGACAAAAACATGCGTTAGTTTACAGATCATCGTTATTTAAAAACGATTTCATCAGATGTTTTTAAAGAACATGTAGTTATTACCACCTCCAAAATAATGTTTGCTGGAAAGACCGGTTTTGCAAGAAGAAACAGGCATTTCTGAAGATTCTAGATGACCTTTTTAATAAAATTATTTCTGATTAAATAACGTGTTATTTGCTTCACATTCTTGGAGCATTCGATTACAAATGTTTTTGCCACCAAAATTATTGGTCTTCTGTTATGGAATCCTTACTTATTCATATTATTGCGAGTAGGCTTTTATAGATAATGTGTTACATTTTTTTGTAAGTCGCCGTGAATTTCTGAACTAAATTTTGCTAATTATTGACAAACCCTTAAAATGAATTAATTATTGTTAATATAGATTTTTCTGCTATTGTACCTACATTGTGCGTATCAATTATTAACTATAATTAAATTGTATGTCTACGCTATGTTCTCTGGTTAGCCACATCAGTTTTCGAATAAATTGGGCAAGGGGCAAGCACGATAACCTATTAAATTCTTTTTATATCCCATCTCTGAGTCCAAAAAAAATATATTTAAGCATTTTAAATTAAATTGTTTGCTGCAAATTCAAAAAGGCGAAGAAGAAAGAACAATCACAGCGATTTAAAAAAGAAAGCGTTTATTACGTTTGAAATCAAAGCGTGCTGAACACATTGCAGATCCTTCAAATAAAGGAAAAACTGTACTGAATCGCGATATTTTGTATAATTCCTTCTGGATCACTATAGTATAAACTCTTTTTATTGGAAGACTTTAAAAAATAATTAACTTTAAAACACTTGCAGAGTTTGTCATTCGACAACATATTTTGCATTTACGATCTTTGATAAATATTCTCAATGGTGCGAATTTAACCTTGTTAGCAAATTTTCACATTATTTCGGTCAACATTTGGCAAATTAGCGTACATCTACTAACACACAAAAATCCCGGCAGTCCATGACATAATATGTTTTTTTCGCGCGTAATACCAGTAATCAAAATTTGCGTGTTTCCACGCATTCCATCCTTACAATTCTTTAATTGCGCAAATAACTAACCGAGCGTTTAAATTTTCCGTAATTAAAAGCCTATACCTTCGGATCAGTGTAAACAAGGTCCATCGCCACGCTTTGAGGTTCCGCACAATAAAAATTATTCCCGGTAATAAAGGTCCCTGGGTAATTATTATCAAAACAGGATAGCTGTTTGGCGGTCACTTTCAAGAACGAACGGGAAAAAAATACTTACTTGATTTTACTCCTAGAAGAAACACGAAGATCGTGAGGAGTCCGGTAGCTTTGGAACCCACCATTGCGAGGTAGCACAGAACAACAATTAGATTACTACAAACACGTGAAGGTTTAATCCACGGGGCACTATTCCCTACAAAAGGTTTCTAACAAATAGTCACGAAGTGACCATTACGGAGTTTAAATGTGTATCGGCGCGCTTTTCCCCCCACCACGTGACCAAATAGTGTAACACGTACTAAGCGAGATTGGTTGGATKAAGACGGACAAATCTTTTTATGTGGGTGCTTTTGACTAATTTTATAAATTTATGCCGTTACGTCAATTTAAATACATATATAAATATACTTTTCACTAAGGGTACGGAGCGGTTATATCTTAAAAACCCCTCACGATATTGCTTTGAGGAAACATTTTTTGAATAAAAACGTAGCAGAGAAATTCGCTAAAGTTCCTAAATTTCCCACTAGGGAGCGTATTTGAACGCAAATAAATCCAAAATAGAAGATAGGAAAGTTTTCCATGTTGAATGGATTCGAGGGTGCATTCATTGTGAAACATCCTGAATCAATTAGGTAGCTTGGAAGCAAGCTGATTGAACATATGTGCTTTGTCTCACTTGATTTATCGAATAACTCTGACGATAGTTGCGACCACACGGTCATAGTCAAAGATATAACAGCGTTATACTAAACTCAGATGTGCAGAATTTTGTTTACGTCCCCTTTTTACAGGGGTTGCAAAGTACAATTGCAAAATTCTCTCTCAATATCAAAGGCGTACTGGACCTGGGAATTTCTATTTGTGTATTTGCCAAATATTTTTTCTAATGCTGAGCTTTTTTAATTTCCAAAAGTTCTAAAAGGTTCAGATCTTACTTTGATGTCGCTTTATCTAAGTAATGCTTATTTTTTATGTAATAGTCAGCAAAACCTGTTGTGCCTTTATTTGAATTTATATTCGCAACATATTCTTTAATTCTATTTTTAATAGCTCTACCTGATTGTCCTATGTATATGATGTCACATTGCATGCATTTTATTTGGTAAATGCCGTTTTTGTTCAATTTATTAGATTTTGGCTTATTGTTAACTAGAAACCTCCCAAATTGCACTTATTAACCTCCATTGCTTTCGACATAATTTACAGCGGCGAAAATATGTTCTTTTTCATTCATGTTAACATTGCACAGCATTCTTTGTATTCTACTTTATATTGCTTTTTAAGGATTTGGTCTACAACTTTTGGGTCGCATCCATTGTTAAAGGCTATTTGTTTAATTGTTGTCAATTCTTTCTTTTCTAAGTGTTATATTTATTATTCTGTTTATTAAACATAAAACACGGAATGCTTAATCTGTAATGATTGTATTGAGCAAGTCGGAATAATAACATCCGACTGTGTTGGTTTTCTATAAATTTCAGTCAATTTTACCATTTTTTACCGACATCAATAAGTCCAGAAAATGAAAAAAGCAAAAAGCTTCTCTTCGAAATTTGATATGAGAACTTCGGCCAAGACTGGAGAGAAAGGTTAACCCATTGGCAGTCCATCGTATTGCTTGTAGAATGTGTCATTGAACGTAAAATAACTTTGATCTATGCAAATTTCCACAATACTCAGTAGTTCAGTTTTTTCTGCTTTTGATAGGTGGCAGTTCTCTATTTTATTTTGTTAAAGGATTGTTAAAAGTCCATTTAAGGGGACAGAAGTGAAAAGATTAGACACGTCAAAGGACGCAAGAATAGCGTTATTTGGTATTGATTTTTTTTACCTTGTTCGCAAAACCTACGGAATTCTTCAAGCTGTATTTGGACTGGCATTAAATTAATTGTGTTAAAATGCTGTTGGCGAATTTGCACAATTTATACGATGGAGCATTAACGTAAGAAACTACCGGTCTCAGAGGTATTCCGTTTTTGTGAATTTTTGGGAGGCCATATAGAATTGGAGCTCGGGGGTTCATTATTCTTGATTCGTGCTTTTCTTCGTTTGATATCAAATGTTTTGAAGATTTTAAAATGCTAGTGACGTGTTTCTGGAACTGGGCTGTGGGATCTGGATAAAAACCTAGAAAAGTTGTTTGTGTTTAGTTTAGTAGTTTAGTATAACGTTGTTATCCCTTTGACAATGACCGTGTGGTCGAAACGATCGTCAGAGTTATCCGATAAATCAAGTGAGACAAAGCACAGACGTTCAATCAGCTTGTTTCCAAGCTACCTACTTAAAAGTTTCCTGTCAACATTTATGCTCTGGTTGCCATGGTAACGATGCTACAGAGTGAAATAACCGCCAAGCTTCTAGATGCTATATCTTCTAACCGTTTCAACCAAATTTAACGAACTGGGATTTATTTTACAGGGAATATCAAGAAGATTAATATTAATGGTATATTGTTCCAACATTACTTTCTCCAAATAGCTGTAGAGGACGCCATTGAAAAAAAAACTGTCATACTTTTCTCGAGTTCTCATGAAGTTTAAACAGGACTGTATATATCTTTCACTTCGTTTTGTAGACTATTATGTAAGAAAGCAGAATTGCATTTTTCCCGTTGTTTTGTAAGCTATTATTTGAGAAAAACTGGTAAAAACCTAAGATTGATAACTTTTCTCATTTTGAAAATGCTGTCATTGGCATGACAATCCGAGAAAAAATGAAACAAAACTTTTAGGTGATTAAACCGAGGTTCTAAAAATTTATCGGCAAATTTTGAGTTTATTTGCGTTTATTTGTGACATGATGTCAAATACGCCCCCRCCCTCGCGGGAAACTTAAGAACTCATTAATATTGTTAGTCTTTTCTCTAGTACATTTTTATCAAAAAATGTCTTTCCTTAGGTCGGTATCTTGAGCGGTTTTCATATTGTATTAAATTGAATATTGTAGTAATATTGTAATTTTTGTACTTACTTCTAGCGCTGAGATTATGTGCCTAATGTCTTATATATAAACGATTCTACAGTATAATAAATATCGCAAAAAATCTGTTTTGCTTCGTCGGTTTGAAAATTACTGACTGAACATAATAATAATTTTAAAACATTACATACAAAGCCAAATTCTTTGTCAACTATTTAAATCGAAAGTTTTATCTATTAATATATCCAGTGAAAAAATATATGTTTAAGTACTACTTAAATTCGCTATATCATTTCTTTTATTTATTGAATTAGAATTATAAAAACTGTGAACCATTTCTTGAAACCGTCTCTTTTTTAATAGAATTCTCGGTTACTAGGACAACGAGTAATAATATTAATTGCATATACTTACCTAATCTTAGTGTAGGAAATCAAGTTTTAGTTCAAGGTTAACCTTATCACAGATTGTGGACCCCAGGTACAATAATTACTAATAAAACTTATAACCACAAATATGATATTAAGTCGCAGATTAACAAAATACGTATTTGAAGGTATTTTATAAGTTGTTTATTCGTTTCTATTCTACATTCAGTCCTTTACATATAGTTCTGTCCAATTGCATTTCCTGGTATCCCTTTTCTTTGAGAAATTAGTAACCAAAAGTTATATATTATGTAATTCATTCATTCATTCATTTATTTGTCTATATTGCCTACAAAAGGACATGAGACACGTCACATCGTTATACGTAAGTATACAAGCACCAGATAATACATAATTATATAAAATGGATAGAAACAATATTCACAACAGTAAGTAATACAACAAGTAACATTTAACACATATTACATACATATTAGACTAACAAGTTTGCCTCTAGGTACTCCTCAACGGAATAAAAACTGTGTTTACGTAGCAATGTGGACACAGATTGCTTAAATTGTCTTATACCAGTAATACACTTGACACACTTTGGCAATTTATTAAACAATCTTATAGGCATCACCGATGGACTCATAGCAGTGAGACCTAATCTATGTGTAGGCGTAAGTATTCTATCTTTGTCTCTCATATGATAGAAGTCAGCTCCTGCTCTTTCCAAAGAGTAACCCGACGTTTTAATATAAAGGACCGAAGCTAGTATGTATAAAGACACCACAGTAAGCATTCCCAGCGATTTAAAAAGAGGTCTGCAAGAGTCACCCCTTTTTTTACCCAACATCGCACGCATAATCATTTTCTGCCCACGCATAACCCGACCAATTCCACGAGCGTTACCCCAGCAGAGAATTCCATAGTTAAGAGAGGACTGAACGTAACTATAATAGTATAGTCTCAAGTGATCCAAKTCTATCCTGTCCCTCAACTGGCGAATAATAAAACACTGAATAGCCAGGCTTTTTAAAATCTTGTTTATGTGGAAAGTCCAGGACAAACCCGAATCGACTGTGAGACCAAGGAACCTACACGACTCCTTCTGCTCAATTGTAATACTATTGATCTTGACAAGGAGGCTTTTGTCAATCCTCTTAGTGGAAAACAAAATTAGTTCCGTTTTTAAATTATTCAGGACCAAGCCATTGGTTGTACAATACTGCTGCACTGCTGCAACCGCACTGCATGCACTAGCACTCAAATTAGAAATATTTTTTTCGGATACGACTACACTGGTGTCGTCAGCATAAAGAACTGCGAATGTGTCGAGGTGTTTAACGAGGTCGTTAATGAAAATTATGAATAATAGTGGGCCTAGCAGACTGCCCTGTGGAACACCATGTGAAACCGATAGCGGCTCAGAGCACACAGTGTTTGCATCGTTACATCTCAAAGATACACTTTGATGTCTCCCTGTAAGATACGACCGCAGCCAATCCAATGGCGTACCTCTAATACCATACCCATAGCACTTAGACAACAGTAAATTGTGATCAATTACATCAAATGCCCTCCTCTGATCAAAGAATACCCCCGCAACAAGGGAACCCTGGTCCAAATTCTTTACTATGCAGTTATAAAAACTCAAGACAGCATCCTGCGTCGATTTACTTTTGCGGAATCCGAATTGTTGCCCCGAAAAAAAACTGTTCTTTTCTAAAAAGTTTAAAACTTTACTGTAATAGGCTTTCTCTAAGATTTTCGAAAAAACCGAGAGCAAGGAGATTCCGCGGTAGTTGCAAATATCATGTTTAGAGTTTTTCTTATAAACTGGTATAACGACAGCCGTCTTCAGTATCGATGGAAAAATTCCATGTTCAAAAGACATATTTATAAGATTAAGTATCGAACAATACATTCAAATTAAAAATATAGTAATTTGTACAAAGTAAATAATACGTAACTCTATCTACTGGTATATCATGTAAAAATTCATTGGTTCATCATGTAGGTAATGCTCGTATCAGCTTATATACGTTAGGAGAACTCTTACTAGTTATTTTATTTAAACGCTATACAATGGTTTTTAGCTTTTGCGATAAATACAAATATAATAATAGTTTACTACTTTTATTACAGTAAGTTACAACATTACATAAATCTCACTAAAATGTGAATTGACGTATAGAGCTACGAGTAGATACAGGTACCGATGACAAGGCATAAGTGCAGTAGGTTTATGCTATTATGTTTTACTGCCCTATATTTCGGGGGTAGCTCCCTAAACGGATTCAAACCGCTGCTACTTAGCGAAAAACCCAAAATTATTTTTGCATTTCTTTTTTAAATATCCGGTGCCGCGCAGTCTAAGCACGAATCACCTTGGCCTTGGACGCACGATCCGCAAATATTTCGTCAGTCCCACATTTCTTTAGATGCAACCTCTGACGGTTTTTAGTCGTCGAAGTCTAATAACGGCACAAGGATGCTATTTTGTTGCATTGCTAAATCACGTGGAATTTCAAATTAATTCAAATTATAAACGAGTGCTTTTTTAGAGCGAGATAATAACGAGAGGTTATCTATTGTCGTCAGGACGTATTCTAATTATTAACGTAATAGTTAATTATAGATCAGGAGGTGGGTTAAATTTGAACGTTTACTACATTGGCAACTGTACTTGACACAAACACAACGAATTACTGTTGCGTTACTCATAAATTTGAATAGGTAGATCGAAAATTATGGGAATTAAAACCTATCCCACGTCAACACGTAAATAAAATTGGATTACTGCCTTTGCACGCTTCGTTGTATTTATAAATGTGAGAAAATATAGGGGTAGCATGAATTATTGACCTTAATATACCCTTTATGTTGTGTGACTCCCTATAATCGTTAAAATACGAAGTTAGCTTTATGAAGATCTTTTCATAGGTACAAAAATTAGAGCTCGTCTTTTTATGAATGTGTCTGTTTACGTGAGACAGCTGTGCACTTCCGTGTATTAATAGATGTCTTTTTATAAAATAAACTGCTTTCCGATTTCCTACAACAGATTTTATGATTTGCATTTTTATAGCCTACCGCGTCCCAAAGTCTGTCTATCTATGAGATATGGCAATCAGAGAATAAATTTAAATGTTTTTAGAATTTTCATACCTAAGTACCTTTTGCTTCTAAGACAGAAAAGTTATTCATAGTGTTGGTTCTAGTGATGCCCACAAGACGAGACTGAAAAGTCTCGTCTTGTCTCGCCAGAAAATTGAAAGGTCTCGTCTCGTCTCATGTCTCAAGTCTCGCAAAATTTTCATGATTTTTCCTCTGTACGTGAAACGCATATAACTACAATTCCGCTTTTATTGCTATGAACAACAACTTGTTATTTAGCTGCCAAGAAAAACGAATATGATATCTAACATTTATCCTACCTCATGTACAGGGTGTCCTATTTTCGTTGTAATTGTAGAATATCTCGATAATTATTAATGCTGTACCTACCTTACCTTTTTCTTGTGAGCTGAGTTTAACATCGCCATTTTTGTATCATACTTTGTTTTAAAACTATATAGCCAACTTTTTTTTATTTATTTTATCTTGTTTTCTCAGAATTTATTAGGGGGTCATTTTTTGAGATACAACGCAAACTAGCATCTTTTTAAATAGGAACCATTTTTTGTTTTATTTTTACTAATTTTAGTAGTATTCCAATTTTATGTAATAATTAAACGATTTTAGAGTTTTCGTCAAAATGGATGTAAATATATAATGTTTTTCATTAGCGCCTTTAGGAAGTTTTATGTATGTATCTAAATAGGCACATGTTATTTTTAATGGATTCAAATTTTTACTTAATAATGTAAATTACATTGTGTGTTTTCTTATTCCATAGCTCTTGTATGTAAAAATAAAACCTGATTAATTTACTAAAAGAAAATTGAATAATACCAAAATTAGTAAAAATAAAATTAAACCTGACAATGTATATATTTTTAATCATAAAAAAACAGCAAAGCCAACTATAGCTTCCATTTAAGAAAAACGCAAAATGTGACCCCCTAAAAAATTCTGAGTACGCACTGGATTTAAAATAAAAATATCTATAAAAATTGGGATTCTCTTGCACATCTAAAAGGACATTCAAGCTACTTTGCTCACTCGTAGCCACCTTTGGACGTCCTGGTTTTTTTGAAGATTTTTAACACCGCCAGTTTCGTCAAAACGTTGCAATGTTTTAATAACGATATATAAATAATGCTGTAGGTTACTTTTATAGTAAATTGAATAGCGTTTTCGATACGTGTGTACCCAAATTTTCTTCCCGCCTCCCTCGTAAATATCCGCCGTGGTTTGATTCATTGACTATAAAACACATTAAACTTAAAGCTAAGTACTGGAAAACATATAAATATAATAATGACATTTAAGCCTTTGCGGAATTTAGAAGACTTCGAGGATTGATAAATGTCTCTTATAAACGTTTTGTACAGAATACCGAAACCAAAATAAAGACCGATCCCGATAAATTCTGGTCATTTATTAATGACAAAAAGAGACAATCCAATATTTCAAAGTGCATGTACTACGGCGACCAGTGTCTTAATACGCCAAACAATATTCTAAATGCTTTTGCTGATTTCTTTAGCAAATCTTACGCAGAATCATCACATTTGTCAATAAATTCGCCGGTCACGCATCCTGTTGCTATTATCTTATTAGAATTCACTGAAAATGAAGTATTAGCTGCATTAAAGCGAATTAAACCTAAGATGACAACAGGTCCCGATGGCATTCCTGCATATTTGTTAAAAGACTGTGTACATATATTTGCCCGTCCTTTGATGGTATTATTCAATCTATGCCTACGGACGCGTATAATTCCAGACATTTCGAAACAGTATAAGGTATGTCCGCTCCACAAAAAGGGAGATTTATGGGACATTACTAATTACAGACCAATTTCTATTATATGCAACTTTAGCAAAGTATTTGAGAAAACCTTACATAACGGTGTATATCATAATTTATCTAAATATATTAGTGTACACCAGTACGGCTTCATCAAGGCACGCTCTACTACCACCAATTTGGTTTGTTTTTCATAGTTTGTCGCTGAAGCTTTGGATGGTCATTTGCAGGCCGATGTGATTTATACGGACTTCTCCAAAGCGTTCGACAAGCTGAATCACAAAATTTTGTTAAACAAACTTAATTGCTTCGGCATATCTGATGCTTTGATTGATTTGTTCAAATATTACCTCCACAATAGAGTTCAATACGTGGCATATAATGGATTCAAGTCCAGCGCATGCAATGCTACATCTGGAGTGCCGCAAGGTTCTGTTTTAGGTCCTTTGTTTTTTATACTGTTTATTAATGGCATAGCCGACGTTATAGACGTCAACATTTTACTTTTTGCGGATGACCTTAAACTTTACACTTCCATACATTCAAGTATTCATTCAAGTATTCGTTTACAAAACAATCTTGATGTACTGAATAACTGGTGTAGATCTAACGGACTGCCTTTGAACATAGCTAAGTGCAACTTTCTATCGTTCACATTAAAATCTGCACCTATAATATATGACTACGGTCTTGAGGGTGTTTCTCTGTCTAGACCCGATACATTTAACGATCTTGGCATAGCTTTCGATAGCAAGTTATCTTTTATTCCACACATTCATAAAATGTGTCTCAATGTCAGTAAAACATACGGCTTTATTTCACGGAACAATTGTGATTTCTGTTATAACACATCAAAATTGCTTTTTTACTCATTTATTAGATACAGATTGGAGTACGCAGCGGTTGTTTGGACCCCGTATTATATGCGACATACAAATTATATTGAAAATGTTCAACGAAAATTTCTGAAACTACTAAGTTTTAAACTCAACGGTCTTTCCCTCCCGAGGTGTTTGTCACAGCGATCTGCTTGAGAAACGTGGTATTTCGAGGCTTCAGACTAAAAGAGACCTTCACGCTTTGGCGTTTCTATTCAAAATTGTCAACAATTTACTTGATAGTGTTGAAATTTTGGGTTCTCTAAATTTTCTTGAACCTAAAGTGTCTGCCAGAAAATCTCACACATTTATCTGCCAACTGCCAGAACGAACACCACTATATAACATGTGTGTTCTATATAATTCTCCGTGTATAACTTTTGATCTTTTTGGTGGCAGGATCACTGCTTTAAAAGATATTTTTGTATGGTTATTMTTTTCTGTACATTTGATTAACTCTTACCCTCCTGTTGTACAGTTGAGTGCAAACCTGTACAACAGTGTAATTAAATAAATAAATAAATAAGTGTTTGATCTGGCTGAGCTATAATAATGGCGAAACAGATTTACACATCTGCAATTGGCTTTGGTATATATAGACATGCATTTTAATGTATGTCGGTTCTTGCGACAGAAATACATGGTTACCTACAACTTTAAAGCAACGATGACGCATTTATTGGGTATAACTGAAGATTTCAATTAACCTGGGGCCAATTTTGTATAAATTAGTATGACTTATCCTCACGCACAAGGTACGCGTGAATATTCAAAAACACAGTCACACTGTTGCAGAATGATACGAGCATCATTGAGTAATACGTTTGAATCACACGTTTGCGATCATTTTCCAGGTAGTCTTTCCCGCGCGAATTTATTTGAAGAAATCTAGCGCAAATTAGCAGAAACAATCAGCCTCCGGTTAATTTTCTGGCCGCGCTCGATGAATCACTGTGGCTTCGCTCAAGGCTTGTGGTAGGCGCGTTTTTCAGTTTCGCTTGACGGAGGATACAGGAAAAAAATGTCGAAGCTTTGTGTTTCGATTTAAATATTCCGATCGAAGCCGATGTTTTGTTTAGCTTTGCGTGTTTGCATCTGTAATTACAAGAGTCACTAATTAGGAGATTGCGTTGCGTGGCTAAGTTTTTTTTAGTAATCATGTTTATTTGCGAATGTCTACGTATTTCTGCTGGGACATAGATTAAAGTATTGCAAACGATAAGAGAATAAAGGTTAAGTGGGGTCAAAGTAAAATTTTGTGGCCTTTAATAATCTGAAAATAATAACACTTATACTTATTTATTGTATTTTTGTAGATACCCATAATGAAGACCATTTACTAGCATAAACATTTTGTTAAAAAGTAGTGCTTTATGGGCGACATTGTTTTGATGGTTTTACAATATGTTTGAAAACAGTTTACCTAAAGTACACTTTGTTAACAAACTTTATAGTGTTACATGATCCTCCATTTCCTTGAGAATCGAAATACAAGTATAGTACCCTAATTTGCAAATCTTTAGTGGATCGTAAATTTATGTTTCTTATCGTTCCTGGGTAAAACCAAATCATTTCGTCTTTCCTTGAATTTCCAGAACAATAAGTTATAGGGAGTTCTCTTTTCCAGAAAACAGTTCAGCTGTCTTTCAACGAAGAAAAAACTGTAACATTTGAGTAAACATCATATTCATTTTCCTATTAGTTTATTATATGTACTACCTATAACATGTTTTATAATAACAATTTAAATTTGTATACGGAATTAATGAATATTTTTAATATTAAATTTTGATTATTTCTTAACTGTGATCAAGTCCTTGTATCATGCATCGGATCCATAGAAATTTTTTAAAACCATCAATTTAGTTAATGGTGTGCCTACCTAGCTAGTAAGCTTTCCAATTGTGCTGCAACAAAAAACGAAATATTTGATGTTGTAGTTATTCTACCGAACGATTCAATAAATTTTCATAAAGCTACCTGTGGAATAAAAAGTTATGTTTTTGATTATCGTTATTTGTGAAAAAAGGAAGAGTGCAAATGCAATTAAAAAATTCACTTCACTTCCAATACATTATTGCAAAACTATTGCGTATTAATAAATACATAATGTAAATTTTATTTAAGTAGTCAAAAAACAACATAAAACTGTTAATAATAAAAGGGTCAACTTGCATTTTTTAATAAATTATTTATTCCATAGTTTTACTTTCACATGATAAACTGATCATGGATTGTACTTTTTCATAATTATTCGATCCCTTTTTACTAATATAGCAGTTGATTTGATACAATAATGTAAAAGTATCAAAAATTGGTTTTCATATAATAACAGTGATACTTGTTGGAAGAAGATTATTAAAATACCAAATTTGAAGAACTATGCTTTGTTCTGCAAACTCTGTGAGTGGCGAGCCTAAACTGTCTTTCTGCATCAGAATTCGAACTCAACAGTCTATTTACCATTTTATGAAGATTTTATGGTCCTGTCAATCATTTTCTGTCCACCATTCAGACAAGTGATATCCCATTTAATTTTTACGCTATGTTCGACAGCTATTTTTCTGTACGTCATCAACACCCTCAAATTTACCGTTACGAAAAGGAATGAGCCCCAACCACTAGCTGCACAGCAACGTTAATAAAAGTAATATAATAAAATAATAAAAGTGAATAAATTTTTTAGTACATATTTTGTCTGTGATTTTTATTATTATTGCTATTCTTATATTTTAATTGCTTAAATCTGGCAGTATTAAATGGGTTTGCTAGTAACCCCATGTAAGCGACAATGAGTGCACTTTCATTTAATTATTCCAGGGTTAAACCACTAGTAGCGTAGCGAAAGTTTTGTAAAAGCCATGTCTGGTATATTCTTTAGAAAAAGGCAGATTTAAATTCTGAGCTAATTCCTTGGGAAATGTATCAAATTTGTTAATTTTGACAACTTGCCTACTATACTTCCCAATTTGATAATAAAAAATTTTGCTGTCCTGACCTTTGTATTTGAAATGTTATTCTTGTTTCTTTTTGTTACTGTATATCAGACTGCCTTGGACTAAGTTTATATTAATGAATTTATGGTTTCCTTTAAATTAGTTGTATTTGCAGAATGTATGCGTTTTTAAAAATTATTTCCCTTTTTGTAATTTGGATCTTGGGTAACGAGATTTATTTTGTGAGCGTAGACATGCTGCGTCATGTAAATATGTGCTTGGAAACTGCAGGTTAGGTTGAAAAGCAGCTTATAGCTGAACCTCGCCTGTACAAAAGCGTGTAATTGTAATTTATTTCTAAATTAAATAAAAAACATTTATTATTAATATTATTATTTTTAATTTGATCCATATTTAGCGAAAGACGGTTCACATAAAACGAATGTGATATCCTTGTCTTTGTGTATACTTCCAGAATCACTGACATTATTGACTGCCAAGTCCTTCAATTCGAGGCCGTGGCAAGCGCACACATACAAAAAATTAAAGCAAACTAAAAACATTTGTACCAGTAGGTAATTTGCTAAGGAACAGTAAGCCTTTTGAATGGGCTGAGTTTTAGACCGTAATGGATTTTCGTTTCTGAAGAGAACATAACTTTAGATATTTACTGATATCAGTATCATTTTTTATTGATAAAGTTGTTCTTAACATCGAATATATAGACCGTTTGCATCAGGGTTTTCGATAATTTTGCAAAAATGCTAGCAGTAGAGTTACCGGAAATAAATGCACTTGTTTATCAGGATTGTTTCTATGAATTTACCAATTTATTTGCCACTTAAAGAAACCTTTAAGTGGCTGTGATCGAACGTCAAAAACATGTTTATATTTTGTTATTAAATATTTACTGTCACTGTGTTGTAACAATTGTGTTAAAAAGCCTCCTGGAAGGTATCTGAGTGACATGGAAAAAGGTAAGAGCTTAAATTTTTGTGTGAAGGCTTTATTCGCCGAAAAACTGCTCAGAGAATTAACTGGTCTCGCAAAGTTGTCGCCAATTATTTGCAAAACCCTGAACAGTGTGACACAAACAAGAAAGGTGGCCCTAAGATAAAAAATTCGGCCAGATCTGCAAGAAGAATTATTGCTACAGCGAGCAACACTTTAAAAAGTCGAAAAAGGATTGCCCAAGAGTGTAAGCTCGATTTTTCAAAATGGACTATAGGGATGGTTCTGAAGAAAAGTGAACACATTTTACGCCGAAAACAAAGAAAATGGCCGAGACTTTTTCCTCGCCATAAAACAGCCCGTTTGGAATTTGCTCATGAGAATATGAATCGAAATTGAGAAAATGTAAACCAAAACTTTACAATTAAAGCTCGAATTAAACCATGTTATTTTCTAAAAATTTTCGGATTATATTTTCTGATGAAAAAAAATTAATCCTGATGGTCCTGATGGTTTCAGTTGTTATTGGCGAGATTTGAGGAGAGAACTGAGTATCTTTCAAAACGAAACTTTACATTAATGGTATGGGGTGCCTTTACAAAAGCAGGCGTTTTAACATTGGCTTACCCATTAACACGAATGAACAGTCGAGAGTACATTCAATTTTTTGAGACAAATTTAATGCCTTTTTTTAAATAACAATTACGAACGATATTTCATTTTCCAACAAGATAATGCGAAGATTCATGTCAGTAGAGAGTGGATAGTTTGGTTTGCCAACCAAAATGTCGAATTGTTAGAGTGCCCTCTTGTTCAGCTGACATGAACCCAATTGAAAACCTTGGGGTATCTTAATTCGGCGAGTGTATGCGGATAACCGACTGTATGCCACCATAAATGAACTCAAAAATTCATTAGAAGAGGTTTGGGCCAATTTGGAACCAAGAATATTAAATAATTTGGTTGGAAGCATAAATTCTAGAATTTTTGAGCTAACTAGGAAGAATGTCAGCCAAACCCATTATTACTTTACAAATGATTTGTTAAAGTTTGTTCAATACTGTGTAGATGGTTGTTGTGCACTAGTCCAATTTAAAAGACTATTTTATTAAAATACAGGAACTGTTAATAAATTACTTTAAATAATCCAGTTCCTATTATTTTCGTTTCTTTTATCACTCTTGTAAGTTACGTTTGCAATTGACGATGAAAAACTTGAAATTCAGGATGGGACTATAGTTATGCTCCCCAGTCTATAAGGTTATAGAAAAAAGTGTTTATGATCGTTTGGATGCAAAATGAATGTACCGCCTGGCATAATTCTTTATAGCCCACGGAAACTAAATTAGGCATGACTGCTTAAGTGACACTAATTATGCCCAATTTCGTGGAATCGCCCGAATATCTGTCATTACGGCTTGGCGCCAGCCGTCTAACGTAAAACAATACCTACTAATATTGCAAAACGCTCATCAATATAAAATCACAGTTAACACTGCAAAGTTAGAGCAGAAAGTTACCAATGTCATGAGTGAATCAGCGATCGCTTATTCACGAGCACAAAGAGTGCCGTCATCTCGCAAGTGAAAAATACACAGAACAATGGTATGCCGAATTAATGCATAAAATGGAATCGTTCGATGGTGCMGGCGATAGGGGCTTTATTGGACAATTAAAAGAGCCCGATTATTGCCGCCCGATTTCGCCTCATTGCCGCCGTATCCGGTCGGTTGCGATGTTTGGACAAAAAAAGTATAACTGCTCGGGTGTGAAATGTCTGTGAATGAAGGAATTTAGCAAGTGTTGCTAAACACCGGAATATGCGAAATGAACGGGGACAATGATTATTGTCATAACCATTTTTTCAATGCCACTCATTGCATCTGATGAACATTCATAAAATTTTAAATCAAGCAATCCGTGGGAGAATCTTCAAATTGTAATTGGGAAAATGTTCAATGTCCACGTTATTTACAGTAATAATAATAAAATATGATACTTAATTAGTTCCTTAAGGTAATGTACTTGAATACAGCCTAGAATTATGACAAAATTTGCATTATGAAGCTGACATTCCGAAACTTACGTAATTTAGATGTAGATTAAGGCTTTATACACAAATTCTATGATTTTTGTTCTTTTAACTTTACTACATTTTATTAGCTTGTGCAATAAAATGATCCTTGTAAACAGTTGGGCTGGCAACATTTCCAGGTCCATTTAATCACGACTGTCGTCACGTAACTCTAGTACTAGTAATCATTGTCTATACTTTTTTCTTCTATTTTTGCTTGTTGCACGCAGTTAAGCCAAAATTTGTTTACAATTTTATTACCGACTGTGTTTTCTAAAGTTGATCTTTATACAGTGTCACTACAAAGTATGGAACCAGTAGGATATTTCAGATTCCGTTCGACCGCTTTTTCTGATATTGTGCATGGGCCTATGGCTAATTAAAGTACATTTTCTTGAATATTTTCAACTCCTTGTTGCATTTTTTTAATGGGAAGTTGGATGAAAAGGCACATCATTGAAAAGGATCTTTTTTCTTGATATCAAAAATGTACAACTTATTGCTTCTTGAGAAAAGTGTAAATAAAATAATTGAGCCTGACAAAGAACGAATAGAATGAAAACAATTTTCTTTATTGCTAAAATGAACAAAAAAGCTAGGTTTAACCACTTTTCCTCGACTGGTGATAATTTTCGTCTAGTTTGATCAATTTATTGCGAATAGGGTAAAAAAAGTAAAAAAGAATAACATGATTCCGTGAAAAATGCAGTACTTTTCAGATTTACATTACAAAAGATGCTCAAAATGTTCCCCATTTACCTCCTCGCAGTAATGCAGCCCTGGGTAAAAGTTTTCTAATGTTCTTTGTAACATATTTTTTTTACCCTGATTCGTCCTTTTAAATCTTCTGCGTTATGTGGCCGATCAGCATAAATACGATGTTTCAGATACCCCACAGAAAAAAATCGTGTGTGTGGACTTGTTCCATCCAATGTGGATTTATGTCCGACCAAAATCTGCAATTATGCCTATTCACATTACCATTGAGGCAAAAAGTCGCTTCATCACAAAACATAATCCAATTTAAAATGTTTCTGTCTTCATTTGTCATGTTCAAATGCAGTTTCGCAAAATTCTATCCTACGATCGAAACCATCTTCGATCAGTTCTTGTAATAAGTGAATTTTGTATGGACGAAGCTTGTCTTTTTCCAAAATTTTCTGCTAATATGGTGAGTGAGAGCAGGCTGTTCTACGGAACACTTGGGATTCTCTTCAACAAGAGGGTAAATGATGCAAAACGTTAGACAAACAGACGTTAGGAGATGCAAGACAACTTTTATGCAATACGGGATATATGTAMGGTGGTATGGATCTATCTATGTATCTTCGAGAGCTATTTTTCTTGTGTTTATTATAATAGACATTTCTTCCTAAAATCTGTAGAACTGCTAAATATAAGATTATACCATTGGTATTATTTTAACCTGCTATTTTCATTGAGTGTTCAAACGCATCACATTGTCAAAAGCGATACTCCATCGAAGTTCACCAGAAATTGACGTGAAATAATATTCTTCAATTTGTATAATAACAGTAACACTTTTTACGAACACTGATTTTTTTAAATACGTACTTCAATTTGCTACCTTTGACTTCATTCTTGTTATCATACTTATTTGAGTACAAACAGTTACCTGCAGATTTTAGTAAAAACTAAAGACTTATCACAACTGCTCTTTGATCAAATAGAGGATAAAAGTTTGTTTTCTCCAAATTGTTGGAGGGAGCTTCATTATGTGTATATCCCATTTTGATGCATTTTCAGCTAATACTTTTAAAGGCTATCAAATGTCGAAGAATGAGCTTATGCATGTTTTCATGAACGTTTTAGATTCTAAACCTCATGTTGAAAACAATGGATGTACCTAAGGTGGTTTTTATACGACAATTAAAAGAGATAATCGACGTTTTGTCTCAAGGCTGTAGCGTGTTGTTTTGATGTCCAGTGCGCACTAAGGAAACATATTTGGAAATAAATATTCACGTAGATTTTTAAATACAATAGGAATACATTTTATTTTTCCCATATAGTTTACAACTTTGTTAAAAATTGTATAGTAACCAACATCCTTTTTTCGTGGTTATAGCAACAATTCACTTATAAAGGTACTGTGAAGAGTAAAAYAAGATCTGTTGTCAACACAAACGCAAAKATTTTATGTATGCAAACTCCTATTTTAACGCACATTATTCTATGTAGGTATATCTGAAACGCATTATGTATTTTTTCTTACGTTAACTGCCACTCCCATATTKTTATGATTGAGCAATTTTATCTAACCTTTATTAATCATTGTTTAAAATCATTTCACGGGTACTTTTTAAGATAATGCCAGTCAACTCGATCAAATTTGGCCCCTTTGATAAATATTAAATTTAAAAATCATTAACTGCCTGGTATGGGATGCCTTAGGATTCTCATATAGCTTTATATATTTTTTTTTTCATCACTAATTTGTGCTATCTCTTACTGCGTGCTCCGTTTAGTTTAACGTTAGACCTTTTTTTCGTTGTTTTATGCCGATAATGGCTAACCAAACAAATATAAAATAAAGCCGATATGAACTTTAAGAAGTATAATAAACCTTTGTTTGATATTCTTTATACAAGTAGTAATGGCATTGATAAATTAATCTACTTTGCTCTAGTATCATTAACCATGTAGATTTATAGATTCTACTTTTCGTATAGGGACGGGAAGTGGGGTAGGTAGATAAAATTTTGAATTTGTAAACACAATAAACAAAAAAAAATCTAATTGACTTTAGAGAAAGGAAATGTATGTCGGTAGAAAACAACAGAGTTGATTTTGGAATATATAGGAAACCGACATAGTCAGATTTAACAATCCTGACGCGCTTAAACAAATCATTAAAAATTGAACATTCCGTGTTTCATAGTTAAAAAAATTAATTAAAGCTAGAAAGCAAAGAATGTTATACAATACAATATTAAAATGAGTGAGGAAACGTATATTTTCACTTCAGTATTTATACAGCTATAGAAGTAAACGAGAGTAATTTGGGAGAAGGTGTATTTTCGTTGATAACGAACCAAAAATGAAATACGTCAATCAAAAGCGGTATTTACCATTTGCAATGCATGATGTATATATAGCACAACCAGGTAGAGCTATTAAAAATAGAAACAGTCGTGGGTACCTCTATAAACAGATAAAAGTACAATTGGTATTGCTGGCTAATGTATTATTACTGTTTGGAAGAAAACAGCATTAGAATCTTGCAATGAGAAAGAAAAAGTAGAAAAAGTTCTTGAAAAGCTTGACAATAACCGCTAGAAAGGAAAGATCTATCGCCTATAAAAAAACGTGAAACAAAGATTGTTTCCGATCTATTTAATTCATGCATTTTATGTATTAAGGGCATTACAAGTTAAACTTCATTTTGCAGAAAATATATCGTGGAGGAAGAATACATACTTAAAGCTTTCAGAGCAAAATTGATTCGTAACAGGTATTGGAATTAGATGCAGTTAATAACTGGATTTGGGAACACTCATTTAAAACAATAGCCATTGTAATTTTATTTGCGCTTATTACTCATAATAATTGCTTAAATAATAAGCCGTATACAGCTTCGTTGCTGTAATAACCTTTCGAAATAGCCTTCAAATGAACTTTATTGCTACAGGATGCAATGTCGTTTATACTTAAGGCTTACTAATAGCGTTTTCTGAATGTTATACAGGGTGTCCAGCTTTATGTGAAAATAAAAATTGGAAGAATTTAAATGTTGGCACACTAACTAAAATATCCGGTTATACCAACAGCAACCGGTAACGGCTTTTTTTAACCTGGGTCCGCTACCTTAGACTCCCCAGCTAACACTAAATGTTAGTTTATATTTGCCTAATATGTATTAAATATTTCATGATGGTATAAATATATTTCAAATGCTTCTTACATCTATTACATATTTGTTTTCAAATATTACTTTTTCAGTATTGCGTAAATATGATGCGATCATTACCTATATATGTTTATTCTCTTATAAATATATTCAGGTCTTATTTAAAAACGCCGGATTGTGTAAATCATATAATTATCGGTTTCCTTTATACGCAATAAATGGGAAATTTTTATATTTACCTACATTTCCTAATATTATTTTGTTGAATTTTTGATAATTTTGTGCTATACAGTATTGATACAGTATGTGCAAGTAAATTTTGAATATTCACCATAATTCTGAATTAAGTTTAACTTTTAATATATTATTTTACCAGTATACTACTTCGGCGCACTTTTGCCACCACTAGGAAATTTTTGCTTTATGAATCAATTCTAGTTATTTGCTACAAAATAAGAGACTTATTTTAAACTAAAATTCGATCCGATGATTTGATTACTGTTACTCAAAATAGCAAAAACATATATTGCAAGTGAGACAACGAGGAAAGGAAATTTTCGTAGCAAAAGAAAACTTTTGAATATAGCCTTAGATATCTCACTTCTAGGGAGATGGAAACACACTTTCAGTGAAGGTGTAATTTTTTTAAATTGTCATAGAAACTCATTTATTATTGCTTTCAGAGAAAAATCACCTGGTCTCGTAGAAAATAACGACAACTGTGTTTATAACCGAAATTATTTGTAACAAAATAAAATAAATATCTAATACATCATGTGTATTTGATATTGCATGCACATCCAATTTAAATACGTAAGATGTCCAAAAATGTTGTTACCTATATTTATGATGGAAGCCAAATCACTAACTTCTATGGAGCAAAATTTAGGTCCCATTCTGATTAATTTGATATAAGGTGTATTTTTTACTTTTCCCCGTATTATAATTATTGCTTCGTAGTTGGATGCCGACTTTTGTCTTCTTCAATCTGTGTCATTACCATGTATGAATAATTGTTACTCCTTAATGAAAAACAAGGAAAACTCGTCGACTCCATATTCTTATTTATCACAAAACCCCAAAATTTTGAGTGATTTTTAAATAAATCAAATACAAACTGCCTTCTAAAGAAAGAGTTTAGAAAACGATACTCTGCGATGAGGGTAGTGCGTGCTGTAGAAAATCAAAATGGTTTTATACTTAAAATTCACAAGTTTCTGCCAAATCAAATGAAAATGACACTTGTTCGCGAAACAGTCAAATTTTTTATTTAAGAAATTAAGAACTTCCGCGTTTAAACCAACTTCATATAAAAGTTCGCTCTTGTAGACTGTTTCGCGAACATTCGTTAAACACATGGACAATCTAAAAAACAAAAGACTATGGAATGGTGATAGCTTAGTATTTTTCTGTTTCATTGTTTAATTTGAAGTGATTATCCAGTGCTCGATCCAGAATAGCGTTGTTCCATTTAACTCAACTTCATTACAGAAAATTAAAGTTGCAATCGGTAAACTTAAATTAGTACAAAGTAAAAAAATAGGTATTAAAATAATATTGCTAGCATATTTATGCATTCTACCAAAATGCTGAACAGAATCGATATTTACGTCACAAATATCTGCAATTAATTTAAACTGATTGCACATTACATTAATAGTTGATTTAATAAAAACATTTGTTCTTGCAGCATTGCAACAAAAAATGTTCTTTGTCTAGCACTTACATGTGGATTCCAGAAATTAACTCTAATTTACGTTGCAACAAATTATACAAAAATTTAACCTGCTCAACCAAAGATCGTGCCCATCAATGAAATATGCCATAAACTCCAAAAATTTGCGTTGTACAGACTCGATCTGATCTATACATGTTTGATATATTTGGAACCACACTAAAAAAGCATACTCGAATTTAGATATAAATGGTGTACAGTACAAAATATGTTATGCAATGCAATGTAATGTAATTTCTTTGACGAAACCATATGTTTACATGCTTTTTAATGGTACCTGATACATGTTCAGGAAACGTAAATTTTTGGTAAGATGTTACACCTGTTAAGTCTTTAACACTATTAATACTAACTAAAGATATACCATCTATACTATGAGGAAAAGCTGTTTATCAATATTTAAAACTAGACGATTTCTTTCACACCACTTTGTTACCGCATCAATGTTTTCTAGAAGTCGGATACAGTCTTCAACAGTTATAATTTTACTATGCAGTTTTACACCGTCTGCAAACAATAATTTGTTACTGCGGATCGCATTTGGAAGATCGTTTATAAAAATTACAAGCAACACCGGACCCAAATTTGGCCCTTCAACGTCTGCAGAGGTATGGAATGGTCCAGTGTATCAAACGCTTTGTGAAAATCTGTATAAATAACATCTACTTGGCACTTTTCATCAATAGCTTGGACACATCATGTGCAAAATAAGCCAAATAACAAAACTGTAGTATAAGAACACCCTGTTTAATATTCTGACAACGCTAATAGCCTAGAAATATTCGTAGTCCTTTCCTGTTTAGTCAATCATGCTTACTTAATTAATGGTATCTTAATCAACGATAATTATTATGCCCATTGTGTCCCTTGGTATTGTGACTCCCTAGAGTACTACGAATAATTGTCGCTTGTTGGTCGAACAATGTCGTCTGAATTACTACTTATATCGTAATTTTCATTAGCGTACTCATGTCGAGAGTGTACGGAGCAATTTGAACATAAAGAACTCCCCGCTGTTTAGCCATGGGCCAGGAACAAAGAAAAACTGTGCACCTGATTCGTTTATAATAACCGTACGGTAGTTTTTCGAGGTTTTATTGGCTTGTTTTTCTTGACCATGAGCGCTGGGATAATTTTAGTTTTACGACGAGAAAAATTCTGTAGGTGACTGTTTGAAAACGTAATGACACAGTTAATTATGAGCGTAAACATATCTATCTGGATGCGTATGTTTTCATAAATTCTATACTTAAATGATTTGGAAATGGAAAATCAATATTTGCATCTGCTGGTCACGGTAAACATCGGTAATATTCCGTTTCATTCAATAACGAAGAATTGAAATTACTTAGAGTACGATGGCCAGTCATATTAATTTTTTACATGCGTCATGAAATACATCGAATAGAGGGGATAATCACTAAGCGAAAATTTGTCGCATTGATTACAGATTACATAAGATTTTAGTAGATTACACGGAGATTAATGTAATCAAATTTGGACCCGCTAATGTTTGTCATTTTCATTAACGATATAGTGGATTGCTGTGGATTTAATAATGCAAGTCATTTGTTTTTGTATGCAGATGACTTAAAAATTGTTCAAGTAGTAAATAGTTTAGATGTTTGTTACACTTTGCAAAAGAACATTGATTCCTTGGCTAATTGAGTATTTGCCATGTATTTATATTTTATTAAATTGCATATTAATAGGTAGCATATAATCCACAAAACAGCTGTGGCAGCTTATAAATTAGAAAAAATGGATCGTAAGGTGTATTTTTAATATTAAAAATGTGAATGTTTAAAGGGACCGCCAAAACGCGAACATACTGGCTGTGACGTCAGGTCTCTTGTAAATGGCCGCTTGTTTACATCTGGGGGTCAGCGAGTCACGCATCAGCCTCAGCCCGTCAATTTATCAGTTTGTTGTTTGCGTTCATTTTGTGACAAGCGAATTAAAATACGCCAAGAAAAAGTGAAATACTTATGACTTCTGAAGGCATGTTCATTGTTATGGATTTGTGTACAGCGATGAGTGGTTCAACGCGGCGGAGATGAGGAACGTAATAGCAACAGCACAAGTCAACTTTTTATCAAATTAACGTAGCATTGATAATTTGATCGCAGTGGGTTGTTGGTAACATACTATTTGTAAACATAAAAATGTAAGAATCAAAAATGTACCCTAAACTTGACATTTATTTTAGAGGTTAGAATAAATATAAATTGCATTTATTTTCGGGGCTCTTGCGGCTCGTTTCCGGTCTGGCTAACAGTCGAATATTTGGGGAACAACGTCGTTCTTTATTATAACATTTCACTCTATCAACTCAAAAGGCATATAATTTTTCATATCCTCTTCAAGCTATAACAAAATGTAAACTGAATGGTAAACACTAATAACCCCAAAAAGAATAATAAAACTTACACCAAGAATTGAGACGATCTTCACAACAGAAAAGAAAACTTTGCTATTTCGGCATATCACGTCTAGGGGCCTTAAACAACTTTTTCATACGTTGATAATCTCGAGGAACGATTACAAAAATTTTGTTAACTGTACTGACTGAAGTACTTTTATAACCATGTACAAAACAACACTTGTTTTGTTTTCCATGCATAATAGATGCTTGTAAAACTACACAAATCACTTTTTGGTGCGACCTCTTACACTGTCCTTTCAATAAACACCACACAAAAGCTTTTCCAATATAAGAATGATACTACACCATTAAACAGCACGCTCCTCGGTAATGTTTACATGACACTTGACGTCACGAGTTGAATAAGCTTGGATAGAAGCGTTTTGGCGGTGACTCCTAAGATTCGAACTTCAGACCTGAAATTCTCTGCCTACAAATATTTTTTTATTTTTTTTAACATAGCGTGCGATATATATGCACTTCAAGATTCATTTTACGTAATTTTCAAAAAAAGTGATAATACCCAATTGGTGTGTTGTAAATAAGTTGACTCTAAATATATATACGTGCTGCGTTATGTCATTTTCTCGCAAGAAGACTGATGTTGTATTTGGCTATACTATTGATGATGTGCCACTAAATAGAAAATCTCATGTAAAAGATTTGGATGTAATTATGGATATTGAATTGCATTTGCAGTCAAGTTTCAAAAACAATGGGTTTTATTTTACGCAACACTAGAGACTTTTCAGAGTGTCAATTGCATAAAAATCTTGTATTTTGCATATGTTCGTTCTAAATTAGAATATTGTTCTGTTGTTTGGCATCCTCACTGTATCACCTATGTTAATGTTTTAGAGAAAATGCAGCGAAAATTTTGTAAATATTTATATTTTGTTAAGTACTCAAGGTATCCAGCAAGAAATAGCTTACATAGGTTGTTGCTTGATGAACTTGATTTGCAATCCCTTAATGTAAGATGGCAGCACTCTTCGGTGTTATATCTTTACAAGTTAATACGTTGTCCCGGCTTGCTGTATCAATTGCAGTTTAGCAAACCAAAAAACAATGTAAGAAACGCACTTGCTTTTGGAATTAATTTCGCTAGAACCAACATTTTACTGTATTCCCCAATTAATAATATGTGTAGGGTATATAATAGTTTACATTACTGTATTGATTTATATGACAGATTTGATGTGCAAAGCAGAGCTGCACGAGCTTTGTTGGATAATGTTATGTGACGTTATGAACCTACTCATTGTTTCTGGCTTGCATAGACTTTTACTTAATTACTGATCATAACACAGCCACAGTAAATCATACCGTATTTGTAGTTCATTTTGAAAAGCGACATGAGACGTATTAAGACAATAAGTAGATGCTATATATTATTCGTAATATCAGTAAATCGTAATAAAGTACGTATAATAATCGCGATTGTTTTCGTCCATGCAACTATCACATAAATAAGTATTATACTTTCGGGTAATACGATGTTATTTTCTCGATTAGAGCCTTAGTTTTCAAATGTTACCGACGATGATTTATATTAAACTCCTCTTCTAAGGGAATATTTTTCAACATCATCACCTTCCGTATAAGTAATTCGCATATGACACGTATGTGATGTGTACTAGCACTTCCATAAAATGGACTCATTGTGACAATATGTAAATTACCAAGCTTAGCACTTAGCACTTCAGACGGGACCTGTTGAGCAGGTATTTCGGATTGTTTATTTATTCCTTTATAACTTTCATTAATTAAATGACTTTTCTTTTTATGCTTAATACTGGCGAGGTTTTAATTTGTTGAACTGTTGAAATCCATATTTAAGAGTTATTTGCGTTTTATTAAACTTCTTCAGTAATTTTTCTTGCAAAAATTTCAATATTTTGGAGTGAGAATGATATACAAACGTTCACTTTCATCAGGTATATTTGAACTGGTATTTCAAATATATATGTTGCTAAATTATCAATCTTATTACAAAATGGTAAAATAATTTAATTCTTACATTAATACAAGTATTTGTTTGAATAAATTTTCTTAACCATTCCATTAGTCAACTTCTTTGTGTCTTAACAGTGCATTTGCATTTTATGACTACTACCACTGGTTTAATACACGAGTGCTATGCGAACTGCAATACATCACCAACAGATTTGAAGGTATTAGAAAATGTTCTACCTTGGATACTATAAATTTCTGTTCCTGTCGCCACAGTTGCTCGAAGTTACTTTCTCTCATAGAGTTGTATCGTTTTTTTACTAGTATAAAAAGCTGGTCAATAGGCTCGCGATGTTCTTCTGTACCTTAACGTACATTTGATATTGAATGATGATGCAATTTTAGACATGGTTATACTTGGCATGTCTAAATTAGATACATACGTAATGATAACAAATGACAGTAAATACCAAGAAGAGTTGGGTAATATAGCACTATTTTCAAAACAAGGGTTACGAATATTAACCGAGAATATATTGGACCAACCAAAATCCAAACTGTCCTCTCTAAAATTTATTCTTGGACTAGAGAACCTCCCCGTTAGCCCACATTTGTCTTCTTCTGATTATTCAGTAATTTAATCCAGTTAAAGGAACATATTGTCAATTATTTTGAACACTAGGTCAAATCACATTTTTTATGAAGATCGTTAGAAAATAGTGGCACAAGTGCTTTTATTTAAATTAAGTATTTATTAAAATAAATTAATAATTTAGAAAGCCTAAATACATATTTCGGCAGCTAAGCTGCCATCTTCAGCAGATGGAATAACTTCTTAATGTGTCTGGATAGACCCCTCGCCAGATCTTCAGAGGTGGAGTCAGGTAAACAAAAAATTATGTTTATACTATTTGAACTTAACGCTTCAGCGAAACTCTTATCTAACTAGTTTAAACAATGAGGATCTTGAAATAGGAACTGAATCTGAATTCATTAAAGTATCTTTATTTCTCTGAATAGTGATGCTTTCAAATGTTTTCAATTCCGTCTTCTGGCAAATTTATTTATGGGTCGATCACCTGATTTAAACTCCCCCAGATTATTTTTTAGGGCATTTTAAAACATCATTAATAAAAAATGCTAATAAAATCCAACCAATGTGGGGGTTTTAGAAAAAGTACAAATATCCTTCAGACAAAGATGTCGCGATTATTTGGAAGTATAAAGAGGGTACTTCGAACCTCGAATGTAGCTTTATTTTTTGTTTTTGTCAAAATTTTCTTGTATTTGTTTGTTTCTAAGCAATGAATAATTGCAAATAAATATTTAAAAAGAATTGTTCCGTATCTCGTATAACCGTCACTTTGAGGACCCATGTTTATTAAGACATTTGCGCTTATTTATTATTTTACAATCCTTTTAACACCGTATATATTGAAAATTAATATTCGTTCTTGTTTAGTTGTTAGTTGCTTCTAGTATCCAATCTTTTTTATCTATGCCCGATTGAAGTACAATATACAAGTACACAATGTTGTGATTTAAAACAATCGTTGCGTTTTATGGGACTTAACCACAACATCCGTTGTAATTATGATGGGCGTGGCTAGTCATGATTACACAATTCCACCTTATGCACGTTGCTTTTCACCTTGACCCGCAAACCTAACGCGTTAATGGCAAAAACAAGACCGTCGAGATTGTTTGCACTTTACTCCACTTCGAGCCAGTTCACCGGAGACATTTTTTTAGCTTTTCTTGAGTCTACTTACACCAAGGGTCAATGGATTTGACCTACGCCCCCTAAATTAACAATTAAGCTTTTAACCTCTCCATTAAGCCGACCAGTCTTGTACATTCATGAAAATTGTATTGTACGTTCATTCATTCCAACCGGACATATTTAAATGCGTATGAGTCACTCGATGTAGTGTTTGTGCTTCGAAATATTATGATCAATGCCTGTTGCTTATGCAACCTCCCTATCACCTCTCTGTGTATTTTTGGTTATCTATCCAGGGAAACTGAGAGATTAATATAATATGGTAAAAATAGATGGCGCATTAGTGCTATTAATTGAATTATAAACTTGGATTGCCAGCAGTTTTGAACTAGGTGAAGTAGTAAATAATTAGAATTCCAGCTGTGATGGGTATGATGTCATGTGACCTTCACACAGTCATTGAATTGGTAGGTGTGGGTGAGCAAGGCAACATGATTTGGCCATGTATGTGCGCTATATGTGCTTTGGAATAATTAAGGTTGTTTGTGTTATTAGATTCTATCGCAAAACTGTTATTTACACCGCATGTCCAGAAAGTTATATAAATGTTGATTGTTACGTAAAACGACTATTGTTTGATTTTAATTAATGTTTTCAAGCACAAATTTTCTTTTAAGTAGTGTTTTAAACTTGTCCTCTCTCACCAGAGTCATAGCAATAAAAGGAACACACATTTGATCATAAACTTGAATTTATTTAATTATGTACAATGATGGAATGAAAATCTTCCGTACGGTGCTATAACACCTTTTATACCATCTATTTAGAACAATTCGTTCAACACTTCAAAAAGTACCTGCACGAGAATAAAAAATGAAGCAAATTGATTCTTTGAACTAATAATAATTAGTTCTGAGAAGCAATAATAGTAATTATAAAAAGTAAATAAAGTAATTAATAATTATTGGGACCTTTGCCAAAACCCACAACAGTAGTTTCAAATAATTTGCAGTGGGCTACTATAAGAAAAAACAACCTCTAAATTTGTTAAAGCGATATAAAGGTATTGTGAATCTGTTCGTTCTAAAGTTTACTGAATGGATATCAGCTCTCTTGAAGAAAACACACTGATAAACGGGTGCAACGGTCTGCAATAACTTATACAGAAACACAGCGTGCAGGTAACACATTCGCTTGTTCAAGGCCATTAATGGAAAGCATGACATGTTGTCTATAAGTTATATTGCAAATAAATCGAATGCATGCGTTTTGTATACATGGAAATCTTAATTTATTGCATTGTAAGAAGCCATAGTAAGTCTAAGTAGTTTATCAAAGATCACCTAATTTTAATTTCAAATTTGAACCCAAAACCTGCTTAAAGCTATATAATAATACAGGAAATGTCACGAATGATAATGACCCTAACGAAATTAAAAATGCAATTCAAAATACATTTGCAGAGGTAAACGTAGAAAGCTGTATAAATTCGTAAATTTTGACATAAACTTCAATTATTTGCTTTAAGTAAATTCGGTATTGTAAAATAAATTTTATTTTTGAAAAATGTTTAGTCAATAACATTAATGTAATAAATGCTCAAAATGTCGCCCTATGCTGTTTTCACAAACGTGAATTCGTGCCCAAAACAATCTTTTAACATGCATTAACATTTCTGGATTAATGGATCTACATGCACCACGTATTTTATTTTCTAAATGTTCTACACTTCCAATTGGTGTTTGGTATACTTGCTCTTTTACCATTCCCCATAGAAAAAAAATCCAAAGGAGTAAGGTCCGGGCTTCTCGGTGGCCAAGGATTAATTGAACCTCTTCCTATCCATCGGTTAGCAAAACGAAATTAAGATGATTCGCATTATTCTATGATAATGCGCAGGTGCCTTATCTAGTTGAAACCATAGATCTTGTCTTACTTGTAAATTTACATTTTGGAGAAGTACCAGTAAAATGTTTCTTAAAAAATTTAGATAAGTATTGCCGTTTAAACTATCGCGAAAAAATAAGGCCCAACAATTTAATTCCCCAATATTCCGCACCAGACGTACGTCGAGTAGATAGTTTGAAAATGTCCTTCTCGAATCCAACGTGGATTTTCTTGCGCATAATAATGCATGTTATGTTTGTTAACTCCACCATTATTAGAAAATCTTGCTTCATCTGAGAAGCAAATGTCATAAAATCTCACATTCAAATTTTTGTGTTCCTGAGAAAAGTTGCAAAAAGCCAGTCTTTTAGGATAATCTGTCTCCTTTAAGGCCTGAACCAATTGCAAGTGATACGGAAGAAATTGATTGGCTTTAATTATTCGGTGTACTGAAGACAGATTAATACCGGTTGCTCTTAAGACTAATATGAGGATTTTCGTCAATCATTTCCAATACTCTAATTTCATTTTTCAGTGGTTGCCAGTTTGTCCTTAAAGTTAACGCAAGTCTCTTGAAAATTGTATCGGCAGAAGCTCTTCCATTTGGATAACGTTGTCTGTATAAACGGGCAGCAGCGAAAGCATTTTTCTTGCATTCACCATAAATCAAAATCCTATCTGTTTTTTCATTATTTGAATCCATTTTGACTTTTATTATGACTATGTAAAATAAACACATTGGCTATGAGAATGTATTTTGGGTTGCATTTTCAATTATCTTTCGTGCAACATCCTGTTTAATAGCTTCCTAATATAGACTCTTACTCTTACCAACATCCTATGCTGATGTAATTCATTAGAAATATTTTGTAGATTAGATTTGATTAATGCAACATCCAAAAGCACTTACACACGAAAGCCTAGTCTTACCATGATTATGCTTAAAATCATGTTCCTACAGAAGTTTTGTGATACTATCGAGCCCAGCATTCATTAGGTCGAAATATTGTTCAATAACTTTTTTCAATAACTTTTTGAACCAGAGTGCAGCGCAGCACCTTGTGTATAAAAAATATCAAGACATAGAGAAACAAAGGACCCAAAAAACCTACATGCCTAGCTCTAGGTTAGAGTAACATCAGCGTCTGACCTATATATATCACCAACTAGTCAGAAGGAGCCAAGTTTGAACAAAACGATAGACACATCTGATGGATTTTGTCGAGAGCGGCGAGAGATTACTAAGACGGGGTATTGTCCCGATCAAACAACGCTTTTGGGCAAATCCGATCGCTTTTCTGGAAGTATTTATGGCAGCTCTTCTAGGAGTTCTGAATAATATTTTCCGTTGATGTTTTTTCCTTCGAAAGTTAGTTTTTCGCATTCCAACAATCATTTACCTTTACTTAGTGATGAAATAGTTTTGACCTTCCTTAGAACGAGTGCATTTTTAAGCGGTCAATCAAAATTAATTTTTCAACTTAGATTTCACTAATTATGAATTAAAATTAATGGAATCTGCAGAGATTTTGTAAAAAGAAAACAGAAACACCTAATTTTTTTTACTTCACAGCAACTTTTGGAAACGCTGATGATATTGCTACAAGTATGAGAAAAATGTATAGGGCATAAAATTCTCTAAAAATGTCGGTGGTGGCATTTTTCCCTTTTGGGACTGGTCATCCTCAAGTAGCGTCTAAGGTGTTGATTGGAAAATAGTGTGATTCGCCCTAACTGCCAAAACGTTCCTTTAGATGTAAAATATTAACTGGTTTATTTAATATAAAATTAAAAACCAAAAAAATTCGAGTAATGCAGGAGACTTACTTTTAAATTTTTACAACATATTTTTTTTCAATATTTTTACAAAAAAAAGGAATGGGCTGCAAAATTTATTATTATTACTCCAATTCAAGTAAAACTAGGCCGAGATTTATCCCTTTTTTTCGATAATTTTTATAGTCATGCTTAAATTGTTTATGAAGTTACAAAGACGCTTTTATTGCACTTAAAAAATCACGTTTTAGGTTTATTATTTGAACTTTTATGACCCTGAGACATAATAACAGTGAATAGGGTCTGACTATTATATATTTCCTAAACTGGAAAAGGGTCTTAAAGGGTGAAAGTTTTGTTCCAACGAAGAAGTTATGGAAGCTGTAGAAAGCTGGATAGCAGACCAGGAAGAAGGCTTAGATGCTCTACAGGACCACTGCACAAAGTATATTCCGGTAAGGGGTGTAATTATGTAGACTAACAAAAAGTTTCGTTTAAAACTTTAAAGCCCTTCTGTCCTAGGCTAGAACAACTGCATATTGTTCTGTAAATTGTCGCAAGGTGATTTGGTACAGATTCCACATTGATTTAAGTGCGATGGCTCTGTGGTATGTCAGTTTTTCAGTTGAGAAACCTATGAGCTTTCCTATCGGATTGGATTAATTTCATACTTAAGACATTTTTCATTCACTTCTCCCTCCTAGTATGCCAAGAGAAAGCAGATGTTCAGTTCAGAAACAAGCCTGTTACTTATTCCACGAGGAAAAACATATCTGCCAGAAATTTGGTTAGACCACAAAACCTTTTATTCCAGTTGCAGGAACAACGAATACCAAATAAAACTATAGTAATAGTTTTGGTGAAAAGGTATAATTTAGTTGGTTTTAAAGAGTACAGTAAACCATTTCACATTA
Source organism: Rhyzopertha dominica (assembly GCA_025024175.1). NCBI lineage: Eukaryota > Metazoa > Arthropoda > Insecta > Coleoptera > Bostrichidae > Rhyzopertha > Rhyzopertha dominica. The sequence continues at coordinate 6,789,305 of QCXZ01000053.1, read as the reverse complement.
CTAAAAAAACTGTGTACTTTATAAACGACATGTTGCTGATAAAAATTGCATTTGTTTTCCAGTTTTTTTTTGCCCTGCTGTTTTACTTAATAGCACTATGCAAATATACATATACTTACAGCAATTTTTTAGAAAGTCTGAAATAAACTGTAAATAATCATAGATATCTGTAACTATTGATATTTTTTAACCATATCCGTACTGTTCTTTCACTCTTTCATTAGATATTATATATAGCTGATTAAAAATAATTTTGTGACTCACGCCATACTGTATTCTTTGCAAAACGGATAGTAAATGCTTTTCACGACAATACAGTTTTAACTGTCTTGATCTCGCGATATGTTTTGTATGACTATCTTATTAAAAATAATTACTCACATAGTAAGACCACAAATTTTTCTCTCATTGGTATTTCCAATTTATAATACTACGAACTGACCTACTTGTATATCCTGAATTAGTGTTCCTTAGCATATACATTTAATGTCCGAGTGCATTGTATATTTATAATATTCATAAATTTAGCCTGAAATAACACAACGATGTAATAACGAATACCAAAATACAACACGGAATGAGCAACTTAATTGCGCCTTAAATATTAAAATCAAATTTGCTAACAGAATGGTTGTTCGGTGTCAGTACAGTCAGCAGTGCAGCAAGCGCTGCAAGTAGATGCAAGCAAGAGTAATACACGTCTGCATATACGCAAACTACATCCTGGTTTGTTCGCATAACACTGTCGAACACCAAGCAAAATAAATTTTCACAAACCATATCTATTTAAGACTTGCCAAGAAATGATACAGTTTACTTGAGAACCATCATTAATGTGCTACAGGTTAAATATGAGAGATATAAATCGCTTGTCGATGCCATTAAAGTTAAATCAGACTCTGAATCATTCGATTCTGTGTAACAAATGAGCTAAGTAAACTCACCAATCATGCCACTACTATAGAATTGACTCATTTTTCGTAATTCTTAAAAAAACACTGTACGTTCTTAGTGCTTTGTGACCGTTCAAACAAATTTCTAGAACTAACCCTTTGTAAGCCTCTACAATAGTTGCATAAAAATACCAATAGCTGTAACAATTGAATATAATCCGTTGCTTATAAGTAGCTGCTCTATACCCATCAAAACTTGTTGTTTCCGTTTCTAGATTAATTTTTTCCCATGGGATGATTCGGCCCAGTTATACGGTGTCGTGTAATTAATGGATTTCTGCATTATTATTGCTTTATTTTTATTAAACCTTTTCGCATTTATTCGTTTTGGAGTTTATTCACCTCTGAATGCTACAGCGATGCACATGGAGTGAACACAGCAGATGCATTCTTCGACTGGGGACTACAACGTGTGGCATATAAAGCATCATAGAAATGGTCCAATAAAAGCAGTTTATGTGTGTTGCGGTTGTGTCGATTTATTTACCGTGGAATAGTTCGGCTTAATACATTCATCCAGTCCTGCAAGTCTCGAAACTCTCGTGTATTTTGGCGTGAAAGGAGATGAATATGGTCCTGAATGCATATCACGTACTTTGGATATTTTATTTGATGTAATTAATTTAAAAACATTATTTCAAAATAAATTTTTTTTAGCGTTGCATATTCATGTGAGATTTCGGATTATATCATCTAAAATTGCTTCCGATGGTCACCCATGGAATCCATGGAAACACAAAATATACTGACGCGTGAAGCTTGACTTATAATTTATTATTATTATTATTTAATTTTGTATCTGCTTGTTTTGCAGAGGTTTTTTTTATTCATCTTTTTTGACCCATGTGGAACCCTCCGCTGGTAGGTACCTCTCGATTTGTTAAAAACGGTCAATTTAATTGCTGTTTGCGTTCGCTGCTTAGGGACACCAAATGTCTTATTGTATAATGCTAGATTACAACTAGGTATTTCCTCAAAGGTAGTAGTTTTTTATTGCTCTTATTGTGTGTACCTATATCACTTATTGGTTAATAAATATTCTAGTCTGAAGAAGACGTCCTACCGACGTCGAAACATTGCGAAACAGGTAATTTAGTGGTGTTTGGTTTTTGGTCCGATCCCTGTGATCCTTTTCCTCAGTATTAAGAAACATGGTTTCGCAAACTTTAAGTGTTCGTTTTGGTTGTTTTTGCTATACGTTTCATTCGTTTATTTGTATACCTCAATCGTTTCTTTGGCTTGATAGTGGTTATAGTTGTTTCCTCCTTCTGTGCGAAGTCGATCTAGTATTTCTTCCGTAGCCCTTCCCTTATCAGCGATTTCTTCTTCTATTTGTTCGTACTCTATAATTTCATTTTCTGCTTAGTTGGATAGTGTGGATCTATTTCAGTTGGTACTGAACTCTTTTTCATCTGTATTATCACTTTAAGTAAAATTCCACTCGAAACTTCTGCAAAAAAAACCTCTGCGTCTGATTCATTCTCAACATTTTGTTACAGATTTTATGTAGAAGGCGTTATAACATCAGTTTCTTTAATAGAATTAAACTACGTGCACAGAAGCTCAAAAACACATATTAAAGTAGACAATAAACATGTGTAACAAAGTTTATTAAAATAAAGTAGTTCTGTATCGGTCCGCATGTATACAGGTACCTTCTTAATTAGCCTACGTACTTTAAAATGCGAATGCTACTCGACCTAGTGAAAGAATAAACCACTTTCCGCTTATTCCATTGCCAGGTATAGTATCGTTCATTAGAATAGGAGCCTCGAGACATAAATGAATCATCATGTTATGCTTCGTGGAATTCGATTTGAATATGGATAGTTTATTGTCTGGCATAATACTTACAGACATTTATATTTTATGATGCAGTCTACATTGTTCACCGGAAAATACAATGAAGGGGAGTACAAGGGTGGATTAACATCCTTTGCCAGTTACCCCCTTTCGATAAACTCATATTCTTTGAAAGCGTTTGTTTTTTAGGCGATCTCCTTATGCTTTAGCATAAGAAGGCAACGCATTTATTTAGAAGGCACTTCTTGCAAAATTGTGTTTATATTTTATATACACTTTAGGTTACTCTTATTTTATTCTACAGCCTTTTTATGACCATGCTGTCATAGTTTATGTTAAATGTTAAATGTGAAAAAAATGATTACTTGATTTTCAAGAAAATTTTTACTCTCATTACGAATAACAAAGCAAGGTTGCCACTTAAAAAAATTATAGATTAGGTCATATCTCAAATTTGGGACATATTGTACACATTTCTTGTAAACAAAGTATCTCTCTCTTTTTTATGTTCCTTCTATTAGAGTAAATAGAATCAAGCTGACTGTGATTTGATTCTGATTAAAGAATGTATGACAAACCTCTTACCATAATAATTTGGAATGCCTAAATGCATATTTTGGCTAAAAAAAATACACCAAACCATATACTACTATAACTATATATACTACTAATTCAATTCACCACTATCTAAACTGTTTTTCATACCAGACTTTGCTTTCTGCACAAGTCTTTATACATGGATAGCTTCCGGTTTCGAGATTTTGTCCCAACATTCAGTTACTTCAATAGCTGCCAGAACTAGATAATCGAACGATTGTCCAAAGTCCCTAGATTTATGAAGCACCACAACTATAGCAATTTTAACTTGGCAGAACCAGGATATTTTGATGTTATGAGAGAATTATAAGAATAAAACATCGCCTTTATGTTCATTCCCAAACTTGAACTTTATGAGGCACATCATCATTCTTTCTAAGAATATAACAATGGTGCAATATTCGTTATTATTTCACCCATAGACAACGAAAAAAGATGATTATTACAATTTATCTCATTTGGTGTTCAAAGCAGACTTATTAATTGAATAGAATTACTGCTTCACCAACTAAAATATTTACACGTATAGTCTTATTAATGTTTCTTACAGTAGGTGTTTGTAGTTTTAGTTAATAGGGTACTGATTTATTTGAAATTTTACATAAGTATCATGTAACTTGTAATTTGTAAGTTAGTAATAAAGTGTGAATGTTGCTGTATTAATAAAATTGTAATAATTTGTTTTCTTTTGTAATCTGTAATTATCATAAGGTTTAATATTTTTTCCCTACCCGCCACAGATATACATCTCCGACAGGGATATAAGACATGAAACTGCGCATCTTATATATTAGTTGTATTAATGTCTTTATTCTCTTCCCGCGGTTTGTAGCTTTGGATGTTGGTACTACAGCATCTACTCATCTACAATACTTTGAACCGTTACCTCGAAACTTATTATGTCATTTTTCTTATAAAATGCAACGTGTACAATTGAAATAACAATATTTTGAAAAAGCACAAATGAAACAGGGTTTTTATTACATGATAAAATTTATGAAATAGTTCCGAGTTATCTGTTGTTGCTTCTCGTTAGATACCAATTACTACATATCCAATAGCCTGTCGATGCCTTCTGTTGTCTTTTATTGTCTACAAAGAATAAAACGCAAATATTCGGTACAAACTCTTATAAACAAATCGATAATACTTAAGACCCTGAACACAACAAAAACAAATATTACAGAGGTATATCAAAGATAAAATATATTACTCCAACTTAGTATGATTCTGATTTGCTCCGCTTTGGAATTATTTTGTAGTGCCTACATATATATATTTTCTTCATTGTTTTCTGTAAACCGATATACTTTTTCACAATTTTATTCAAATCTATTTTTTGTGCGTTCGTTTTCGTTATCAATAGATACTTATTAACGCTAAAGAAAATAGTCGCGATACAGTCATTATCGACCTTTTATTGGTATAAATTATTTTCTATTGATTTTGAAAACGTTTTCTCTGATTGTGTTGATGTAAAGGGAAGTACTAAATACATTGAAACAGGGTGCACATCACAAGTATACTACTAATTAGCAAATTCTCAATACTGTCATGCTCAGGTTTTCATAAAGAAGAAGATTTGTGATTTTAATTAGTTCGGATACAAGTTTATTTGTCAGATCTTCTAGATATTTTTAACTAATCCCACTGCTTTATTAATTTCTACTTCTAGAGCTTTAAGAAATATTTTGTGATTTAAAATAAGGAATTTAGAATACACATTTTTCAATACTTCGCATCGATTTTCTAGTTAGTTTTCTAGTTAGGCAAGCGTTAAATACTGAAACTGTTGAAAGACTTTTACAGTCTTCAACTGTTCCATCAGCTGCAAATTCATAAAAGAATTTTTTGACAGTTCTAATCCTTCTCTCTTGGAACCAGGGCTCAATGCCCCATTCTTTTGCCATTCTTACTAATGTCTCAAGCCTTTGCTTCGTATCTGTCAATTTAGCTATGTTTGACAAACAGTCAACGACGCGGTCAAGTAGTTACATTTTGATCCAATTATTTTTTCGGCCCTGGATGACCATATGGTAGGACATCGATTCCACAGTTTTAATACTTTTTATTTTAGAATTGAACACGGTAGACTTTCCCTAAAATTAAATTTAAGCTAAGTGCAACACAATGGATGTAGTCCTATTTTGGCTGATGTTTCTTAAGTAGAGCTGACCTGACCTGACCTGACCTGACCTGTATACATAGGTATTGATTACTTGATGGAGATTCAGTTCATTTCCTTCTTACCACTCATATTTGCAGCTTCGCCATATCCCTGTCCTTCATACTATTTTAGCAAAATTTCGCGTTTCTTCAAAAATTCGAAAATTCATGTTCGAAATCCTTTGCAGTTTGATTTATCGTTCCTCTAAATCCCAAAAATGTATTATGGAGGTGAATTTTGTTTTCCCTTATATTAATGTATTTAATAACCAAACTAATATGGTCCTTTCTTATTTGTTTATATCTAAATTACATTAATTGTATTTTTAAATATCTTTTACTATTGGCCATGAACAAGGGACCCCTAGAACCGCCGCTCCCCTCCCCCCGCATTGCGGGCCCTATCGGCACGCCTCTGTACGTACTTTTAATCAACAATAAATCTGCAAGAATATATTAAACACATTTATTTGTAATATAAGTTTGTAATTAGTTTACATCCATAATCAACAAAACCACAAACAACAAGAAATAGTACAGCCAATCTGTTAAAGAGAAACCCTGAAATCAACTGTTTTAAAGCTGCTACAGAAACATTTACGTAACTCCCACGATACAACACATCCACGTTCACGACATTTATTGCTACTGCTAGAAAGTTTTGACGAATTTTGAAAAAAAAAGATGAACGACACGTACGCACCTAACGACTACGAACTGGTGGAATAATCTCAGTGAAGGAGGATCATTTTAACAAAGAGCGCCGTGAAAAGCATCGCCCCGGCCTTGTAGGCGCCGAGGGTGGCCGTCGCTGGCGCCGAGTTGCAAGCGTCGCTGTCGCAGGACAAACAGTCAACTTTTTCCCATGGCGGAATGGCACTACACTCCTGATCGATGTTGCCGTCCTTCTGCGTTATGATGCACTTCCTGGTCACGTTGATCTGGCCAGTTTGCGAGTCTGAAACGAAACAGAAGTCAAAGATTGTGATTTAGATACAACGGGGTAAACAATCAAGTTATCAAAGAAGTATGACCCGATAAAACTATTGTGGCATTCTCGCACGTACGGTAGCGTGCAAAAAAAAATCGGACACTGAGTGAAATTTTTTTGATCGTCGGATAACTTGTGAATGAAGTTACTAATTGACACGAGGTTTTTTGCTGTTTGATTCTCATTTTCTTGTTAACATTTCCAATAAATATCGTTGAGATTGTTTCACTGTATGAAAAGCTATGGTATCACGTTTCAATGCATATCAAAATCTAACCGTGCAAAAAAACGGACACATCCACAAATTTAGTAAAACACAGAATTTATTTAAAGAACCACAAAATTAACATTTATCTGACGGAACTATGGATCAATATTTAGTCGCATAACCCTTTACAGCAATCACAGCAGCACAGCGGAGTCGACCAAACTGATAATTTTCTTGAGAGGAATTTTCTTCTATTCCGTCTCCAGCGCTGCCATCAAGTCGTCCGCTTTCTTAAATTTTCGGACGCGGACGTGTCTTCCTAGCTCTTCCCACAAGAGCTCGATCGGATTGAGATCCGGCGACTGTGCTGGGCACTGCAACATTTTCTCGGTGGCGTGCGGAAGCATAACCTCTTCCAATATCAAACGATATTGGTTGGCGTTCATCTTGCCATCCACACGTCTCACCAGACCGACCAAGTCACAGCTGAAGCGGCCTGAAAAATACACTATAGCATAGTTCACATTTTCAGAAATTTCTAGAGAAGATTACCCAAAATCGTTACGTTTCTACCACCGTGCTTGATAGTGGGGACTTGATAAGGGTTGTCGAAGCATTTTCGTCCGGCGGGCGCACGAACCGAATGCCACCCGAAAATACCAAATTAAATTTACTCTCATGCGACCACAAGAAGTCGACCATTCGAACCGGTTCGAAAATCTTGTGGTCGGGTGTGAGTAAATTTAAATTAGTATCTTCGGACGGCATTCGGTACGTGCGCCGGCCGGTCGGTAAACGCTTCGAACACCGTTATAAAGTCTCCACTATCAAGCACGGTGGTGGAAACGTAATGATTCGATGGTAATCTTTCCTAAAAATTTCTGAGAGTGTGAACTATGCTATAGTGTATCTTTCAGGCTGCTTCAGCCTTGGTCGGTCCGCTGTGACATGTGGACGGCAATATGAACGCCAACCAATATCGGAAGATATTCCGCATGCCACCAAAAAAAAATGTGCAGTGCCCAGCACAGTCGCCGGACCTCAATCTGATCGAGCACTTGTGGCAAGAGCTTGATAAGCGCGTCTGCGTTTAAAAATTTAAGAAAGCGGACGACTTGATGGCAGCGCTGGAGGCGGAATAGAAGAAAATTCTACTCAAGAAAATCATCAGTTTGGTCGACTTTATGCCGTCCCGTTGTGCTGCTATGATTACCGTAAACAATTTTGCGACTAAATATTAATCCATAGTTGGGTCAGATAAGTGTTAATTTTGTGGTTCTTTAAATGAATTTTATGTTTTACTATAAATTTATGAAAGTGTCCGGTTTTTTTGCACGGTTATGTTGTGATATGCATTGAAACGTGTTACCATAACTTTTCATATACTGAAACAATCTCAACGATATTTATTGGAAATGTCAACAAGAAAATAAGAATCAAACAGTAAAAATCCCCGTGTCACTTGGTGACTTCATTCACGAGTTATCGACGTGCAAAAAAATTCACTCGGTGTCCGGTTTTTTTGCACGCTACTGTATATGCTAAATAAACAGTGTTCCATTAAAAAAGTCATCGAGTCGCTTACGATTTGTTGACGGGGCAAGATGTGATGTGATGTGATTTATTGCTTACTACTAAAATAATCCGTCAATGTCATGTTAAGCTGTCGCGGACAAAATCCGTCGACTATAAACACTTTTCGTGCACAGCAGGCTTCTAAGTGTCTATTGTTGAATATAAGCTTTCAAACGAGCCCTTTCGTTGTCCAAAGTGGAGGAATTCACGAGAAAATTCCTGCTAGCCTGCATCGAATCCAGTTCGCGATCGTTAGTATTTGATGGCTACAGATGATTAATACGTGTTTTTTTTGAAGTGCAAGCTCTATTAAAAATACACAAAAATTATTTTTTGACTTAGATCCAAATTACATACGAACGATAACATAATCGTCCAGAGCAGTATTTTTTCGCCACTCGTGCACTACAATAAAAATTTAATGACCTGCTAGTGAATTTATAGTGGTATTTCGTTGCTGCTTAATCACAAGAACTATATTCGCCAGAGTTTCCATATAAATTAAAATTATTGCCCATGAGATTCACGGGAGCCCACGTCATAACACTACTCTTACCCACAGTACAATAGAAAACGGTGTATGTCTGCTAGAAATACGCGGAATACAGAAATTAATTTTAGACAGTAGCAAAAAACAATTAATGTTATATACTCCTCTCGGGGTATACACTATATATCTGAAAAAAAACAAATACTTTAAGAATCGCCTCTGTACCCTTTCTAACGCCTGTATATAACAACTATTAATTGGATAATAGATCAGTGCTCCATGTTCAATTTTAGATCGCACAAGTGCAACAAAGATAGATTTCAATGCAAAGCTATTACTAAAATTCTTGGTGTTACGAATAACAAGTCCCGACCTTTTATAACATTCCGAGACCAGAGTAGTAATATGATCACTAAATGTACATGAAACATCCCATATTATACCTAAGTCTTTTACAGATTCCACCCTCAAGATTTGGCCGTTCGTCACATATTCAAACAGTAGTGGAGTTTTCTTACGAGTGTAGATAATTACTTTGCATTTACAAACATTCAATTTTAGGTTGTTACTTACACGCCAGGTATATAAATTATCAATTTGATTTTGTAATAATACACAGTCATCTAAAGTACTAACATTTGTATACAGTTTAAGATCATCTGCAAATGTATAATATCTTTATTTGATGTTATGCTGACGTTTCGTCGTGTACCATCTACTGACATGCCTTACAGTTTGTTGGTCTACGGCTCACGTACTTATATATTTTGAGAAAATGCCGTGAGGTGCCGAAACGTCAACATGACATCAAATAAACATATCAAATACTAATAAAAGCCTGAATATTGCCCCGTAAGTCAAATCTAGCTAATCTAGAATAGTGGAGTATAATATTGATCTACCTGCTGCGTTAGACTATGCTGCAATACGTTGTGGGTGCAGTTTTATCCAGTAATTTAATCCAGGAACAAATATGCATGTTGTGTTTATTTTAGGAATGAAGGATCGATAGTAGAACTATCAATGGTATCACAATATTAACCATAACAGGTGACCCTACAAAAGCCGGTTAGGAAACTGGTTAAAAACTAACCGATTTAACCGATTTTAAAACCACTTACAGTTAACAGTTATGAATCCGGTAAGCTAATGCTCTACCATGAGCACAAAGCGCCCCGACAACGATAACAATCTTAAATTTAATTTTAAATCAAATTGTTCGGCAAACTGCAAAACTAATTAATAGATTAAATAATAGACCGTTTATGTACGACGGTTTTATCATTTTTATGAAAAAAGATTTCTTCTAATCGCCTAAACTCTTACTGTTAAACAACGCACAGCGATCATTATTGGAAGTGTTAGTTAAAACACAAAAATTAGTTTATGAGGCCTGCAAATGTCTGTATTTTGTAATAGTAAAGTCACTATGTATAAAACCGCTGATTAGCCAGAAGACTTGATGATCAGTTAGCATAAATTGGTTCAGCTTAGCCGGTTAACCGGTTAGCACAAACCACTTCAGTTTAACCAGTCAACATAAGCCAGATAACTTACTAATTTAAGCAGGTTTGATCATCTTTATACAACCGGTTATTTGTTATTTTAGTAACCGGTTAAATTTGTTGTAATTGCCAAACCAATAGCATTTTTACTATTCTACCACCTATCAAAATAAATATGTTATTTAAATTAAGCCGTTCGATTATTTGTGGTTCAGTCAAAGCACATCACATGTTGGTTTCTTTTCTTTCAGTTTATCAGGTATCAGACTGACACGGAGCATATTTCTGAGTTTCAGAATACTAAGCAGAGTTGCCATGATTAAAACATAATGTCATGCCACCCCACATTTGCATAAAAAATTAATTGAATTCAAAACGAAGCCCAGTTTGGTGAAACATAAAAAAAGAATAAGTACGCAGCATTTTGTTCGGCTTTTTATCGATACAACAGTTATAGAAATAAATAATACACTTAACAATTTTTCTGTAGCTGTAAATTACAAACATTTTAAAACAACAAATAAAAATCTTAACCTTAACGTAACATAAAACTTTGTATTTCTGGTCCAATACAACAAAACAATAAATAAGACGTTCATTCAACACTTACTAGATAATTATATCTTTAGCACAAAAGAACAAATAGTTATCAGAACTTGGGAATATAACAAACAGTAAACAAGAAATAAAATATTTTACTAGTGCAACCATATCTTTTTTGCACTTCTTGCATCGAAAAATTGGTCGTCCTTACTAAGGATAGTTGATACTTGCGTTTGAGTATTCATTCTTTTTCTTTATAATAGAAGACAAATCTCTGTTAGAGGCCGAGCATTCGCCAGCGTTTAAGTGTTTATTAATTTACATTAGATAATATTTGTTAAGAGCTAAACATCATCAACATTCTTGTCGAACAGTAAAAAAAATACCACCTGTGACCCTACGGGATAGGAAACTAAATGTTTTTCTTGGGCTATCGCAATAATCGGTGTATTTCACAACCGGTTGGTAAAAATACTTTTGGAAACATCCCGTCAAAAGTTGCACAATATCTTGGTTACGTCAGTGTCAAATAATACACACACGTTTACAATGAACATCGGCTACTTTTCTTGTAAATGTGGGCACAGATACACTAACATACAAAATTTAATTTTACCTACAAGCTCATTGGCATACAAAACTGTCAATTTTGAAAACAGCATACCTGAGAGGAGGCTTAAAATTCATAACTACCAGTTTAGGTCTTAATTCGAATCGGGATTAAAGAGTTTTAGAATTCTTTTTCATCCAGGCAAAAGGGCCTCTTGACGTCGAAATTTTTAGCACTTTCATTCGCTTTGATCTAAATCTGTTGAAATTCTTCATCGCGACATGTAACGATTTCAACTTTTTAATACGAATTACTAGGTTAAGTTGGGAGTTTTGCAAATCTGGATTCAATTTTCAGTCGTATAAAAAATTTCAGTGAGCATTGTTAACATAAATAAAAGCTATCAATTCACCATTTGCTTGGAAAACCTATTCGCTTTGAGTGAAGAAACAGCATCTACTGATAAATTTGACTCATAATTCTCATTGTCCATGTGTAAATTATATTCATCGAAGGTGATGCATGATTAAAGCAAATTTACAAAAACGGAATAAAAATATCTGCCTACTAGGCCAATAGGCTGCAAGAGCAAAGTTGTTTTTATCCCTTCTGATTCGTTCTCTTGAATTTGTTTGAACATAAACACATCGTGAACTCCTAAGCTCTTTGTTTACACTTTAGAGTATACAACATATGATGAAGCTAATGACGGTTGACCGTCATACTAAAATTTATTCCAAAAAGCTTTGTATACAGCGAGATAAAGGATTCTTTTTCAAGGGTCTAGGTTTAATTTTTTGAACGGTCTGCTAAACGTTTAAGTGTTAAAGCAGACTATGTTGAATAATTTAAATTCTGTTTTAAAATACTGCGGTGTTTTATATGGTAAGCGAGATACATATATCTTATCGTATTCGAGGGTGAATGCTTTCAGCGTCCATAGTATAAGATAATATGTTCTAGGAAAAATCGCTTGTCTCTTGAAAACACTGACAAAAGGTTATGAGTCTGACGTTTCGATTACCTAACGATGAAAAAGGAACTACCTACCTACTAGATATACACGAACTACTTGATAAAAGATAACTACAAAATAGCCTTCCAAATGTCACCTAACTCATAATTTCCACAATCCCTATTAGAATTATTAGTATTCCTACAAATTTCTATAGCTTCTTTTATTAGACGTTTGTGATAATATTTTTCTTTGTGTAAAATTTTTGTTTTATCAAAATCAATCATGTGTTTAGTCAAATATGAGTGTTCAACTACGGAAAATTTATCTATCTGCTGCAGCCTAGTAGCACGTATGTGTTCTTTCAAACGCATACCTAATTTTCTTTTAGTCTGACCTATGTAACACTTGCCGCAAGAACAAGTAATTTTGTGAACACCTTCACTCTCTAAATGTACTTTATCTTTAGTAGAACTTAAAATTTTATCTAAATTATTATATGTACTATCAACAACTAAAATATCGTGTTTTCTAAGCATCCTCTTTAATTTTTCCGAAAGGCTTTGTACATAAGGCAAACTCAACTTTAATTTACTTTGTCCTGGCTGAGAATTTACTTAATTTGGATGAGCATTTTCATTAAAAACTGAAAAAGTATTCTTATTGCTATAACCATTTCTCACTAGCGCTGATTTAAGATGATATATTTCTTTTTGTAATGAACTTTCGTCTGAGATCCTTTGTGCTCTAACAAATAACGTCCTTATAAGACTATATTTTTGAGAGGGAGATTGGTGAGATGTGGCATGTAAATATCTATCTGTGTGTGTTGTTTTTCTGTAAACCTTGCGTCCTAACTGTCCAGTGTTTATTCTGTAAATTTGGACATCCAAGTTAGGTAAACTACCATTTCTTTCTAATTCCATAGTAAATTTTATGTCAGGATTTCGATTGTTCAAATGATTCAGAAATCTACCCAACTCTTCTATACCGTGGGGCCAAATAATAAAAGTGTCATCTATGTACCTATACCAACATTTTGGCTTAAATTGAAAACTGTTTATCGCTACCTGTTCAAAATTTTCCATAAACAAATTGGCAACTACAGGACTTAGAGGTGAAGCCATATTGCACAACCTAATTTTTGTTCATAGAAATTATCGTTAGATATGAAATAAGTAGATTTTAAACAATGTTTAGATAATCTGGCTATCGTGTCACCTAGGAGATCGCTATTAAGCTTGGATTTGATGGTACCTATCGTTTCAGGGATGAGTACTTTCGTAAATAAAAAAACCACGTCAAAACTAACCAAAAATATGGGTCTTAGTGGGACATTGGTTTTATGGATTTTGGGCAAACCATACAATTTAGGTACCTTGCAATCGGAAAGATTTGTTGAACTTTTGATAAGATCATTAGTAATTTGGGAAATTTTTGAGGTAGGATCTCGGGATAATTTTTGATATGTTGCCTCAGTTATAGAAATTTGTAGGAATACTAATCATTTTAATAGGGATTGTGGAAATTATGAGTTAGGTGACATTTGTAGTTCTATTTTACCAAGTAGTTCGTGTATATCTAGTAGGTAGGTAGTTCCTTTTAGTTGTTAAGTTCTTTTTTATCAAGCTGGCACGTTGCTTCTATGACGTCTCGCTTCCTTGGTGATTTGTTTATTTACTTTCAAAATTTTGTTTGAACTTGTGTCAGGCAAATTTTGAGGTGATTCGTCTTTGACAAAGATTACAGGTGTAATCGAAACGTCAGACTATTAACTTTTTGTCAGTGTTTTCAAGAGACAGCGATTTTCCGAGAAAATATTACCTTATCCCCTCGTATTATCCATATCCTGATAACGTTACCTATTTAAATTATATTTTTAATTTTAAGGATTAAAAATAATCGTTTTACGTTACAATTCTGTTGTACCTAATTAAAAAAAGTGTTTTCTTTTTGATAAAATTATGTCAAATTTACAACACATATTGATCATCAGAAAGCGTTATAAACAGGCGCTATCTTAACACCCTACGGTGTAATGGGTTTCAAAATACATGTATCTCGTATCCAAGGTAAAAGTGAAAAACAGTTTTTTCTCTGAATATATACACAGAATTTATGAAAATGCGCAATTGAACTGTAGCATAACAAAAACAAAGAAGCCATAAATCCACCCACCCTCGCGTGAGCTAATGCGTAGAAAACGGCAATATACGAGGGAGTTGATAGTTTCGTGACCCATTTTCCAGATTATCGTGCACCATTCCTCCATCTCCGACGGCGGGGATCGATAAGAAAAATAACCGATCTTGGAATAAATCGCCCTAACACGAAACCGCGATGGCGTCGTCTCATCAACGGCATTAACTGTCAATTAGGCTTTTATTAATATCACCGTCGGTGAAATGCGCGTTTAGCGGAATAGGTAAACACGGATTTTTGTCGATCGGGGTTGTCAACCCTCGGGAAACAGACTTGGCGGCGGGGGAAAAATTTAGGTCGACTCGCTGGTGAAGCCCCCGGCCGTTAAAATCCCCGTTCTATTTTAGGGTTTTCAATTTCCTGATTAATTCACCCACTGATGAAGTTACAGGGTATTGCAGCTGTCGGATCTTAGATAGTGTTTAATTGGCTTAACTAGACAACGTAGCTAAATGGACATATTTACGTCTCAATGCACTGTTCAATATTTTATCATTTCTTATGCAGTTTCAAGTTCCAAGGCCAAAAAAAAATCCAATTGCTGGGATCTATGTGACTCCAAAAGAAAGAATATTCCAATATGAAAGTAAAGTTGCTCTGACTAAGGGTGTTCCTCAAGGAAGCATCCTTGGCCCAATTCTGCTCACAGTATATACGTCAGATCGACCGGGAATCTTGGAAGATGACCGAAGATCGCACCATATATGTATATGCAGATGACATACAGATTTATCGATTCTGCTACTCCAGCGAAATATATATGTTAAATAGTGACTGGCTATTGGCTAACATTGCTAAATGTTCATCTGATTTATGCTTATATGGATAGTTTTAAGATTGCCATATGTGATTCAGTCAAAAGCCTTGTAATTTGGATGCACTCGTATCTGAACTTTGAAAATCATGTTAACAAATTGATCCAAAATACATATATAAAACTTAAATTGTTTCATAAATTCAAAGATTATCCCACATGTAAAATGATCCTTGTGTCAAACTCTGATATTAAACTCCTTTTTGTATGGCTTGTGGGTCTACTACCCCTATCTTACTGGCAGTTACAAGAATAAAATTTAAAAATTTCAAAATGTTTGTTTAAGATTTAGCTTTGGAATAGGTAGGAGACAGCATGTAACTCTAGTTTATAGCGGTATAGCATTCTTAAAATGTCTGATTTTTGCAGTACTGCATACTTGTACCCCTTCTTATTTATATGATATGATAAGACAAAGGTTTCAAATACATAATGTCAGTGACACTGACAAAATCAAAAATAAACCAAAAAAGAAATAAAAGCATAAAATTATTTTAATAACCACAACAGAATATGATACATATAATACAGAATTGTATTATAAAGTAGAAAAAATAATAAAAGCTTGAAAAAGGTGGAAAATTATCCACCGAAACGTCGCATAAAAGAATATAGTTTTAATATTTGGAGTAAACCAGCAAAAGAAGAAAAAAATACGTATACATAATGTCAATGTTCGCTCTGCACATCTTTATAATATTCCTTGCCATAGAACGCCACATTTCCAATCTGCCTTTGAATATGTTTTGGCTCGCATGCTAAATGATTTTAATGTTTATTTCTTAGAATCCAACAGCATACGTACCTTTAAGAACAAGATATATACATAAATAATTTATGTATTTTATATTTCTTGTAGGTAGGAGAGGAAGAACAGTTCTTACTGAACTCCCACCTTTTGGATCGTTGGTTTAATAAAGAGTTTATTTATTATTTATAAATAATGTCATAAAAAACTATTTTTACCGTGTAAAAGAAATAAAGGTAAAATTTCAAAAATATATACTCGTAACGTAGCATACGAGTATATACGAGAACTGATATAAGAGGTAATTTCATTATTTATTTTTTCCCAAAACAGAAGAGTAAACTGTTAGTACATTAAACAAACTGCAACTACGAATTGCGAACACAAGGGTAACTTAATCGAAATTTGGCCTAAGATTTTATCAGTTACATCAAAACACTTGTTTTGTGATATTTCAAACGTCACAAACCAAAATTTCGCAGCGTTCTCTCTATGATGATGTGCTATCTGTTATTGTTGAATTTAAATTCGCTAAAATATTCGAGCAATCTGAGTGGATTAGAAACGCATGAAATAAATTCAAGCACAAATAAGATTGTTCATAAAAAACACTCAGACAAAAACGGATATTAAGTAGAGTGAAGATATTTGTAAACAGATAAACAGCAATCTGAATTGTTTCTTTTGCGGAACTCCTCTTAGTATATGGCTTTGTAGGTTTTTGCGGGACTCAGTTCCAAAGGATAACTCATATGTTTATTATATACTACGTTTCGGCCCTTCTTGTTGGGCCTTCCTCAGGCGTGTTGTTTTCATTTTTGTCTTAGCCGTTCATGTGGCCTGCACATTGTCATCTTGGTTTCATTTGAATTTTTTTCCCTTAAACTATACCACGTATATTAAACTCTTAATACTTTTTAAAAATTTGAAAACAACAAAGTATGATACAAAATTGCATATTACGCTATGTTGCTCGAATAAATAGCTGTTAAAAAAAGGTCTATAACTTCAGTTACTTCTTCCATAAAGTGTTTGCAAAATTTGAGTAACATTAACCATTACCTACTGTAACAACAGCGAATGCAGTAATAAAGAACAAACATTTCTTGTTAACTGCAATGCCATATTGCGGTTATATTTTATATGAGTATTACAGATATTGTTTACCTTTTCGTTATCCAATAAAATTATTTATTCCATGGCTATCCTTCACAAGAAAATAATTACAGTTATTTACTTTTGAAAACCTTAAATCCGTTTTGAGTGACTAAGAATCTACACAAATGTTTTGCATGATCAAGYCTGATTMGTTGTTAGCAATATATGCATTTCCAATTTACTCTGACTTTATTGTAATTATGTGGTTTTAATTTGCTTTTTTATTTACTATTTTTTACAAACAAGTAACGAGCTTGTTTAATTTGTCTAAAAGTACAAGATATTGTTGAATCTTACAAGATTCACTATAGTCAAGCACCCAATGGAATTATTAGGATTCTTTTATTCAACATCACTAAAAAACACCGTTGCTATGAAGTAACCTCATTTTCTGTCACATGAGAAAAGTTGTCCGCTCTCCCTGAGCAACGTCAAAATGATTAACACGCTTTAACGCGAAGCTAACATAAAACAAAAATTGTTTCTCTTAATTGATGTTACTATGATTCACTTCAAAACAAATGTGACAAACATTTAACTTGAATCGGTTTCTTTGAAAATCTCTTTGGTTAAAAACGTTCTTTTTACACATAATTCGTGCGATTACTCAACCGGGTCGGTTAATAGGCCATTTATATTTTTAAATCGTGACGTCTACGCAACAAGTAAGCAACTGTGAATCACCAACGCAATTGAAAACCAAAAACGATAACCACGTAGTTACTACATGCTGTATTCGGAAAAAGTGGACTGCTGAACGCTTGATTGAGGTCCTTGTCCTCTTTTGCGTGTGAATACAATTGATTCCGAGGGTAGATCGAAAGGGGTTACTCAACCCAAACCCATAAAAATTTCAGGAGGGCATTGTAAACATGAGAATCAAGAATTGGTGTACTAAGTGATTTCTTATAAGCAATAATTTGATTGAATGTACTGACCAGTATCATGTGGTAGTAGATACATCAAGGGCAGTGTAGTGTTGTAATATACTTGACCAAATTTCCTTGTACAGCTTACCCGCGTTCGTATTATGGAATGTCTGCTGTAAAATACTGAATTTTCAAAAAAGAAATGGTATGATTTTGAAATGTTTAAAATATTAATTTAACATTCACATCGCAAAAACTAACGTCCATATTATCACCGAATTGTACTTTTCACGATGTGAAAACTTCAGGATGTATATAACAAGACATACAAAAAACGTAAAAGATGCTAAAATTGTATGAGACTTTAGTAGTTTATCGTTGAGTTCATAAAACAGATCCTAGAAGAACAACAAATCGGCTATTGTGCGCGACAATACTAAATCATTATAAGGTCTTAATTTTATTTTTGAACTTTAGAGCAACTTCAAATAGATTCTCTACAGAAATTTATCTACAACAAACAAAACTTATGAAAATCCAGTACTTGCCTTTTTAACGCTTGGTACGCCAATTAGTATTTTAACCTTTATGTAGCGGTCTTTTCTTTGCCTACACAAATACAAAATACTAATATATATAAGATCGTGAATATTTAGATGCAGTATTTCCAGACAGATGGATTGGAATTAAAAGAAAGTCTTTCTATAGCCACGCAAGTCTACAAGCTTCGCTAACACTTTTAATTTTAATACTTGCGCATTATGCCTATAGTTCTATAATGTTGCGAGAAGTTGCCAAACAATATGCTTTCAAATGTATAACTACAGTAATGTTTGAGATATTAAAAAACACACGAAAATGTCGTTTTTGTAAAATCGCTTATTCGCAATTTTGTAAACATCATAAATTTTATTTTTTCTTATAAAGCCTAACTTCACTTTTAACATGTTCAGAAATAAAAAGATTTTTTTCCGAATTCAGTGATATGAAACACTAGCGGATTACATGTAAAATCCACAAAAACGGTTTTCTCTTGACAGCTGTTGCTTTAAAATAATAGACATTGCCATAGAATACACACGCTAAATATGCCAGAACATAGAGAGAAGACAACCACATAAAACTTATTTTTAAAGTACATAGAATATTTCAAAAATTTATTTTCTTATGCAGGTGCTCTGATTTATATATAATTTAGACTACTCCACACATTTGTACTGCAGTAAAAAAAACAACGATTTGGCGAATTGTTGCATTTGTTATATGGTCTGTACATAATAGTATTCTACACATCTCAAATGCGGTTAGCTTTTTAGAAGTTTCCTCAGTCAAGGTCTATTACTCAACTCCATATAACAGAACGGAGAGGACATAGCAGCGAATATGTGCCATTTTTTGAAGACCGACGTCATTCTGCAAAACACAGCGATGCCTTTTCGATTCTTAATGCGAATGATTTATGTATTTAGTCATTTTCGTAAATTGTGAAACCTGCTACAACAATGACAACTATTCTAAATCAACAACCGTCAATAAAAGCTATTTATGTGAATTTTAAATGTAATCCGTCAATAAAATGCACGTTGTTGAATTGAGGAAAAACGTAGCATACCATAAAAAATAAACTTCTGCAGGGTCGTGGAAAAAATTGTATACGAATTAAAAACTATTTAAAAAAGTGCCACACCAATGTTTTTGGTAATTCTAAAAAAGTTCAAACAAAGCAAATTGTATAATATCGATATTTCCATTTTTTATTTTAAAAACTTTAATTTGAAAATCTATTAACGTGGAGCCTCAAATTTAGCAACTTTGCCTCGATTTAATCTATTTTGTAGGACCTCAGATAACAAAGTGGAGGTGTGATACCTTTCTATAAGTTTCTAATAACTATAATAAACTGACATTAATGTTTTGCGCGTCATATTTCAAATCTATTTAGACTCTGTTGATCATATAATACGTGGCAACATCTCCAAAGCGTTAATCGTTCATTAGCAATTAAACTTGATGAAATGCTAACGAGCACATTTGATACGTATCAGTGGCGTAACAAGCCATGCTCCTCTGTTGCAATAACAGGTATTATAAACACGTAATAAGAGCATAAGACAAAAAAATCTAGTATCTGTATTACAATAAGTAAAATAGAATAAAATATTACATTATACAAGAAGAAAACATCGTTAAAATTATACAGGGTTACTATAAAAGTATCATCTAGTTTTAAAAATTTACATTTGAGAATGTATAAAGCATTACAAAACATATTATTAAATGACGCCTTAGTAGGGAACAAAAATTTTCAGGTTTTTAAAACCGCGCTGCTGAATTTCATTTTAAAATCGCCGCAGCGATCTCAATATGCAAAAACGCGACTGCCCAGCAGAAAGCTTTTTGTATGTTGGAGTTCACGTGATGTTTTTCTGTTGTTATAGGGCACCCAAAGGCAATACGACACAGATCATCAGAATGTTGTACGATGGTACGATGGTAGACAACTCAAGAATACGAGTTTCATCACTAAACGTAAAAGTACCGGAAGGCCAATGAAATACATTTCAATTTCTTATATGTAATACAGATAAGTGTATATGTTTATTTTGTGGAGGCCTTTTAATTATTTCTGAAATAAAAGTGGTTTTAAAACCTAAACTGAGGAATGAGCAAAGCAGGCATTCTCTCTACTTTGCGGGATATACACTTTTAAACTAGGGAACCAAAAGAATGGATCTCTGTCCAGAAGTCAAAAGTTTGTTTTTCATTTTAAACTTATTTCATTGTAGGAATTTATTCCATTCCTCTGTAACCAAATCCATTTCCTCCAACCTTTAGGTCGTAGTAATATCCCTACCACTCATCTAAACACGTTTAAAGGCATTGTACTACAGAAAATAATTTTCCCTATTATAAGTTGGGACTCATACAAAAGTATTGTCCATTGTCGGTTCCTCAAGGAAAGGTAATAATCTTTTGGGAAACAGTTTTTAAAATAGCGAGGCATTGCGATATGTTTTTGGTATAAATAGTCTAAATCGCACCTTCTTCCTTCTGCGTGTAAAATGATACATCTTTTCTCATAACTGCTATTCGATGACATGGAAGGATGTACTGAGTCATCTTGCCTGGCGCATTTATTTACCCCTTAAAAACTGGTTTTCTTAGGTAAAATTGTTTTGGAACAATTTAGAAAATGTAAGGAACTTGTTCAATATGTTTTTAAAATATTCAACAGAAATGATAAGTCCAAAATTTTGTTAGTCGTTTTTTATTAATTCAGTAATCTTCAGTGGGTTTTACATACAAAAAAAGTCTGAAATTCTTGGTTGAGTGTTCTGTAAATAATAATACGTGAGTCATTTAAAACCCCCTTCCTATATGATACTTGTGGAACTTTGGGTATGAGTTGGATGATCCAACAACATTTTCCAAAAATAATTTAAGTAGTTTTTGAAACAGGTATCACAAAAAGAAACAAGTTCGGCTATATAATATAATATATAATGCTAATTTTTACAAGCAAATAAAATATTTTGATATTGTATTATAATGCACCTAATTTCTGGTAATAACTTCTTTTGGTTTATGAGTCTGACAGCGTTTTCATAAGATAGTTGTGTAGTACAGACAAATATGCAGCCCGATTAACAACTTAAGATTTCCTTTAGGGAAGCCACTTTAGATCCAAAGTTAATGCTACACCCCCTGAATCTGTTCAAGTGCTTCTAGAAAAAATCGTCGCAAAGTATCAAAGCGTTCGACAAGTTTCTGAAAATTGATTGTGTTTAATACTGAATGAAAGTTGGACCTTTTAAGCAAAACATTTGTCAAACTGAATTGTGGTTTCAAGGCAACTCTTCTTATTTCCTCTCACAGTAATCCAGTGTTTTCAAAAAAAGATCGTTCAAATCTGAAAAAGACATCGCGGCATACACAATGAAAGCAGTTTCATGCTATTTAAATTTTTGGAAGAGGTGACCTTGGACATTTATCTAAATTTGGACACTATAAGAGATAGTTGTGGCGTTCTGTAAAAAATGTCTGTTTTGTCACACATGGGTTCTAGCGTTCTGGTTCTAGTATAGCGTAAGCATTCAAGAATGGGCGGGGATAACAGCCCCAAGCTATGCGAACCATTATCCCCCAAACGTAAACATTCGATCGAATTGGGCCCCGACCAGTACCCTAGGTTACGCCACTGATACGTATGGATTCGGTGTTTACATGCCGGCAAACCTATAATGGAATTTTTTTACGTCAACTCCTTGAATAACTCACTTTTGATGACCTTCTTGAGACAAGATGTCTTGTGGTCCCCTACGGTGTTTCCGCAACGAATTTTCGGGACCGAATTGGGGTCGAAGTTTTGGCATCCTTTGTCCTGTGGTTGGCAGTTGTAGCACTCGAGTCCGTGACCTACAAGAAGGTAATGTTAGTGAGAGTACCTCCGTTACTTGACGAATCAGGTGTGACCGTAATGTAAAAGCGTTTAGATTTCGGAATGAGTCACGGTTATATAAATCGAAATTTCTATGGATAACGGGGCTACGTTCTTTATTAGCGAGCAAATACCACCTCCATATAAATTTTACGAGCTCTTCTGTTAGTTTCCACTGCATATTTGCGATAACGTTGCAAAATTGCTGCCATTTATTTCAAGCGAGTGCACTTTATTCGAAATGCTGGGAAATTATGTTCATGGCCTTAAACATGTTAATTACGGTGAAGGTAGGTTTGATATATTTAGAAATGACTGTTCTGGGAAGATTTTATTAACAGCCGGTGGGAAAATAGTTGTATTTGCAAAAGAAATAATAGATATTTAGCGACCTTTTTTTATTAGTTTAGGAAGCTTTTGATCCAATAGCGCGATCGTTGAGTTTATTTTAAGAAATCGCCTGTTAGACACACATAGAGATGTCGCGTTTCCTACTTTAGCGTTACATCCCACGAAAAACATTTAAATGACATTTCCAACATTCCCCCTCGCGCTATGTCTTCACGCTCTACTGCCTCCCCAACACTTTCAAATGCTAACGATAAAAGCAGGAAATATCATCCCGGATTCGCATTCATTTTTTTTTCAACGAAAACAGCTGCCAACATCCCGTTGGCTTATATTCGCATCCAAAAATAATCACTGGTTCCGATATTTTACCATCATGACGTCATACTTACTGAATTCGATAAGGGCCATGAGTGCCATCAGGCAAACGGAAACACTCGCGAATCTGGACATCTCTGTAATACTTTTACTTGTTTTCTTCGACGCTAGCAAACAAACAACTGACAAACAACTAAGCAGCGCACTAGCGAGCGCGGATTTGAAATTGGTGGGCCGCGTCGAGTCACGTGACCGTAGTTCTTCTAGAGGAGTGCCAATAATAACATGGGGCTTCGAGACCTATCATGCGCAGGGTCGGACCCGTAAAATTTTTAGGTAAACAAACCGAACAGCTCTTTGTTACCCTGCAACGTTCATTATTTTTTCGGACACTCAGTGGAAATGGCCAAGTATCCCTTCTGTTTATTCCAACCATTTCTTTATGGGAACAAAATAAATAAGTAAGATATTTGATACGTTTCCATCATAATACAGTATTTTTTTGGAATAAAAACCTGGACGAAAACTCCATAATGCTATTAAAGACCATGGTTGTAAGGTAAAGGTCTTTTTCGTCGTTTAAAATAAAATTATTAATTTTCAAATTAAAATTTAAGAATAAATTAACACAAAAACCCAAAATGGGGTAAAATTAAACTCCAAGTCCAATTCCACTAAATGTAATAAAAATTTAACTTCGGCAGGGCGCTTCGATCTTTTAAGTAAGACCATCATCAGTGCTAAAACTTACATCTGAATATCACAAGAATATCCGTAATTGTGTAAAAGTAAAATGGTTGATATTTAAACACTAAGTTACATATTGATGTGGATGCCAAATAATTAAATTTATGGACCTCAAGATGGGAACAAAGAATCATTCTTTCTACCCATCCTTGTTCAATATAATTATCAGTCTTATTAGTTTTTTTCACAGCCTTTTGGCCTTTCTCGGTTAATTTCTGAACCGTCTTATGTTTTCGTGCTTCTTCGTTTTTTTGTTTTTTCTTTCTTCTCATCTTTTTTCTCTTTCTCTATTTCATACTTTTTCTTCTAGCTTTCATAATATTGTTGCCATTGCGCTAAAGACACAACAGGGGGTATTTCTTCTGTCTTTTAGGTGTTCCCAAAACAATGCTCTTTGAAAAGGACTTGGTATAATCTCAGTCTTATCGCACGAAGAACTTTTTGGAGCTTTTGATGTTCTTGGTGTTATCAAAGAACTTGTATTGAAAGCGTACTGTGAGTATTATTTTCGGTTAGTTTAGTGGGTGTTTTAAGGTTTTCTGTCTGACTATCCAGTGTGGTAATAATATTGTCACATTTACAGGTGGCGTTGATACTTCAGAGGTATTGTTGAGTTCTAGATCTAAATTTGTATTTGTCAAGATTTTAACAATTTATGAACATATTTTCAGAACTTTCTTAAATGGAGTTTCTATCTTAAGATCGTTCACTATTTCCTTCATACTATATTTCTCTAATGGGGAACCCTTGTTTAACCATAGCCTTTGCCCACGTGACAAGCATTTTTTTCTATATTTTCGGTCATATAACAACTTATTGCACTTTAGTGGAAGTACAATTAATATGTAATTTCTTGTATCCATTCTGTCATAAAGACATAAATATATAGATTAAAAACAAGACGATATTACATGGGGGTCAAGAACATATTTTTCATTTAATTCTTTTTTACCAATAGTGTTGACTGATGTACGAGGCATGTTTTTTTAAGTAAGTACCGTTTTGGAATTAAAAAAAGACGTGCAAAGATATCGCAATAATTTTATCTTACATGAAAGCCTGTACCTTAATCTACTTTTCTACATAATTTCCGTGAATATTGAGGCACTTGTCATAACGTGGCACCAGTTTTTGAATACCCTCCTCATAAAATTCTGCCGCCTGACTTGTTAACCACTGTATCACAAATGTTTCGACTTCGTTATCGTCTTGAAGACACTGACCACCCAGGTGTTTCTTCAAGTGCAGGAACAAATGGTAGTCGCTGGGCGCCAGATCAGGGCTGTATGGAGGATGATCTAGAGTTTCCCATTTAAAAGATTTGATGAGATCTTTGGTCCGATTAGCCACATGTGGACGGGCATTGTCATGCAGCAAAACGATACCCTTACTCAACTTGCCACGTCTTTTGTTCTGGATTGCACGACGCAGATTGTTCAATGTCTTACAATAAGACGCTGCATTGATTGTCTCATTACGAGGCAGAAACTCCACTAGCAATACTCCTTTTCTGTCCCAAAAAACTGTGCACATGATTTTCCGGGCAGAAATTGTTTGCTTAAACTTCACTTTTTTGGGTGATGATGAATGTCGCCATTCCATGGATTGTTGTTTCGATTCTGGTGTGACGTAGGCCACCCATGTTTCGTCACCAGTAACAATTTGGTCTAAAAAAATCTTCACCTTCATTGTGGTACCGCTCAAGGAAAGTCAATGCATTGCCTAAATGTTGGGTTTTGTGCAAATCCGTCAACATTTTCGGAACCCAACATGAACACAATTTCCGGTAATTCAAGTTCTCGGTCACAATGCGATACAAAACACTACGAGAATATTGAGGAAAGCAGTCGCACAATGATGAAATTGTAAAGCGTCTGTTTTCTCTCACCTTTTCGTTCACTTTCTGCACCAAATCTTCATTAATGACCGAAGGACGCCCACTCCGTTCTTCATCATGCACATTTGTGCGGCCATCTTTAAATGCTCTCACCCATTTCCTTACCATTCCATCACTCATAATGTTTTGTCCGTAAACTTCACAGATCTCACGATGAATACCGATCGGTTTTACGCCTTTAACACTAAGAAATCGTATAACAGCCCGTACTTCACAATCGGCGGGACTCACGATTGTCGGAGGCATCTTAAACACTCAGTAAACAACGTATACAATGAAGAATCAAACTGTAATGGCGTCAGTGCGTAGACAAGAGATGTAGGTAACCAGCGCGCATGCGCGGAACGCCGACCGTAGCGCTGCGGCGGCGGAATCGCAAAACGGTACTTACTTAAAAAACATGCCTCGTATTACAAGTGATGTCATCTAAGAAACCGATTAATAATCATTTTGTGATTCACGTCATCCTGTATCCTGGGCGCAACTGATAGTAAATCCCTTTCACGACATTACAGTTTTAAATACCTTGCTCTCGCGATAGTTTTTGTATGAGTATCATATTAAACATAGTTACTTATTATATTAGTAAGAAAACAAATCTTTCTAATTGCTTTTTTATTTATTATTTTTTAATAATTCAGCGAACCGAAGTCTGGGCACATGTTTGACTTCCTACTTATTTTCCTTAGGCTGATGGTCGGGTTTTCCACTAGCTTGAAACTAACTTTCTTCTTCTTGGCATTAATTGTTAAATGCTTTTTGTACGAACAGATGCTCTTACTTTTCTTTCTAACTCAAAAGCTGTCTTAACCTCAGAGGTTACAACGTTGTTCTCTTTAGCGCAAAAATTTACTATATCTCAAGAATAACTCATGTAACCTGACACCTTTAGGAATATAAATTTGTTAAACATGTAATGATAAAATATAAAATATGGGGTTGTATTTGGAATGCAAACGTTACTGGCTCCAATTTTGTATTTTTGATTTCGCTTGTTGCTTTTTAGTGAAATATCGCACTTCAATTTGAGTATTGTTTTTCCTTAAACGATACTTAATTAGTTATTAATAACATTTTTTGGTAAACAATTTTAAGAAAATACCTTTTCAAAGAATGTTCTTAATAAAATGTGCAAATCTACATCAATCGATAGATTTTCAGTTGCTATATGCTAGACTGTTGAACCTGGAAACGAGGTTGTGAAATGGTTTCTTTATAGTTGCTTTTGTGTTTGAGATGTTACACTATATAGTGTATTTATTTAAAATAACGAAGTTGCAATGATGTTATTAATGTGTTTACAATTCCTATAACATATATGCTACGTTTGAACGTTTGACGTTAACTCAATTCAGCTCACCTACCTACTATTCTATTTAACATCGTTCTACAAATTTTTTTTTTTAAACAAAAGCCTATTGGTTTTATTCATAACTTGTATATTTACAGCGTCCCGAATAAGTTATGTAGGCTACATATTTTTCAAGTACTGTCCTGGCCTACTGTTTATCGTGATGTAATCAGAAACTGATTTACTAGGTATCTTTTCTGGTGATGATGTAAGTTATCGTTGCATAGGAGAGGTTGTGACCTTTGTTTATTCATAAAGTAAACTTTAATCTCAAGTTTGATTGCACATGGATATCAAGATTAGTGTTAGTTGCATTTTATTTGTTATTGTTTGTAGGATAATCGGCTCCCAGCACCGATTAAAGTACAGTACTTTTTGTGTCGAATGTCGATCAACTCTTAACTCATTTGGCGAGATCTACTTCGACATAAACGAACTTTGGATATACTTCTGTAGATGGCAGTAGGTACAACATTTTACGTTTCGTTTATTAACATTTGTAAACACTTTTTTGTGAAAGAACACAATTTAGGGAAAACATACTAATATCGTAGTTAGTATTCAGAGTAAGTAAGTACTTCCTAGTATATATAAACTGAACAATATTTATTGAGTGTGTAATAATGTTTTAGCCCCTTATTAATTTGCAGACGTTGCATTGATTTGCAACCGATCGTACATCAATCGTGAAATCCACAATATCGGCCCGCACACTTGCGGGCAATCCCAATGATCTTCCGGTGCAGTTGTCCAATAAAGTTATTAAAAATAAGTAAATCACATTTCATTTGATAATGAATTTTAAGTAGGCGCTCTCATATTGATCGATGTTGCTTACATGAATACAATTAATAATGCGTTGCGAAAACCTATAGTATTTTTTAAGAATTGCAAATTCCTAAAATAAAGATTGGACGCTGAAAAAAATATCAAAAAAATAATACGTTAAATAAGTATAACATTAAATAAGAACAGTAATGAAATGACAAGGTAGGAAATCTCTAAAGGAAGAAGTTTAATTTTGAATGAAACATAAAGATATGGAACTAGGGGGTTTATGTACTACTTTAAATACTTGTAGTTATAGTAATATCCATATAGCCAGTATTAGCAAACATGCATTTTACAAACTAATCATGCTTGCATACTGTATCCAAAGATTCTATTTGGTATATATATTTTTGTCATCCTACCTTGTTTAGTTCTTATTTTTGTTCCTTGAGTCTTTTAATAATAAATTTTCGCTTACTTTTTTCCTGTATAAGAATGTAATACAAAACTGAAGAAGTAACCCTCATGAATCTGTAGCTATAGTTATCGTATCTGGTAAGCTATAAAAATTCTCAAGGGTATATTGTATGTATTTCGAGATGTAAACGGATTTGCATTAGCGCCCAGTTGACCTATAGCAAATAACTACAAAATTTGTTGTATGTAGTAATAAACAAATTAAATATGCTAATCAGTATAAAAATTATAGCCAACAAACACAAACCACTGGAGGTATTTTTTAATTTTTTATTTTGTCTACTTTCCATTCTCTGATTTAAAATGCAATTGCCCCATTTGTACATTTATTTACTGCTCTTCTTTTACATCAGGCCCCTTCGCCTTCTGCCCTAAACTACAACACAACAAACACCTAATATAATAACAAGTACAGAAACAGCAGCGTATGATAACTAAAACAACAGCAAGAATCACTGCAATATAAATCGTAAGAGCCATGGATTCGGACTGAGTGTTACACAGAAAGGAATCGCAAGTATGGCACTTTGCCTCAGACAGCTGATGCTTCAGTAAGAAATCCGAGTCCTTAACTTTGCTGTGGCAATCCCACAAATTTGGGACACCATGGGTGCAGCCCCTTTCCACCACGTGCTCTTCTCCAGATTTTCCTAAAATTTCAAGGAAATAATTACGATAAACAGCTGTGAAACATTACTCACTGCGACAAAGTCAGATTAAGAACATAAGGAAGTAACATCCTGTCAGATAGTGCATAATGTATAGTAATCTTCTGTTTAATGCATTTCCTAAGCTTTTAGTGTAATTCTATTAGTGTATTACGCAACTTTATTGCACGCATGCACCAGCTGAAGACAAGTTTTGGATGGATGACTGTGACAAAGAGCTTTTTGGAACGGGTTTTAATCATTTTTTTTCTATTTTGCGTGGTTTCCGTCTTCCACACAAGAAAATAATAAAAAAATTATCAAAAATTAAAAAAAAAACTTATATAGTTTTAATCTGTCGCCTAGCAAGGTGATAGCTTTGACTAACAAGCGCAAACTTCCTTACATTGTTTTATCTACAAGCTCTTATCCAAGCGTTTACATTTTGAATATAATTTAACAGCTTCACAATTTTGGTTCGAAGGCTTCCATGGTTGTTATCGAGGACATGTTGTTTTCCGGGTTGCTTCCCACGTTGCTTATTTGACCTTGACGTTTCATGTCGGTGTCTTCCTCAGAAGTAGCTCTGAAACTGAAACAATTTCAGTTTTTCAGTGTTTCAGTTTCAGAGCTACTTCTGAGGAAGACACCGACATGGGTGTCGAAACGTCTAGGTCAAATAAGCAACGTGGGAAGTAACCCGGAAAACAACATGACAGCTTCATAGTTGACATACTCCACCGGTAAACTGTAAGTTCCACGAAACGTTTATAAAGGAGTGTAACAGTTTGAAAGCTAGTACGCTGAAAACGGGAATCAGACGGCATCAGAAAACAAATTCTGATAAGTAGTTGTTACTGCAAAATCTTAGTTTTAGGTTTTTTTTGCTTTGTATTTCATTATATACTTTACGATGTGGAGGGTAAACGGGCTGTCTATGTTGAAACTTATATGTCAAAGTCAAAGGAGAAGCAGTCACCAGGTTTATGAAACACTCTTTGCAATCAAGCCAAGCTTTTGGAATATTTTATTTCTTCTACAAAGTGTAGAACTTGTAAAGATACATTCTAAGGTCATTTATCAAACTTATATTAAGATGAGGATAAAATTTATATTAGTATCTTCAGAATCATCCGATGAATAGTAAAGTGGACAAAAAGATGAGACAAAAAATGAATGACAGACAATCAAATGACATGAAAACAAAGCAATGCTGTCAGATAATTTTTTGATAAATTTTCTATATCTGACCTCTTATAAATGCTGTTGCTTTATTAATGTAAATCATTTATAAAAACAATCATTTAATTAAATCAGGTTCAGAACAAACAATTTTGTCATTATTAAAATTAAAATAATGACTTGTACTCATACAATGTTCAGCTAAAACAGAATTGTTGAATTCCACGCGTACAACTCTTTGTCTTCGTTTAATTACAACTACAATGATAGGAAAATGTAATACTGGATATATCKCTTGGGATGTTAGTTTTTTTCGGTCAGTTTTCAACTATTTTTACTATTTTGATTTATAGATATGGTAAGAGTATGATATGCAAGCGCGTCAAACGAACGAATACACTTATTAATAAATGCCAAAGGATGTGATTTTTCTATTAAAATTGGTTTAAGTTTATCTACATTATCTTTGACCACGGAAGGATTGGAAATTTTGACTACTTTAATGTAGAGACCTTGACCAAGTTAACTTTCACATCCATTTTATATGGTAAGAGCAGAAATTAAGGTATCTACCAGAAGCACAAGGTTTAATGTACGTACCAGCCAATTAATGTATATTATCGTTAGGCCTTATAAGCCTAGTGTCAAGGAAGGAAATACACTTATTGGATTCAATAGTATGTTGAATAGATGGATGTACGTTATCGAATACTTTTGGCAGTTAAAGCTCTTTCTTTCTGTCTCACTTCGTCGTTAAACGAAAAGTGAACACTGCAAAGWAATTTTGCAATTAGTTTCAATGCTAGGCCACTCTACTTTGGTGCAATCTAATATTAAATCAATAGGTACATTTGTGAACAAAGACACTACATCTTGACTAACCAAGACATACCCTGAGGTATTTAGACATTGTTGAACTTCGAAAATACGAAAGAGTCTTTGACATAATAAGGATTATTATAATTGTTTGAGCTAGATCAAATCTTTGTTAAAATATAGGTAAATTAGACGTTGGAACCCTTAGAAGAAATAATAGCTCTAATAGATAACGTTTGTTTATATACAATTACGACTTTGAGAAGAGTTTACTAATACCAACTTTAAAAAAATAAGATGTTTGGTTTCATAACGGTGTTAATAGTGCAAAATATCTTTACCTCTTCCTAATATCTCTGTGCATCTAGCCAGCGTGAGGTAGTTCAAAATACTTAGAATAACAGAATTAGGACTTGCATCACATATTTCTGTGCCGAGATGCACAAAAGGAAGGATATTCCATTGGCAGCTTTTGGCATCGTTGCATTTGTAACATCGGAGGGCATATGCTGAAAACAATTCATATTAGAAACAGATGCATCTTATATACAGGGTACACCCTGATATGTTCGAGGCAGGTCATACTCATTAAATGCTGTATGTTCCAATGAAAACAAGACACCTGCAACGCAGTTAAATTCCGACATAGGTCGACTTCATTTCGCGGAGGGCAACATCTTGTTAAGTAACATTCGAAGTTGTCATAACAGCTTTCTATTCCTGGAAGCTTAATCTCTTACTTGCGTGAACTTTATATGACGTATGATTAGAAAGTTTTGGGAAAACGCTGGAAATTCTTATAAAGATGCTTTTACATTTGTATCAAATTTTTAAACAAGCTTTCTTAACTGTTCTTATTATACAGGGTGTTGGAAATTGGTAGATCATCCCGTTAACCCTAGATTCTTGAGGACAAAATATGACGATTTTGTTATTGGTAAATTTCTGAAATATAGGGTGTCAAAATTGAAATTTAAGAATCGTTTTTTTTTATAATATAATCCACAGTTTTAGAGGTATCGAGTTAAAATTTGGTACGAGTTTGTAGTATTTATATCTAAGTGTATTATGAACATTACTGTAAAAACAAATGAATATCGGGGGGTTTGTAACTTTAAACCCCGTCAACTTTTCTTGATGTACGCCCATGAGGCCATTTTTTTCTATTACGAGACTTCATTGTTAGTTTTTTTGGTCTCTTGTAATTTTTAGACAGAAAGCTTAGATTCCGAGATAGACGCCGTTTTGTTAAACTTTCCACCTTGTCTATTAGTAATAATGATTTTCCTCTCGTAAATTGTTAATATTATTGATATATTTTCCAATGTAGCATGTAAAGCCAAATTATTGCCATATTGGAGCTCAAATTATGTGCTTTTTTTAACATTTTTGTCGTCCATGTGTTTTTAATGCTCAAACCAATAGTTAGCAAGTTTGCTAAGTAGGCTTGGAAAAAGATATGTACTCGCATTACTAATTGACTAGGCGGAAAGTTTCACAAAACGCCGTTATCTCTGAATCTAAGCATTTGTCAAAAAAATTACAAAAGACCGAAAAACGGACAATGAAGTGTTGTACCAGAAAAAAATCCGTTGGTCTCATAAGCGTACGTCAAAAAAGGATGGGGGGAGGTAGAAGGTTACAAACCCCCGGATATTCATTTGTTTTTATAGTAATGTTAATATTAATTTAGTGGTGCACTTAGATGCAAATACTACAAACTCGTATAAAATTTCAACGCAATACCTCCAAAATCGGATATATCGTAAGAAAAAATTTTAAATTTCAACTTTGACACCCTGTATTTTTTAAGCGAAACGTTTTTCAGAAATTTACCAATAACAAAATCGTCATGTTGGCTCCAGGAATCTAGGGTTAATAGAATAACCTACTAATTTGCAACACCCGGTATATAAACCTAGGCGTTTTGTAAAACAGTGCCACTTTGAATAAACAAAACAAGAATTGGGATAAGAAATTAAAAATAATTACACAAAAAACTTTGTTACGGATATTTTGCTTTTGACTAATCCTGTATATGTATTATATTATCAGGCATTTTGCAATCTGTTATGTTATAATACTGTGTTTACGATTGTGTGTGAGCTGTAGTCAAAGGTAATATTGACGAGACGAGCGTCATGTTGATGCAGATACACTGTTGGTGAATTTTATTTTTACAGTCCTGGAACAGCGTTGCATTCATAGGTATTGTGTAGGGCGTCGCAAGAACCCGGTAAAGCATACCGCGGGTTMGCTTTTTCCAGCAATCTAAAAACTGGCCTGGCACTTGCGATGCCGGGAGAAAACAACTCCAGGGCAATCATCACCGATATGTCTAATAAAAATAAAGCTTATGTTAAAGGTAACAGTGTCCTTTTTAATACATAACATGCATTAAAAGTTAAAAAACTTGATATTAATTATTTTTGTTTGGAAAATTGCTGGAGACAGATCATTGTCTATCCGGAACACCATAGCCGTTAAGGGTCGCCCAAAATGTAATTTCTTTGGTGTATTTAGAACTATCCTGTTCCGTTTATGGTGTATTTTTGCGAAAAATATTCAAAATTATCGTGTCGGATATTTAATCTAATAAAACACACCCGTTTGCTTTGGCCTTCCCTACACAGTATCTTTAGCTATGTTATTGATAGACAAATTTAGTAAGCCTAATTGAAACAGTCTGACTGTATTTAAGCAAATTTCGATTGATTTCAGCCATAAACACATTAATTAATTAAATGTCTTTGGTGGCGAGATAGTGATCATGATAATTGTAAGCTGCTACTTACCTGAATTGAATACAGTCAGAATTGCAAGCCACCCAATCATGTTTCACTCACTTAGAGCATCCAGGGCACTCTCTGCTTTCTGTGCACTAAATTCTTCATCAGAGATATATAATACTTTTACTATCGTGCAATGACTCAATTAAGTTATATCAATGAATGTGGTTTTATGGAACAAACAATGAATCGGTGGCTATCAGCAGGAAATAGTTTATAAGCTAAAAAACGAGCATTTCAGTTCAGTTTCCTTCTCATCACGAAGGCAAGCCTAGAAAGAATCTCCTCATTTTAAACGTTTATTAAACAAAAACTACGTACATTGGTCAGTCTGAGAAGTAACAAAAAAGGAATACATCACAAAACAAAAAGAACTATGAATGAACTTGAGATGTTCCCGACTACCAAACGCATTAAAGCACATAGAAAGTTTTGAGCTTACATGGTATACAAGTATACATTACGAGGTATTACAACGTCGACTCCACTTACAGTCTAAATATATAATCTAGGTATACAAATATAATTAACACGGACTTGGTCTTAGTTATATTCCAGCAAGCTTTATTGTAATAGAATACAGTATGGGCGACGCTGGGTGAGATATAGAAAACTTCTTAAAACATAAACGCTAAACAAGCAGCTATAACACCTGTAGCTATCGCCGTTGCACTGTTGAACCTCGTTGCCGAGTTGCAGAGATCTGTGTCGCAAATATGGCAGTCCAAGTGTGCCATGCCACCTTGCTCTGCTCCGAAACTTATCGCGGAAGCCATAATCTGACAAGCATTTACATCGCCAATACCAGCTGTGCAACCCCTTGCGATGTATTCATTGCCTTCGTGATCTGGAAGCGAATATCAGGATTAATATTCAGAACTTCATACAATTATTTTAAGGACTTCGCGTACAACAGAGGCAACGTATAGCCAACATTATTTGCAAAAGAGACACTAACATCTATTTGAGTACTAACAGTAACAGATGTAAAGTATCAAGCAACGATCTATGAGACTGACTTATGCAGAGAGTTTTACAGCTTGATAGTCGGCCGTGGTAAACTATTGTATTGTTATGAGGGTTTTTACAACCTTATGGTCGGCCGTACTAAGCTATTGGGATTTGTGACACGCTTCAAAGTTCCTAAATGGGTCGTATTCAAAAAAATCTTTCACTATAAATTTTTGAAATCTGTTAGTTGTGATAATTTAACAATCAATAAAACATAGAAACTTTTATTTAATGCAGACCTGGTACTAACTGGCGCGACCCGCGATCTATTTTATGTGATACTTTATTGGGTTTAAATTTTCCGATGTATAAAATAAAAGCCTTTGCATGTCATAACGAATTTATACAAATTTAATATAAAAACATACAAATTAGTAAGTAGAAAATGATTTACATTTGCTAGAAAAACTTTACAATAGTGCACGATAAAATTTATACACGGTATCGATTATGTTCATTACAGCTTGTTAATAAGCATATTACAAATGTCACAAGCTAACAAAAAATTACTACTATCTCTTTCACTGCTAAAATCACGATTAACTTATTGTTGTTACGCATGACCACGCGTCAGTGACCCGGACGAGTATAAATACCCGAGCGGACTAGGACACTTCAGTTTCAGAGCTACTTCTGAGGAAGACACCGACATGAGTGTCGAAACGTCAGGGTCTAATAACCAACGTGGGAATCAGCCCGGGAAACAACATGTCATCGACAACAACCACGGAAGCCTTCAAACCAAAACCCATTATCAGTAGCTTGCATGAGAAACAAAAACTTTTAATACCTATAATTTTGATAAATAACAGTGTCTCAAAAAGTGATCCCCGCAGAACAATGACCTGGGATCTATTTTTATGAACTATTAACTAAATCGAATACCTTCATAGTACGCTTGCATAATGCTTGTTTCAAGATTTATTTAAAATGTGAACATTAAAATTGCTACTACAAATCCTTATTTTATGCATTTATTACCTGTGCCAACTAGTTTCATACACTTAGTGGGCACCATGTTGCCGACAGTGTTCAAAACGCTGCCCATGAATCCTGTTGATTCTGAATTGGGGTTACAGTCTTGCTTAGGAAATGAGAAGGAGAGCAAACCCCAAGCGCATGTTTGTCCCTTTGAAGAATCGCAGCTGTAGCATTGCAAGGCGTGAGCTGAAACAAAGGTATTTACATAAGTATATTGCAAACAAAGTGTGTGGAATATTAAAATATTCAAACAGTTCATTACGAACAATACAGCATTTACAGAAAATGGACCTAATAATTCGGTAAGGACGATTGACGTTTTGCTAATGGGTACGACCTTCATATAGCTTAACGACATTACGGATAGGGACTCACGGCTTGACTTGACTTTCAAGAATTGAACGTCAAGTCAAGCAGTTAATACGTCAAGTTACTTGACTTGATACTACTTGATTTATTCAAACATAAACAGTACAATGACGAAACAGTATAATA
This sequence comes from Rhyzopertha dominica, assembly GCA_025024175.1. NCBI lineage: Eukaryota > Metazoa > Arthropoda > Insecta > Coleoptera > Bostrichidae > Rhyzopertha > Rhyzopertha dominica. The sequence goes on along the minus strand of QCXZ01000053.1, from coordinate 6,752,910 downwards.
AACAACATTATTAAAAAATCCCCGTTTGCCATACAGGGAAACAGGGTGACTACAAGCGTTGTCTGAATAATATTATTATTCAGTATTATTCAGACAACGCTACAAGGTACGGAACCAGCAGAATATTTCAGGTTCTGTTTGACCTATTTTTCTGAAATTGTGCGTGGAGTATGGGTAATTAAAATGCATTTTATGGAACTTTTTCCACTCTGTGTCTGCTCTCGCTTCCGTGATATGTGCGCAAGTTGCATTTTTAATGGCAAGAGAAATCAAAAGGCACACCATTGAAAAGGGTATTTTTCCCTGGTGGTAATTTTTATTCACTTTGTTATTTACAACCGCAATGCCGCAGTTAACTGAACATGATCGCATCGAAATTTTGATGATGATTATGGAGATTCATGAATATCGTGAACCAATAGCCAGATCAACAGTTATTAATGCATTGCAATGTTTTGAGGAAACCTGCGGTGTTAAAAATCGTCAAAAACCAGGACGTCCAAAGGTTGCTACGAGTGAGGAAAGTAGCTTGAATGTCCTTTTAGATGTGCAACAAAATTTCAAGAGTTCCGTACAACAGCGTGCTCTCATGCACTAGCCATACTAGCAGAAGATCTGTTCAGAAAATTTTGAAAAAGATAAGTTTCATCCATACAACATTAACTTCTTATAAGAGCTGAACAAAGATGATGTAGATCGTAGGATAGAATTTTGCGAAACTGCTATGAACATGATAGATGAAGATAGAAAGATTTGAAACTGAATTATGTTTTCTGAGGAAGCGACTTTTTGCCTCTATGGTAATGTGAAAGACATACCGATAATATGGTAAGCACATTATTGGGCCCTTTTTCATCGATGGCAATTTAAATACGGTTAGGTATTTACAGCTATTACGCGAACACATTATACCAGAACTTATTCGCCTGTTCCCTAATCCTGAAAATGCTACGCGTCCTTCTGAATAGATATGGTTTCAGCAAGATGGTGCACCGCTCCATTTTGCAATCAACGTTCGTGGATATTTGAATGCGATATTTACAGACAGATGGATTGGTAGGTGCGGAGCGATACAATGTCCAGCACGTTCCCTTGATCTGACGCCGCTTGATTTTTTTGTATCTATGCTGATAGGCGCCATAATGCAAAAGGTTTAAAAGGACGAATCACGACAGCAGAAATTCAGAAATTACCTACAAATATGCTACAAAGGACATCAGAAAACTTTTACTCAAGGCTGCATTACTGCCAGGAAGTAAATGGGGAACATTTTTAGCATCTTCTGTAATGTAAATCTGAAAAAATACTGCATTTTTCACGGAATTATGTTTTTCTTTTTTTACTTTTAGAATACCCGATTCGCAATAAATTAAACAAACTAGACGAAAACTATCACCAGTCACGGAAAAATGGTAATACCTGGCTGTGTCCATTTTCGCGATAAAGAATGTTTTCATGAACTTGCCCCCATATCTCGGGAAAGAGAATATTCCAGAGAATGCATTTTAATTACCCATAAACCCATGCACAATTTCAGAAAAATCGGTCAAACACAACCTGAAATATCCTGCTGGTTCCATATATTGTAGCGACTCTGTATAATATATGTGCTTAAAGTTCCATACAGTTTTATAACTCTAAATTTAAATCTCCCTTCGCTAACCATGAGTTGAGACACATGAGGGTTCTGATGGATTTGTCGCTTAATCCATTCTGAGGTTTTGTAATTGTTAATGCAGCCCTAGAAAATTTCCTTTCTACATCAGGCGCAGACGTGTGATTTACAAAAATCTTTTGCCATTAAGGCAAGGTTAGGAAACATGTTTTCGTGGTTTTCCCACCAATCTAGAGTATTTTCAGAAAGATCAGCTCGTGGGCTATTTGTATATTTATCTATTTCGTAACGCCAAGACAATTCATTGTATTCATTAATAGGAGTTTAGTAAACAAACTGAAAATATCTATATCAAACTTGCTTGATTCTCATACGAGCCTGAAGTTGATTGGATAGGTGGACATGGATGAGAATGCCAAAAATATTTATTTTTAAATATAATTTCAGAACGGTAAACTGCCTCTGTTTCTAAAGTTTTCCCTGATTGTGTATACGAAAATGTCTCTGTCTTATGCCGAAGGCTTAAAATTAACACAACGCAATACATCCAATTTGTCTTTTAATAGTGTTTTATAATTATGTTTCTTGCCGCCTGAATACTATTTATTAATTTTTCATCGATTTAATCCCGTTCAAGTTTCTTGTCAAGATCATGTGCCCCTATTTCTAATTTGTCCAAAAGCTTATTTATATAAATAATTACCATCGGAAGTGTGCAATAGGTTTCGCCCTCTACAGTAGTAGAAATGGTTTCGAAACTCTTAAGATACTGGCACACTCGCTCTAGCAGGGACCATTCCGTGTCCAATAACTTAAAAGTTTTCATATTATCTGTATTATCACATATTATATACATGCGCTTTTCATTTTTAGGCTCCACTCAAGCATTTCGAAAGTTGAGTTCCACCGTGTAATGACATCAATTTTGGCATCATCATTTTTAAATTCATAGTGTTGTAATACCGTTAAAAACCTTTGTGTGTAAGTGTTCAGAATTTTTTAGCTTAGTCAGTCTAATCATGACTATACAGTTTGTTAAAAATCAGTCATAGCTTTCTTTTTTAAATATGCAAACATGTTCAAAATTTTGTTTGAACTTGTGTCAGGCAAATTTTGAGGTTCTTCGTCTTTGACAAAGATTACAGGTGTAATCGAAACGTCAGACTATTAACTTTTTGTCAGTGTTTTCAAGAGACAGCGATCTATCCGACAAAATATTATCCTATATTATGGACGCTGAAAGCATTCACCCTCGTATACGAAGACTCTACGAAGAGTACATCCTAGGAGTATGTAGAAGACTAGAAAGGACTTCATTGAAGAAAGCGAGCTTCGTCAACCAATTAGTATTTTTGAAACGCTGCAGAGATAAAAAGGTCGTACCAAATTTTCTTAATATTAAAACACACACAAGTCAAATAAAATTATGCTACAAACAAAATTTGCCTTAATTAGGGAAGGTACACGACACACGTAGACAGCTCGGTTTCTTAGATGAAGACATAAACACAACATTACAAATTCTATCCCACAACCTTTTTTATCAAGATTTTGAAGACATAATAAAGTTTATACAAAAAGTATACAAACAACACTTTAACAAGGTCAAAGAACAAAACATACTTAAATTTGAGAAATTCATTACCAATAAACACAATAAGTTCAAATTATATAACATGGTTAAAACCAACATCAACAACACTGTGATAAACCTGTCAAAAAAGAGTGTCTCAGATGCTGCTGTAAATATTTTAGCGAACGAATATATTTTTGCTGTAACGCCACGGACCATTCCAAAAGTGGAGATAATGTCATCTGTGGAATCCTGTATACGACTGCTTCCGAAAGATCAAGCGGATAAGATTAGGATGGATGTATGCCCCGCTATTAGAAATGCACGTATGCCCAAACCTAATGTGACATCTGAGGAAATGAAGGCTCTTAAGGATTTGAATACAGATAAGTCCATTATAGTTACTAGAGCAGATAAAGGTTCAGCCACAGTAATTTTAGATAGAACAGATTACGAGACTAAAGTTAGAGAGTTGTTAGATGAGGAAACATATCAAAAATTATCCCGAGATCCTACCTCAAAAATTTCCAGAATTACCAATGATCTTATCAAAAGTTCAAATCTTTCGAATGAGGAGAAGTCTCTTTTAACTTGATTGTAAGGCACCTAAATTGTATGGTTTGCCCAAAATCCACAAAACCAATGTCCCGCTAAGACCCATAGTCAATACGATTGGCAATCCTTGTTAGAGATTGGCAAAATTTTGTGCCAACCATTTAAAACCTTATGTAGGAAATACCAGCAGTTTCATCAAAAATTCTTCAGACTTTATTGATATTATAAAAGGTTTAAGTATCTCAGAAGGTGATAGTTTGGTTAGTTTTGACGTGGTTTCTTTGTTTACGAAAGTACCCATTACTGAAACGATAGAAATCATCAAATCCAAGCTTAATAGCGATTCCCTAGGTGACACGATAGCCATATTACCAGAACACTGTTTAAAATCTACTTATTTCTTATGGAACGATAATTTTTATGAACAAAAATCAGGTTGTGCAATGGGTTCACCTGTAGTAGCCAATTTATTTATGGAAAATTTTGAACATGTAGCGATAAACAGTTTTCAGTTTAAACCAAAATGTTGGTATAGGTACGTAGATGACACTTTTGTTATTTGGCCCCACGGTATAGAAGAGTTGGGTAGGTTTCTAAATCATTTGAACAGTCAAAATCCCGACATAAAATTTACTATGGAATTAGAAAGCAATGGTAGTTTACCTTTCTTGGATGTCAAAATTTACAGAACAAACACTGGACAGTTAGGACACAAGGTTTACAGAAAACCAACACACACAGACAGATATTTACATGCCACATCTCACCACCCTCCTTCTCAAAAGAATAGTCTTATAAGGACGTTATTTGTTAAAGCTCAAAGGATATCAGACGAAATTTCTGTACAAAAAGAAATATATCATCTTAAATCAGCGCTATTGAGAAATGGTTATAGCAGTAAGAATATTTGGTCAGTTTTTAATAAAAGTACTCATCCAAATCAAGTAAATTCTCAGCCAGAACAAAGTAAATTGAAGTTGAATTTGCCTTATGTACAAGGCCTTTCGGAAAAATTAAAGAGTATGCTTAGAAAACACGATATTTTAGTTGTTGATAGTACATATAATAATTTAGATAAAATTTTAAGTTCTTCTAAAGATAAAGTACATTTAGAGAGTGAAGGTGTTTACAAAATTACTTGTTCTTGCGGCAAGTGTTACATAGGTCAAACTAAAAGAAAAGTAGGTACGCGTTTGAAAGAACACATCCGTAGCTGAACACTCATATTTAACTAAACACATGATTGATTTTGATAAAACAAAAATTTTACATAGAGTAAAATATTATCACAAACGGCTAATAAAAGAAGCTATAGAAATTTGTGGGAATACTAATAATTTTAATAGGGATTGTGGAAATTATGAGTTAGGTGACATTTGGAAGGCTATTTTGTAGTTATCTTTTATCAAGTAGTTCGTGAATATCTAGTAGGTAGGTAGGTAGTTCCTTTTTCATCGTTAGGTTCTTTTTTATCAGGTTGGCACCTTGTTTCTATGACGTCTCGCATTCTTGGTGATTTGTTTATTTACTTTCAAAATTTTGTTTGAACTTGTGTCAGGCAAATTTTGAGGTTCTTCGTCTTTGACAAAGATTACAGGTGTAATCGAAACGTCAGACTATTAACTTTTTGTCAGTGTTTTCAAGAGACAGCGATCTATCCGACAAAATATTATCTTATAATATGGACGCTGAAAGCATTCACCCTCGTATGTTCAAAATTATTTGTAAAACAGTTAGTCCTGTTAGTATCCTTATCATAATAGATAATTACTTAATAACAAACAATATGTTGTGCATCAACTAACTACACAAACGTAGAACGAAAGTGTGCAGCCAATACCAGAACGACAGGAAATTGAACAAGATCGGTAGCCTGTYAAACCCACAGCCAAAACATTTCACGTCCTTATCTTTTTATGCATCATGGTCCCCACAAAAACCGAAACTCTTCCAACGTTCGAATGAGTCCGAGATAGATTTGTGCCAAGGCCTCCTTGTGGGATTTTTTGCACCCCAGAGTTTTTGCGTGTGGTATGTTTTGCGTAGGAAACGCCTTGGTGCAAATAAAACTGCGACGAACTAGACCTTTTAGGATATAATTATATTTCTGGGTTATGATATTATCGTGCAAGGTGACCTCACTGGCTGATACGGTTATTGAGTTGCCGCATAGGGCAGCTATACGCAGAATAACCAAAGACTAGGTAATTAAGATAATAATGAGACAATTATCAAGGAAAGTGCATGTTGAAATATATAGTTATTCATTCACAGTGGTATTTCTTTTGAATCTAGGTCGTAACATTTATTGTAGACGCAAAAAAAATCTTGTTGGCAACGTCGTATAGCCTGGAAACCTGAGAAATGCTTGCTAGCGTGCTACAGTTTGTCAACATTATGTGCTGTATACATGCACGGCCTGTTTTTACACGAAGCCATGAAGACAAAGCAAACAATTCGACCTCAATTATATCCTATTTACTAATTAGCTGAAAGTGGCTCTAAACTGAAGTACCAAAACTTCCGCGCGAACTATTGTGTTGTGCTTAGTCACCAACAAATGAACATCTACTGGATACAAATGTATGGTGCTGATTCGTAGGAATCCGCTATAAACTTAATTAACTGATCATAAACAATTTTTTTATTTAGTAAAGGTTTTAATGCTCATTGTGTGACAGCTGTATATTATCTCCCCGCGAACTTCAGAAACATATTCGACACTTTAAAATAGTAAAAACAAAGCTTCGAGTGATGACATTTTTGCTTCATCAAACGTTGGTCTTCCACTCTGAAACTGTGCAAGCCATTTGCCATTTCAAATTGAAAGTCATAGCTTTGAATGTTGCTTAATTCTCAAATACCGAACTAAGTCTTTTCACACTTTACTTTGCTGGCATCGAAGATCAATAATTAATTGTCACTCAAAAGTCAAGATTCGAAATTTCCATTTTTGACAGTTATTACCTTGTCAAATTAGATAAACTATAACCTGGCAAACCAGCATAAGATACCTAATTTTAATTTATATCAAAATTAGTGGTTTTGAAACATTGAATGGAGTCTTTATATAATTAAAAAATTGGTTATAAAAGCAATTTGGTAATTACACCCAGCAGTGTGTAGGGTATACCTATCGAGAGTCTAAATAATACGGTATAAGTAGCAAAAAAACCGCTGCAAATTGAATCAATACTTCCACATCCGATTGTCAAAATGACATTTACGTTTTTATTTCTTATACTATACGATTAGTAATCAGGTTTTAAGCATTTTTTCTCTCTCTACACATTTTTTCTAAGACAAACAGTCTACGTGATATTAGCAAAAATATATAAATTTTAAAATCGTTTTTTTCCAAATAACTCGAAAATTATTAACTTAACAAAAAAATTACAAGAGTGCTTTCTGATCAGAAATTTGATTTTCTATATAGTACCAAAATTTAAAAAAAATCGTACGAGCAGGGTCCATAATAGGTTTTTTTGGAAATATTTCAAAAATGTCAAAATTTTGAGTAAATTTTCTAAGATACCTCTTGTGAGAAATTTTATATCCTATCTGATGGTATTTTCATTTTTTGAATATATTAAATATATTCGGAGATATTTAGGAAAACCCGTTTAACTGACGCTTTTTTGCTAATATCTTCTAAACAGTTTGCTGCACCGAAAATTTATAATAACGAATAATACTCGCAGTTATACTACTAATCACATACTAAAACGAAAAAAAAATTTGCAAAAAGGGTAGTTACTCCCCGATTTCGCCCCCTTCTCCATACTCTACTTACTCCACATACATATGTACGTTCGCCAAATTTCAATTTCATATATTAAGTCTTTCAAGAGTTATCGTGTCCACAAACAAAACCACAGACACACAGACAAGAATTTTTTGCTCAAATTCTGTTTTTTTTGCGTTTTCGACCATAATAAAGCGAATTAGCAAATAAATTTTTTTTACGTTTTTTTCGCGATATATTTCCCATCCGTTGGATGTGGAAGTAATACGTTTACTGTGGGAAAAATTTCAACAAAATAGCCCTTTTGTGTGCAAATCTCTCCTATATTTAGTCATTATTTTCAAAGTTACCGTAAATTTACAAATCTTTAATTTGTATTGAAATAAAAATTCATTCATGTGTATATATGCAAATGAATTCACGGAAATTATATTTTTTACAGTACAAAAACGAATATTCTCTAACAGTTATAATTTTGGTTGTCTAACAATGACTAGATGCTTTTTTTGGAATTTTGCACGTAAAATCGATATTCTTGAACGATTTTCGCAGAATTACTTCATGTAGAAACTGTTGCGTGATGTAGTTCATCAGTTTACCATTACAAAATCCTTAAATAAACACCATATTTGCATAGTCAGCATTTAAATAAGTGTGTGGCATTTTGTAATACACATAACAGTCTAAATTCGAAAATTAATCGCTTAGTCTGTACCCTGCCATTTAGAATAAACATGGATAGCCCATATATAAACATATTCGAGTTAATTTTAATTACTTGCATGCAATAAATATACTTCACGTACGTTCTAAATCAGGGAGTCTCGATTTTTAAGATTATTATAGTGCTGTGGAAAGAAAATTAGTGCACCTAATAGTAAAAAAGGATGTGTTTGAGCACTTATCCAAAGAAAATTTCAATTTCGGTTTTTTATCATTTTATAGACGGTAATCTTCAAAAATAATACGAACTGCTTCTTATCGGATTTAAGACTGATGTAAAATTATATTATTTAAAAAGTGGCCCCTATAAAAACATTTAAAAATTTGCCTGGATTTTATTTTCTAGAATCATGATTTTATGCATCCTTTGTCTACTCTAAAGCATTATCTCGAGAAAATACACAGTTCTAACAGTTTTATTCTTATTACATTCATCCACGTGTAAGAAGCAGCCATTCTACTAAAATATTTAAATTCATTGAGACACATAACTTTTAATATTCCTCTACATAAACACCTTGTATTTTGTTAGTATTAACCTTTAGAGAAAGATAAGATTGGTTCAATAGGAATGTTTTAACCAGCCAGTATATTAGGAAAGACTTAGTATTAATTTGTTCACGGTCAGAAATTGTTAACTTAGACATCATGCAAAATGTGTAAATCGCAAGCATGTGTTAATTATAAACTGAGAAGGTGATAACCAACGAGCAAGCTAGTTTTCTCGTTTGAAGCGGTCTTGCTATCAAACTTTATAGCTTATTATTAAGGTTATCGCACGAAGCTGGTAGCGGGTTTAAATTGGTGATTCATGCTTAAATCTTAAAGAAATATACGTCATATCCATAGCAGGTGTGATATCCATTAATAAAAAAAGGTCGGCCATTTGCTGTGATATTATAAAAAAGAGGTAGAATCGTGGTAATTCGAGCAAGACAGATAATTTTGCCAAGCCCGCGGTGAAAATAATAATGATAGTTTATGGTTCGCTAACTTCAACAAACGTTATCGTTATTAAAATAACATTACAACAAACTACCATGCATTGCTGATTAGAATTATGAGTATACAAACACGACTCGGGAAACTATGTCATCGTTATTTTGGTCAAACCGTAATAATTAATCTTACTTCTAAATTTATTTTCAGGAAAGCCCTATTCCAACATGTCAAGCGCTACACGGGCCTTCCTCAGTAACTTGACAAAGTCTTTCTACTAAAATTAAACAGGGATGAATTATTTACTAAGACAAATGCGGACAATGAAGCTATAATTCCGGTAGGCTACAAAGTGGCATACGTTTTAGCTAAAAGGAGAACTTGCAATGATGGCTGTAAGAGTCGCTGTCCATAAAAAACCCTGTTTTCAAAATGACTTGACACATTACACTGCGACTCGATGGTTAATGGTACAAAGGTTTTTTTCTGAACTAAAATGGCAATTTCTAATTAAAAAGGCCGTTCTGAACCACTATTATAGATCTTCAGCGACCTCTCAAAGTGGTATTTTTTTCTTAATTTAGAATCCGCTTAAATAACTTAAATTTAGTGTTGGTGTTAGTTGAAAATGATTAAATTTGTTTTCTTTATCCCAAATGATTCAGAGAAAAGCGGTATTTTTCAAAATTCATATTAAGGACGACAAATCGGTACATTTTTCTTGTTGTGCAGAATTATACAGGAAGAGCAAAGTACAATTTGCTTCCGCATTTACAAATTCCGTCATTTATAAAGTGAATAATTTTTTTTAGTTCGATGCCACTGAATCTGAAATTAGAATATGCCAACGTTCATCCAGATGTTCTCAACGGCATTCAAACTGAAATAATTGTCTTGCGAGAAATAACCGTATCAGAGATAAATATAAAGAAGGAAATTTGCCAGATCATGAAACAATGTATTCTTGAGAACAAACTTTATCAAGTCAAACTACAGGAGAAACCTTATCAAAAAAACATTTAGAACCTTCGTTGGCTATAAATTGGTGTATTAAATTTACACCACAGTAAAATCACATTTTAAAAGCACAAATATAATTTCATAATCCTCATTAAAATTAAAGGGGGCTTGAGATAGGCGTGTATAAAATTCAATACTGTTTCACTTTACATTAAGTTAATGAAAAATGTATTATCGTTATATAATGTACAGGGTCGCTACAAAGTATGAAACCAGCAAGATATTTCAGGTTCTGCTCAACCGATTTTTCTGAAATTGTGCACTGGCTTATGGTTAATTAAAATGAATTTTCTGGATTTTTTTCAACTGCGTTTCAGTCTTCGTTTCCGAGATATGGGCGCATTTTTTTAATGGGAAGGGAAGTCGAAAGGCACATCATTGAAAATGATATTTTTTTTATTTCAAAAATGTATCACACTTGCACAATTCGCTGCTAATTAAAATAATTGAGCTTGAAAAAGGATCAAAACAATTTTCTTATCTCTAAAATGGACAAAAAAGCCAGGTAAGTATTACAATTTTTCCTTGACTAGTGGTAATTTTCGTCTAGTTTGATCAATTCATTGCGAATCGGGTACCCTAAAATTAAAAAAGAAATACATGATTCCAAGTTTGTAAACTGTACAAGTGTGATACATTTTTGAAATCAGGCAAATATATCCGTTTCAATGGTGTCGATGTTCAATCGGTCGAACAGAACCTGAAACACAACTGAAAACAACCTATTTTACGAGGGCTTGCTAAGTAGCTCAATTAATACCTCAATGAAGTATAAGTGTCATCGATACATAATATTCCTGCGGAATATTAGACGGTATGAAATCTTCGTAGGTATATTCTTTTTTTCCAAATGCATGTACTAATTAGTAACAATATTGCAGCACAATTTTCACATATACATATTTTTAATTAATTATGCAAAATTATTCTACGTTTTACCAATCAATTCCCTAAGTGGATTCATATTTAGACTCCTCAGATCTTATATAAATAAAGAAGTATAACACAATTTTGAATGTAAGTCTCGCTCCATAGTAAGTTTGGAGTTGGAACTAGTGTATAAGTTGGTACGACTGAAGTAAGACAGAATATATTAAATTGGAAGTCAGAATTTATGAAATTATAATTGATCTAATGACCCATATAAGTTATGTTCGTACTATGTATTTAGAGATAGCTGAAATACCTTGATTATCTGAGCACAAATAACTGGTTGATCTGCAATTGATTTATAACTTTGTTAGTTTAGGTAATGATTTTTTGCGGCAACACCAATGTGTCTGAACAAAAAAACACAGGTGTGCTGTAAATTATTTAATGTTTAATATTTACGAAATGGAAATATTCCAAATCATATAAAGGATATTTACGCAGCTCTGACCCAGAAAGAAACGAAATTAAAAACTCCTTGGACTGACCTAATAGTTGGGAAGCTGTGGACGGTAACATTCCTTTAAACGACTATCCCAAAATTTGAGTAAAAAGTAGGCTAAGTGGTTTTTATGCGTTAAATAAACTGCAGTGTAAAAATATTGTGGGCCCAAAAAAAGCTCCATTAGCCATATGGCTGGAGTATATAAAACTGTCTATATGCAAACGAGAGCAAATTTTGTGAATTACAACTATAACTGATCAAAAGTTTGCGTGAGGGAGGGGGCAAATTTAGAAGCTCATTGTAAAAGAGTTTGAGCTAACGTAGGTAATAGATTTAATATGGCTATTTATAAGGCTGCACCCATACTAAGAGGCGTAAACATTTATAAATACTCGCTGACAGAAACTTATTAATAAATATAATAGCAAGTATCAAAAGTATGTTAGGCAGTATTTATGTACATGTTAAATACTATAAAAGTCAAACGAAGTGTTCTGTCTTTGTTTATACCTGATGGTGATAAACAAATATATCCAAATAAACGCTCTTTAAATATTAATATTGACAAGCAGTTAAGCTTCTTTCTATTCATTGTACAACCACACTTTTAGACATTCTCGTAGATATTTGGTACCTTTAGAATTTCCAATTGATGCTTTATTTATATTTTTTGCAGGAATTAAAACTTTCAACGCGAATCTGGGATCCACTTAACCAAACATCCAGATTGAAACGGATTACGAATCTATTTATAGTGCCACGTCCTATTACGTAGCTGAAGTTGAATGTTTTTAGTCAGCAATAGTTCAGGATGGTGGCCCAAGAAAAACTAAATTGGAACTATGTTACCATTTTTCCAGATTGAAACGAATTACGACTTTATTTATAGTATCACGTTCATACGATTAAAAACTTGTTTACAAAACTTAGTTACTAAGTTATTCGCGTTACAAGATTTGAAAACTGAAAGGCATATAAACATATTGTTTAAGTCACCAATTACTCTTTTTCTGTTTGAATTGTAGAATCTGTAATGAGTCCAAGTTAAAATTGAAAAATGGTTCAAACGAAATAATCGAGATCAAGTGTTTAATAGATTAAACATATTTACAAAGATGGGTCGACTTCCAGTTATACCGGAAGTGAGCACCAAGTAAGTTATCTTAAATGAATACCCTGCATATTACTGAACTTCTGAATTTGCTGTAAAAAATAAATGCTAGTTTATTAATATTACACTAGACCTCGGTAGCACTGTTCGTGAGTTATTTCACATCTGTTGAAAATTTTTACGTTGACAGTGTGTTGCGACATTTTGAATATATTGGAATGGAAATAGCTGGAAGGATAGGTAATTATTTTCAGTATTAAACTGATAAATCCATTTTATCACTTAAATGCAATTTATAATTTAATTAATCGAAACACAACAGCACTTGGGCGTTTGAAAGACAGATTTGATGGAACTGAATGTGTTGGATATGAGAAAAGGAAATGCAGAAAATCAACAGCGCATGAGGAAAATAAAGTTTTAGTAGCTGCTGCTATTATCAAAATTAAAAATCCACACCTAAGTACAAGACAAATAAGTTCTGTATCACAAATACTGCACAGACATAAATTTCATGCCTACTATGTACAACTGGTACAAAAATTGGATGATGAGGTCATTTACAGCCACGCACAAATTGGGGTTTTTATGATTTTTTTTCTTATGTCCACTGCTTTTTGTTCGAAAATTTATTTTTAGATAATTGTATTAAATTACAGGCAAGTATAGCTTAAATAAATTAAATATGTAGCCCAGAACGGCCAAAGCATTTTAAGTTAAAAGTAATTTCATTCTGGAGAAAATATTATCAATTAAATTAATCTGGAAAGCTTACAAGTTCATTATAAAGTAAGTACACTTCTTTTCATAAAAAGTTACAATTAAAGGAAATTTTAATAAGCCAGGGTGATCWTAAGTATTTATATATTATTTTAAAACCAATTTCAACAAAAGATAATTAACTAGGTAGCCTGGAAACAAGCTGATTCTTTTTAATGTGCCTTGTTTCACAAGATTTGTAAGATAACTCTGAGCATTTATATTTAGATATCCCCTCGAATCAACTCTGCTTTGTGTCCTTGAAGAGGTGGTAAATGATTAATAATCCTAAAAGAATTAGAAAAAGAGGCCTCGCTTCATGTCCAGCGCGATCTCTAGATTTAACGAAACTTGATTCCTTTTTCTGCGGTCACGTCAAACATTTAGTTTTTAGGAATCCTTCAACCGCTCGGAAAAAATGATGGAACTAATACGCAACCCTTTTCGCCGAGTTAGTGAAAATGTTCTGATAAATGAGAATAATTCACATTTGAATCATCTGCGTGTTTGTTATCGCGAGAATGGGGAATATGTGGAACATCCAATGTGATTGTTTCTTTTATTTTTGCTGCTATTGACATTGTATTTTTGTTTCAGTTGTGTTATTTGTTGTTTAATATAAGCGTTGTTGCATATCTTACGAATAGGTCATCGATGTTGTGGTTTCCTTTTTTATCGGATATCGTAAACTGACAGCCCATTCCAACCTTTTAAAATGGTAAAAGCACTAGTCGTACAGAATAGAAGCATACAGCTAGTGGATTTGCGTCTGCTTGGGTTGTTTTACTAAAATACAACTGTGTATTGGCGGCGTAAGCTATTACTCTACAATTAAGAACTGAGTTCACTACATCGGACGTATATATTATGAAAAGCAGAGATCCTAATATGGAGTCTTGGAGAACACCAGATCTAACCGACAATTCAGAGGAGACGCTATCTTTATATTTTACCACTTGAGTTCTATCGCTCAAATACGACCTAATAAACTGTACCGACAAACTGCTGAATCCGTAAGACTTTAGTTTGGCGCATAACAGACCATGATCAGTGGTATCGAACTCTTTTGAAAAATCGAGCAAAACCAAAGCACTGACTAAACCTTTATCATAAGTTGAAATAAGATCATCCATGACTGAAGCTAGTGCACTAGAAGTGCTCCGACCGCGTCTGAATCCGCACTCAGCATCGAGAATGATTTTTCTAGAAAAGACAAAGTCAGGTATCTGTTGGTAGACTAGAGATTCACACAGTTTTGAAGCTGCAGGTGAGATGCTAATCAAACATTAATCCGAAAAGTTTTCAGGGTTAGACTTTTTAGGTAAAAGTATTGCGATGGCCCTCTTCCACATCGTGGGGAAATAAGCTTTTTCGATACAACAGTTGAAGTTGTGTAATAGTCAATAATGGGACTACATAAGCGCAACATTTCCAACGGTGTTGTCTGTGCCACAATTATCTTTTTTTGCGTTAAAGAGTGCGGAGTGTACCTCTTCTAAAGGAAAATTCTCAAGGAAAATTCTTGTAGGAATGGGAATCAAGCATTCTCATAATATTGCCTTCTACGATTGGAGATGATACTATACTGTGAAAAATATGCATTAATGGAATTGCTATTTGAGAGATTCATAGTTCAGACCAGGCTTTGTTAGTACCAATATTTAAATTCCGAAGTGCCAACCAAATATTGTGTTCCTCAACCTCTTCTATGTAGAAAAATCTTCAGGAAGTTTACAGCGTTTGTATTTCCGTAAGGATGCATCACGTTCTCTCATGAGACATTTGAGTTCAGGGGAACACCACATTGCCTTGGGTTTTGTTACCCTAGACGTTACCACCGGGGCATGCCGATCGGGTTTTGAAATTTTCAATTTTCTTATCAATACTGGTTTCACATACCACATCAGTCCAATAAATAGATTCCAAACTATCTCGAAACTCACTGACATCAAAGCGTCTGAAATCCTATGAGTAACGTATTTAAGGTCACATTTAATCTTAGGTGTACTAAATTCACAATAAACCAATTTGTGGTTAGAAACATCGTCACAGTTCTTGTAACATGCAGAGAAAGAGATATGAATAAAGATCGATCAGTGAGCTTGAMTTACCAGTCACTCTAGTCGGTTCATCCAAGACTGACACTAACTTGTACACGCCTCCAAACACGCACTCACAGGGTTAGAAATATTTAAGAAATTAATGTTGAAATTACCCAGGCAGACAACATTTTCATACATACCGCAAACAAAACCAGTAACCAGGTATTGCTAAAATAGATAGATCTACATCATTAGACAACCATGTCTCGCTAACCAAACCATCATAAATTGCCCTTTGAACTAAATTGATAAAATCTTGAAAATGTGCTTAGAGCGATCTTACATAATAATGTGCAACCTTCATAAAAATTATAAACTAAACTAATACAGGATAATCCATTGCCTCTAAATGAGAACAAATTATCTAATTGCTTTTAATGTATTTTATGTTGGGATAGATTTTCATTCATAGGTTTTTGTCCTAGGTTCTTTGAGGACGCATTGGAAATAAAAATAACATTCAGTCTCTGGTATTAGGAAACATAATAAATACTTGTACAAAATAACAAGTGCCTAAGTGTATCAGTTTTATCACTCTTGAATAAAGTAAACTAGTTCTGGTAGCTTTCCAAACGTTTCCAATTTTGTTAATTACCTAGTCCTGCATTCAGGCGTACCAATATTTATTTAATGAAGCATATTTACTTTTACACCAGGTGATGGTGAGTAACAGTTTGGAAAGTTTCGGGATTAATAGAGTCTTAATAAATTGTGTTTACGAAATAAAAAAATCACTTGGGAAGATTACAATTTTGTGTTCATAATCGTTTATATAAATTCGCAGTGCACATCCTGTGATATATTTAAATATCGCACGCCTGTTTTAGCACATGATTAAAACCCATCAAGGAGCATAAATTAATGAATAAACATCAGTACAGTAACATGGTTCTCTTCTTACCTGAGCTCAAACACAGCAGAAACGCCGCCAAACACACCGCTTTCGTTGCCATTTTCGGAACCTCAATTCGGACAATGAACACTCCAACACAAACTAACCGACTGAAGTCGCCTACTTCGTCTGGTCCTGGTCTCTGTGTACGCTACGTCACTGCAACTATTTGTTGATTCAACCCSGGTTTGTTTATTAGGCGAGACCGGACAGACAAACTGAACGTACGAGGCGCGATTCGCGAATATCAAGAGTGAAATCGGGCGGGGTTTTCAAGGTCTTATGCCACCCCATGTGCCCGTTTTGCCCGGTCGATAGTGAGGCAGACATTTGGGCACCAGGGCGTCGTAAAAAGGGCGCCAGAGGGATGTTTGGCCTCTGGAATGTGGGGCATCTGGGTAAGGGTGCGGGGGTCATACGTCTTTTGCGAAGTTGCCTGGTTTGGAAATACGAGGGAGGGTTACGAAGTAGGTACTTTCCCTACCACATAAAACGTCATTAAGGCTGTTTATACGTACCACTCTAAATGGTTTATGCAGGATAAAATCCGTATTTTTCATCATATTATCATTTTATCTGAGCGCTTAAATTAATTCTCTCTCTCTCTCTCTTGAAATTCACACTGACTTTTGCCGAAAAAAAATAAAAAGGTGCAAGAAAAAAAATTAAGATTAAAACAAACAAAAAATAAGACGATAACACCAGAGAAAATTTAATTTTGATACGCAAAACATTTGTTCTTTTCTTTATCGCAGCAAAAATAATGAATTTTTGTTGCATCAAATTTGAATGCTTTGCGGGGCGGAGCTTCGCGCTCGTAAACTATGCAGATGTACCCCTTGTTGCAATCCTTTTATAATTTGCAGATGGATCATTGTGGTCGTAAATTATCTGTATTCATTGTCTCTTCTTAAAACTGTCACCACTTTTGTTTTTATCACTAGGAAAATCTTAGACGCTACTCGAAAGTTTTAGTTTTGAATATACACGCGGAAAGAGTGCTTTTGGGGGTTACAACAGGAAAATAGCTATACATAGGTGTGTGAAATAAATTTTGCATCAATTGTGCAAAGGCAGCGAACAATCCCAGTGCAGAGCACAGATGCACAAAAAATTGGAAAGGAATATCTACTTGAATGGAATCCGATATAATTGCTGAAAGTTTCAAAGTATTGATATGCACGGACTGAAGTATGTAAAACTGGTAGGTGACAGCGACAGACTTCTGACCGCAAAAACTTATGGACCATAACTAGCTCGCCAAATGCACAAACCATCTGCTGAGAATTGCATCAAATGGCAAAAAGTCGTTTAAGTTCGACAAAAAATAAGGTTTACCTGTGAAGCTGCGGAAAAGTTTGAAATCTAACATTGAGCGAATGAGAGGAGCAACAAAGAAAGCCCTAAATTTCAGGAAAACAGAGGTTGTTTCGTTTGATGAACAATTGGCAGGATTATCCAGAGACACTGAAAATTTCCCAAGGCAATGTGATCATAAAAATTGTGAAAATTACTTTTGCACAGAACCAAAACCAAACGAAGAGAACTTCATTTCTGAGATGGACGAACGTGGTTTGCTTGGCGATTACTAGCAACGCAACAGGGACAAATAATTCATCGAAAAATTGCCAAACGAACCCCCGGAAAATTTACAAAAAAAGATATGAGCCGTATTCCTAAGCGGAAACGAGATAAAGCTTGTAGAAGACTCTTCGCAGATGATCAACCACAAAAAAAGAAAAGCAAGTCTGTTGGTCCCGATTCAGATCATGGCCAAGTCAACAGTGAATCTTATGAAGAAGATGTCATCGATGATGACAGCAAATGGGAGAACTGCTTCCACAAACTTTAATAGGACATGATGAAATAGTAAAAGATAGCATAGGTCAATCTGATAATCCGAGGTGGTTCCAAGAACGATGATATAGATTAACTGCTTCCAATGTTGGTCGTGTTGTATTTCGCCGGAATCCCAATACCTATGACATTCTTGCTAAAAGTTTTTTTCATTCTCCCTTCAAAGGCAATAAATATATCCATTGGGGCAGTGATAATGAAGACTTGGCAAAAAAATTGAAATTTTAAGTGGATTTAAAATTAAAAACTCTGGTTCATTTGTGCACTGCAATCACCACTTTCTTGCTGCCAGTCTAATCAATGATACTGCCATTGTAGAAATTAAATATTCTAGCTCCATAATAGTTATCAAACATTACTGTATAAATTGTCATTTTTATACATTTTTTATGATTTTGATTTTACATTTTAACCGGCTTCTCTCTTTATGTACATAAAAATTTGCGATTGGTATTATTAATAGTAAAAATTCACGTTTCTGAGTTTTTCAAATATATTCAAAAACAAAATCTATCTTGATTGTATTTTATAATAAAACATACCATTACTTGCTTTACTTTTTTAAATTTTGATGAAAGTATTTATGCGTCAAAAAAGTTTCACTTGGGGGTAAAGGGTACAAGTCAGAGTTGTAGGAATGTAATAAATTTACTTGGTGTAAAATTAATTACACCTAACTCAATTGAATTAAAAAACGGGTTTCACCAGAAAAAGTAACTTTTGCCCAAATGACAAATTACCGTACTCATCGGAGGAATTTTATTCCTTATTCATACCTTTTATAAGTTTTTCATCAAACCCAGTTTTATATGCAACGGCGGTAAAAACAATTTCACTTTGCACTAAAGGTTCTTGATTTACATTTTTGATTCCGGGGGTTAAACTCGTTTTTTGAGGCCAATTTTTTTTATGTAGTGTTTATCTCTTGCACGGCTGTCCCATTCGCATAAAGATTTGGTAAATCCTCCTTGCAGTCCGGTTAACATTGCTACAAATTTTAGACCGGCACAAATGTTCCACGAGCATTGTGAATATTTGATTTCTTTCATAAACAACTTCGTATTTCCATAGTTTTCTTTCGTGTTCCTTGCATGCTAGGGGGACTAAAGGATATTTATTCCCATTATGAAGCATAACTGCATTTAAACTTATTTTAGACGAATTAATAAATAGTTATTGTAGAAGTCCTTCAGCATAATTACGAAACACCACATCGCCCCCTTTAGTGAAGCACCTCATAAAGTCTTCTTGTCTGTTACAAAAATATGAGACTCTGGGGTATTTTATGTAAAAGGTTCCATTGTTGCAATCTTGATCCAAGAAGACGAGCCTTCGATTTTGAAACTTCAAAATCTCGAACTAGACCACTCACATCAAACTGAGTAATAAGATGAGGTTTTGTTAAGGAAGCTGAACATAAAGGTGAAGAAGTGGAGTAGTTACTCGAGTGACTTTGTTGAGGAGCATTTTCCTCTTCCACCATTTCGTCGTTGTTAGTATGTACAGGAGGTAAAGCATCGTCATGGTTCATCATTCATGGTTCTGCGGTTCACTCCAAATCATTTGCAAATGGTATCGACTTATGACTTCCTTGGAGCCAGCCTATTAAAGTTCTTGAGCAACTATTATTATACATATGCAAACATATTTTTGGGAGCCAATTTATGTTTCTTTGATCAACAGGAAGCCCAAAATACCGCAGATGTAGAAAAAAAATGCCGAATTCTTGCATGTCTTTGCCATTTCGTACCACAATTTTGAGGATAATTTGATGTTACAATTTATAACTATAATATTAATAGTTGACTCTTCTGAAAAAAATAAAAGTTATCCCCACATGCATAAATTTTATGAAAAAACTCACCAAACTATCCGGTTTTAAACAGAAACAGTTACTACTACTAATTTTTTGACCTAATTAGTGCATTGAACTGACAGCGATTGCTCCGCACGCGAATGTATTTGTTTAAAATGTTAGTAGAAGGCTTACTTGATTTTTTTATCAGTTCAAATTGGTTGGGGGCTGTACAGATACGAATTAAATGAATTCAAGTAGCGTTAATAATGCAAAAATCTAAACATCACAAATGCTAATTTTGACATACAAAATAGAACAATACATACGTAATTGAAGGAGAATTTCATTGCAGGCCAGTGTTATCAGTATCTTCAGACATTTTTAAGCTTGAATATACAGTGAATTTCACTTAAAAATTAACCACTGCTCTACAAGAGGAACCGCCACTGCTTAAACTTATATTTCACTTGTTCTGTGGTTATACCTTTAAAAATGAAACTAAAGTGACTTGAAAACGTCACATTCACCTTATGACGTACCAAGTTAACATTAGTTGAGTGTCTCCTTAATGCTTTCGATCACTTAATAGATAAGTAATTTACTTTAAATTCATTATACTTATGTCATTATATTACAATAAGAAATTGATGGTCCTTCTTTGAACTCATTAGCAAAAGTATGGACTGCTTCAGTACTAGCTTGTCAACAGGCAAATTTGGTGACAATGGCATTAAATATCTTTGGTAAACGAAAATGTTGAGAGTTAAGTAATTTGAAAGCCAATGAGCATGCAATTCACTGAGTAATACTTGTGGTTCAATTTTTGTATTAATATGTATTACTACAAACTTCTACATCAAATACAAATATTGCGATATTGCATTTCCTGTGACGGGCGTGTAAACAAACATGCAATGATAAGTATAGCGTTTGTTTGACATTCGGTTATTAAACTCTTTGAATACCCACGAACTCAAGAACAAATATGTTTGCAGGGACTATGCCATTACTTTTAAGCATGGTTATATTCATTTAAAAATGTAAAATTACGCTTGAGTAGACTTAACAAATTTAATAAACAGATAAACTTTTGGCTAAAGTTTCATCAGCATGTATCAATTATTGCAGTGCGTTTTACAGTTTAGAAACGAAAACCTCATACTTATATAGATGATTTAAATACACAAATCACCTATATACCCAATAGCTTCAATCCTCTGAAGATGGTGCCCAACGATCAATGTTTTCCGAATATCCAAAATCGAAAAACGACCCTAAAATGAAAGTCCCTCTTCTGCTGATTTAAAAATATGAGCATAGGTCAATGTTTAGATCAGCTGTTTTCGAAATATTTCATGTCAAATATATGACTTTAATGTCTATTGACGAAATATATAAGTATATAACAAACAAAAACAGTCGTCAAATATCATTATTAAATCCCTGAAATCTCAATTTTCTTTTAATTGTTCAGAATGAAGTAGAAAATGTTTATTTATAACATAACAACAAAAAAAACTGTATTAACAAATAAAATTTTCCGATACCCGTATATGAGTGTTTCTTCGATTACAGACCCTTACTGTTGTAAACGTCGTTCGTCGCTCCATAAAATCTTTAAGAAGAAATCATCATCCTGTGCTATTCGTCGCAGCATTTCATGAAAAAAGCTAAAGAATATTCAAATGACATTGAGTGATCAAGCAATATAAGGGGTTCGGCCTCTTGATACAAGCTTGTAAAAGCGGAAAAGTAGTGCTGTTAGAAATGCTTTTTCAGGCGGTATTTTGCGAAAACTGTAAGCCGCTCTCTAAGAAAGGTCTACCTAATATAATTTGCGATGTTGTGCCAATGACCCGCGCACTTATAAATAAGGGTCTTTTTGCAGATATACGTTAGATGTTGGGTTTCCTTTGAAACCAGCGGTTCTAAATCTGTCTGTTACCTGGTTACACAACACCTCAGTTCATGTTCTGTGCTCAGTTCTTGTTGAGCTTTCAACCTAAAAACATGTAAATTTGGTCATGAAGTACTACGGCTACCCCCATATCATTGCCATTTTAACCCCATAGAACTGGTTTGAGGAATAGCCAAAACGGCTGGTAAAGATGATGATGTTGTTAATGTGTGGAGTGAAGCCTTCCACCAAGTTTCCAGGAATGTATGGAATTCCTGCGTCAATCACATGGAAACACTAATTAAACAATCTTTTGAATGACGAGTTTTCTGAAAACGATGAAACGATGATATCGTTTCTGGCAATTACTTGTTAGGTATATTTGAAAGAAACGTAACATTTTTTGATGTTTTCAATTATTGCATATTTAATGTTATAAATATAATAAGTATTTAAATATTTATTTATTACTCGAAAGAGTAGGTGCTTGACATGGTCATTTATACAGCTATATTTTAGACAAAAAACCTTTTTTTCCAATCTCTTCAAATAAGTTTTCTGTTAATGACTTTTTTAGTACTCAGGTAGGCCATGACTTACAAACTTTAGACCACTTTGCAGGTTAATTAGGCGAACCTATAATACTTGTATAAGCTTTTGGTCACAAAACATATTAAACGAGATATTTTTATTCTTTATAGGCCCGTTATTAAAAATAGATTATACTATTTAACCAGCAGTACAAACAAACTTTTTTTTTCCCAGAAGTAGGAAAATATATATTACGCAAATATTAGTTATATATGCACATCAGTTGCAATCAAAATATCGTTACTTTTTCGACAAATTTGTTTCTATTGGAACGTATTTTCCAAACACATTGTGGAATATCCGAATGCTCTTTAAAGCATTTATATAAATAATTCTCTGATCACATTTTCGAAATTTATTATATAAATAGACAAATAAGGATTGAGGCTTAACCATGTAACAAACAGATTTAGAGCCGCTGGTTTTAAAGTAAACCCAACCCCTAACAGTTTTTTTTACCTCCAAAAGTAAAGGCATCAGAAACCGCGCTGGCTATGAGGACCAGACCCTGTACTTACTAAAACTTAAAAAAGTATTAAACTTCTGTTTACTAAAGAAGAATAATATGCTAATATACATCTAGTTTGTCCCGAAATATGTTCAAACTGAATGTCCTCTCATTGATCAGCATTTGTAGTCATTCATAAAGAAAAAATAATAATTCCTAGAAAAAAGTGAAATTATATGGGATATTCAGGCAGCGCAAAAATTATAAGAAGTCGAAGAACATCCTGAAATTATCTCTCGTAGAATCCCTGCAATCTAGAAAATTACCATAACATGGTACATAAAAAGATCTGTTCGCGTTCAATTTAAAAAAAAAACTTATGCGATGTTGGAACGCATACAATTTTCTCATCTGTTAGAAAATAAGGATTCTATTATTTCTCACACTTTGTTTTTCCTAGAGACGGTAAAGGTCTTAAAAGGGAGTCTAAAAAGTAGCGAAAGGTGGGTATAATTATTTGGATAGGTGTGAGTGGCAATAATCTACTTGGATCTGTAGAATTGCCTATCCATTTGAGTGGAGAAAACAACCTCATACTCCTAGAAACTATACTTTAACACATCTTGTACATACTATTTTTTTAAACATTATTCAAACTTCGCGGTTTATGTATAATGTTATTATTACTCCTGTGGGTATAGTATTCGATTAATCGTAACAGCTTCAAATTTAAATTTATTTATATTAGTGTTGAATACTTTAAAAAAGCAATTGTACATGAACATGGAAATTTCTTATACGATTTCAGCGTCCACAATATAAGATGATATTTTCTCGGAAAGATCGCTGTCTCTTGAAAACACTGACAAAAAGTTATTAGTCTGTTTCGATTACACCTGTAATCTTCGTCAAAGTGTTTTCAAGAGACAGCGATCTTTCCGAGAAAATATTATCTTAAGAACATTTCTTGTTTTCAAATTTTATTTAACGTTTCTTGCTGATGTACTGCTTAACTTCTTCGTTAATTTGCTTTGATGTTTTTTACAGCTAAAGTGTAGGTGGCATCAATAGAGGTATCGCTAAAGTCATCACGCAGTGGGTCCATCAAAGCTGAATAAACACCGAATAGCTTTCACAACCTCGTGAGTTTTTTGGAAGTTTTGAAAGTTTAGACTTTCGGTACTCATAACCAGATATTGTTGCTAGAATAGTGCTTTTTATTCACGTATCACTTGCACTTCATCGCTTATTGAAATCTTTAAAATGCCGCTTATCATTGCTTACGTTGCTTTGCGTATGAAATATCATATGTTATATTCTAAAAAAATCATGGTATCAGCTTAGAGAATCCTTGGAATGCGCATGGAGTGCAAGCAAAAGAAAAATGGCAATGGTAAAGTGTTACACAGGTTTTTCTGGTTGTCTGGTTAGCGTTAAACAATTCTTTTGTGTTTCATTCATAAATTGTACACGTACGACTACGTCCTTAGCCAATGTCACAAATTTTTTAGCTACTTATGTGGGACATTGCTATAATATATTGTGTTAATCTGTTTGACATTCAGCATGATTGGAGTGTGGTTAAACAGATATAATTTCACAAAATACTTAGGTGTACATACGTGCATAATATTTGGTATAACGGGAATGGATGCTGTCTAAATTCAAGATTTTGTAATAGAAAGAAAAACCCGGGTTTATTCTGAATTTAAAGAATTTTTATGCATAATATTCTTTGCATTTTTCTTAACAGAAGTAAACATCTGCAAGTTTTTATAACAAAATTTCATGTTGATTCCTTTAGACACATATTTTTGTTAACGTCCTGACGCATTACCAGTTAGTTATTATAAATAAAAGATGTATTTATGTGAATGTTGAATATGTAGTTTATTAATGGTACGTTCTGGGAATTTTTTTGTTAGCTTTTGAGTACAATCGTGACGCATATAAACGAGGCTGCTTTTTTGAGTCTAAAATTTGATCGATCACCGTAAAGGGCGGATCTTTTTAGATCGGAAAAAAATCCATAATCAACTACTAAATGCAGCTAAAAATAGACAAATAATATTAATCTTACAGTACAATCGAAATCGCAGCAATCCGTCTTTATGCAATGTGGAGGACGCGAAGATAAAGCTTATACAACCAGTCTTACTGATTCTCTTGACGTTTGTGTTGCCGAATTCATGATGTTCACCCTGTTCTGTGCACTAGTGAATAGAATGGAGAATGAAAAATTGGCAGTCTAAGATGACAGATTATTCGTGATATTTTTCTCATTAATTTAGTATTTCACGCGTCATATTAATTTATTAGTATATTACACTTTTATTGTACTAAACCTTCACTATAAACTTCCGATATTCAGAGACCTGTAAAACAAAAATTACAATAATATTTATGCGTATATCTTGTCAATGTTTTATCGGTTTGTCCCTCCTTGTCTCTAAATGTAATTCATTCAATTTT
>QCXZ01000053.1:6091095-6127338 GCA_025024175.1 Rhyzopertha dominica | reverse complement strand
CCTATTCCTTCTAACATTGGTGAAATACGTCGTTTCGTTGGTATGACATCCTATCTATAGAAAGTTTATACCCAACTTTGCAGACATAATTGCTCCGTTAACTCAATTAACTAAAAAGAACGCCAAGTTTGTTTGGTCTAGCACTTGTGACGAATCATTTCGTCGTATCAAAGAACTTCTTGTAACAGCACCTATCTTGAATTGTCCTGATTTTGAAAAACCTTTCACATTACACACGGATGCTTCGGATTATGGTGTGGGTGCAGTTCTTACCAAGACATTGACGGTGAAGAAGGT
Source organism: Rhyzopertha dominica (assembly GCA_025024175.1). Taxonomy (NCBI): domain Eukaryota; kingdom Metazoa; phylum Arthropoda; class Insecta; order Coleoptera; family Bostrichidae; genus Rhyzopertha; species Rhyzopertha dominica. The sequence goes on along the minus strand of QCXZ01000053.1, from coordinate 6,127,041 downwards.
TATTTCATTTCTGTCTCGCTCGCTCACTAAAAGTGAACGAAAATATTCCACGACGGAGAGAGAGCTTATTAGTGTGATTTGGGCAGTAGAAAAATTACGTCACTATCTTGAGGGAACCAGATTTACTATTGTTACTGACCACCATTCTCTTCTATGGTTGGATCGCTTAAGGGATCCGACTGGGCGCTTTAGCGCGTTGGGCTCTTAGCTTCAGGCTTTCGATTTATACCGTTGTACATCGTAAGGGCAAACACAATGTTGTGCCTGACTTTCTTTCGAGGTCAGTACCGATGGATATATCCACCTTGGATTTTGGTGATGGTGTGGATGCTTGGTATCAGAAAATGTTACAGCGTGTTACCGATTATCCAGAACTATACCCGAAGTGGAGATCCGAGAATAATATTTTATATAAATATGTAAAGCGTAACTTGCCTGAACTTGCTGATGAGGCGGATAATTGGAAGGGTGGTTGTTCCGAGGGAATAAGCGCAAAGAATTATTGGAAATCCTCATCATGATGACCCTAAGTGTGGCCATGGTGGCATATTTAAGACCTACTGGCGCTTACACAATAAGTACACTTGGCCTAAAATGCGTGCAGACGTGGTCAAATATGTTAAATCTTGCAACATATGTGCACAGCACAAGCCTGAGCAAAAAGCACCAGCTGGTGTCATGGGTAAGAGGCCGAGTATTGATAAACCATGGCAAATGATTAGCCTTGACTTTGTGGGGCCGCTACCTCGATCGACTAGGGGTTATGCGTACATCCTAGTAGTCACCGATTTCTTCAGCAAATATGTTGTTCTGATACCTTTGCGATCTATTACTTCAAAGGCTTTATCCACTCATGTGAAGAAGACATATTTTTGGTGTTATGGGTGCCGCAAACTATTATTTGTGATAATGGCAAACAATGATTGGTAAAGAATTTAGAAGTATGTGTCAGAAATATAATACACGCATATTTTACACTCCTTTGTATCATCCATCTTCTGATCCTACGGAAAGGACTAATCGTATTGTTAAAACTATGTTAGCTTCGTATGTTCATGATAACCAACGAAAGTGGGACTTATATTTACCTTCGGTCGGTTGTGCTATTAGAACGTCCAAGCACGAAACTACAGGTTATTCGCCGTTTGCGTAAATTTTGGCCGCGAATATGTTTCTTGCGGAGACCAATATGACATGCGGGTAAATATTCCACCAAGTACTGATGCAGGTACGGAGTTAGTCGCGAGACGCCTGGAAGGATTTCGGAAAATGTATTTCGATGTAAGGCAACGTATCTTAAAAGCTCACTTACGTAATAAACACTACTACGATCTGCGTCGTCGTCCCGTAAAATATGAGCCTGGCCAGTTAGTATGGCGGAAGAATAAGAGTTTGTCTAGCGCAGTCGATTATTACAACGCTAAGCTAGGTGCCAAATATGTAGGGCCTTATAAAGTTCGTAAAAAGTTAGGTACTTGTTCATACGAATTGGAAGATGATACTGGACATTCGAAAGGTGTATGGCATGTACAGGATATTAAGCCTGTCTACAACCCAGGAGGAAGATTAGTACGTCGGTTTTGATATTAAATGTATATGTTTGTTTAATCTAAAAAAAATGATTGATGCTCCATTTCCCATATGGTCGTTTTCTAGTTTTTCTTCAATTACCATCTTAATTAATAATTAATCGATAAATTCGGTAAATTCTGGAATTTACCTCTTTCCAAGTGAGGGGGGAGTTGTAACAGTTAGTTTTGCGACTTCTTTAACGTCCCTTGTATATCGCATTTACTCGTATTTTAAATGCTCTTTGCCGCAGTTGTTCTTATCGCGCCGTTTTTCTTTGGAGCGTTTTTCTGCTGTCCCACCTGTGTGGCAGATGCAAGTTTCCCGTTTTCGAGAGCATTATTCACACTTCGTTCGTAGCCAGTGTTAGCACTGTGATTAAAGTTCTTTTATACTTACCCTCGTTGAGTAAGGGGATTAGTTCAGTGCTAATAGTTATTAAACTGAGTATATTGTGCCTGTTGTATTAGTGGCTTGAGCTCAGTATCCATATTCTGGGATTGAATTGGCTGCGGAGCTGAGAAACTCGGTGAATTAATTGGCTGACCATCATAGTCACTGCTTGCTCTTTATAAGCAGAACCCTCCTGTAGAGGTAATGTAACAGCTTTAGATATTCAATAGTGAAGTAATAGGGTACATTTGGCATTGTAGGGTTTCGTTGGCAGGGATTTTCCAAGCGTTTTAAAGAGCGCAGAAGGGATTTTCCTAGCTCTTAAATTCCACCGGTTGCTGCCGACTGCTTCTAACCACCATCCCTCAGCAGTGTTGCTTTTTATGGTTACTGCATAGATCTGTGTTGGAGAAAACTCTGCAAGGGCTTGCGAAATTGACGCTTCCGATAGTAAAGCCGCTGAACGTGCCGTCCAACGCCGACACCTGCATCTCGACGCTCGAGGACGCTTCTTACAGCTAAGCAAACTTTTCTTTTACGTGGAATGAACTGATATGCGTTCAGAGCTGCTAATTTAATTGTGCTTTTCAATAATCCGCTATTGCTCATTCTTTAACTCTTAACGCCGATATCAGATCATCTACTCAAGTAATCCGCCACGAAGTCTTAATGCGTGTTTACATTATTCACTATATGTGTTGTCATTAATTTACATTTGCATCTGTTCGTATTTAATATGGATGTTGTGTGAACCGGCATAGAGCTCTATACGGGGGAACATCGTTAATTATTTGACTTTACACATTTTGTAGTACATGAATGCGTTGATATATTCGTGCCGTTGAATTTGTAATAATTATCGAATGCCATTGGTCATTAAAGGGGGTAGCAATCAACCAGTTGTCTTTTACTTATGATTTGATTTTTGCCTTTCAGTGAACGCGAACTATTCAGCCTGTTTCCAAAATTTACAGGGCGGCTGATCTTTGCTTCGACACTTTCGTGTTAAAATTTTGGTGGCGCCCTAATTTAATTAATAACTAATAAGTGGAACCTCCCCACTCTCCCTGAATGCTAGTCGTCGCATTTGCTTGCCGCAAGCGAATCGTTTGGCAAATTTTATACTAGTTTAGTCTTGTGACGGTAGGTAATTGACTTTGTTACGTCGCCGTCATAATTGCAACATAATAAGCACTCAATTTATGAAACGGATATTATTCTTAAAGACTGCGTTGTATTCGTCGATCCGTTGCCACACATATTTAATCTTATACTGAAATATTTTTAATTTCCGTCTCTATGAAAGGTTCCCTGAATTTGTCCATTGTTAAAATGCGGCGTTCTATCAAAAGCTGAAAATTATCGTCCTCTTTCTAATGTAACAAAAGTTTTTTTTAAATCATTGTTCATATTGCTCGCCTGACTGCTTGCCAACATGAATTTGTGCAAAGCCACTCAACAACCACTAACTTCGCTTGCCTCACTGAGTTAGTATTTTCTGTAACTACTTGATACAGAAGATCAGCTAGTCGTTGTATATACTGATTTTAGCAAAGCATTCGAGAAGATTTATCACTACCTGCTGCTGTTAAAGCTGAATCAGTTTGTTGTCAGTGATGCACTATTGTGCCTCTTTCAAAGCTATTTAATATACAGATCATAACTGGTACAGTACGGTGGGGTTTCCTGAACAACCTTTACACTCACATCTGGAGCACCTCATGGTTCCAAACAGGGACCCCTCTTKTTTTTAATATATKTCAATGATCTTCCGAAACTAKTAAAAGCTCAGATACTCTTATTTGGAATCTTTGAATAGTATTGACAACAGTCTCTTGTGGCAGAACCAATTAAATGCTGTGGCTGAGTGATGCCATACAAACAGATTAACACTTAATGCCTCCAAGGGTAAAGTTACAACATTTTCCCGAAAATACAATCCCCTACATTAGCGTAAGTTGTAGTAGGCAACCATCTGAGTAGGTTTTTTATTCCATAGACACTTTCCAAATACAAATTCTAAACAGTGTTAGGGGACATAATCATGATTTGTTGTTGCAACAATTTGGAGTGGATCTTGCACCGGTTACTTCATAATCGAATCGATTGTGTTGAAGCACTCAGGCAGTTAGATCTGATCGCATATTTTACGTTACGTTACGTTAAGTGGAAATAATGCAAAAAGTCTGCTTGATACGTTATACATATATACAGCTATAATGAACGTATAAAAAGAGCAATTATTGTGAAACTTTTAGTACTGTACTCTAAAAGAGCGCCGGCAAAACATTTATTTGTTATTTTATTTTAATAAAGACCCTAAAAAAGCAAAAAAAAATCAGGGCTAGGCTAACAAGATTTTATTATCTTTGTTTGCAATTTATGCAAATTCTAAGGCTATTTTCCAAATAAATACCCTGCATGTCTTTTATATGTCAAATAAAAAAGACGTTAGGTTTCTTCAAAAATCGCTTTGTTACTACTTTATTCCCAAACCTCTGCAAGCGTAAAAATACGCTCTGGCTGTTGGTGCCAGGTCGCGTTCAACTACAGTTGACCTGTGACATATTGGTAATGATCAACGAAGTGTTTTTCCGCGTGAATTTTATCGAAATGGTAATAAAACTAAAGTACACTTGTCTAACATACACTATTCTAGAAAAGAAACAAAATCTAACTTATCCAAATGGCAGTAAGTATCTATGTACTTGTTTATTACTTTACCGACTATCCCGTGCGCTTGCATGGTATAAGGTATATATGTAATATATATTTATGGTATGTAATACCGAGTGTCGATAAAAAAAAGTAACGCATAACATTCTAAAAGAGATTTATTTGCAAACGATTCAAATAAAACAATCCGTTACTACGACGAAGATATGACATCAAATAAAACCAAATGTTTTTCAAACAGAACCAATGCATTTTTTGGCCCTTCAGGCCCTTATTATCTAAAGAAATCAACCATTACAACATTAGACACAAAAAAACAACAAAGTGATAAAAAAATACAAAGAGAAATAGGAAAGCAGGGATTCAAGAAATATTCGAGGTAGTAACTTCGGTTAAACTTTCTGGCACTATGTTCCTTCTGACTGAAGTAAACACTTGTTTCATAGCTTGAACTTAGGAAGACAGTTCCAAAAATACTAAGAAGTTATTTGTTATAATGTTAGTAAATGAAAAAAAAACTCCATCCGTGGTGGCCTGCGTCCATACCAATTCTACTTTTCTACAAACTTATAAAAATACAATACTTTTAGCACCTGACAAATGCAGTTAGAAATTGAAATTCCCTCTTTTCCACTTGCATCATTACTAGTGTTTAACTACTATTGTGCCAACTATTGAAAATGCACGAACTAAGATTAATTATTAAGCGCTATTGTGCCCAAACGAGCGTAGCAAAAGCGCAGAACGCTCAAGAAATATTGAAAACTGGCCTCGCCGAGCTGCCGTCTCCAATTTAATAACAATCTCCTTTGTACACAACGGTAATTACAAGTTATTCTTCGCTTTTACCCTTTTTCTTTAGCGCATAATTGGATTTTGATGAAATTATTAGACGCTTTCATGCTGCAGAGAAAATCGTTCGAAAAGAAACATAAATTCGTTACACGGGCGAAATGCAAACTGATGATCGTGAATACACTGGAAATTAATAGTTGCCGTGTTATTTCCGGCGCCAACTTACCGATTTGATACAACATGACAAAAATCTGTCAATGGGCAACAGCGGTACGAACTATTTTAACATGATGTAAATGTACCACCACGTACCTATCCTCGCAGTTAACATAATATTTGAATAAGCGTGCGAAATGTAATTTATCGCCGTATAGATCAGGCGTATATGGCTTATCATAACAACCAGATAGTGTTGCATTGCCTAATTAATTAATTTGATAACATCCACATCCCAGTTATAACTACCCTTGCAATGCAGTATGCACCGCAGGTGAATATTGCCTACACTAGGTGAGCTTGGACAGTTTTTGGTCAACAAACATAACTGGTGGAAGTAGATAACACACAGGTGGCAGATATACAAACWCWCAGCAACACTTATYAGGGTGAACGTTTTTAGCGTTCACGATATTAGATAATAAGTTTTCGAGAATTACACAAGATACAAAGAACAGAGAATAAAAGTCAAAGAATTAGTAAAAGTAGCCAAAAGYGAGGGTTGAGAAGAATATAGGTAAATGTACATGGAGATTAGGACACAGTTGAGGCATTCAGTGAACATAGTTTCAGCAACTGCTTAATCGGTGTGTTATTAACATCACTATCGTTTGCAAATTTATTAAAGTTGGTACACATAACATAATAATAATAATACTCTTTATTGAGCAATGTACAAGGTATACATAGTTCAAAAGCCCTCTAAATCGGCAGAGCCGTCTTACATTAGGGGCAGTTCCATATAAAATTAGCAGATTAATTTAATCCAAAACTTCTAGAAACCAACAGTTGAGTATAAAGTAAACAGAGATACCTCTCATATAATTCTAGCAGTTTACAAGATATTTTATTCTTGAACGTTATAAGGCTACATTTTTCAGAGAATACGTTAGTGTAGTGATTATGCAATATGGCAGCAGTATATTCAAAACTGCCTTTGAATTTCTGAGTTTTATGTCTAGGAATAGAAAGACTATTTGCAAAACGCAAGTCTACACATGAATATCGGATCTCCGTGTAAGACGTTCGCAAAAATATGTTGGCAACCCACTAAAAATAATCCCCCTCAAAAACACACAAAACGACAGTATATATCTCTCATTAAGTTTTAGTATTTTAAACTGTCTGTAATATGGGGTGACATGGTCCCTGTAACCTATTAAAAATGAGAACCGTAGACATGCATTTTGCAATAACTGAAGTTTGTCCCTCACTGAATTACTCAGAAATTTGTAGTACACTGTGTTACAATAATCTATGTGGCAGAGTATCAGTGCATTGGCAAGTTTCCATTTTATTTCTGGTGATAATGTGTTCTTGTACTTCCACAGACATTTCAATTTCCACCACCCTATTGATGGTCAGATGAGGGTCTATTACTACACCCAGGTTTTTCACTTCCTTGGAGAGAGGAATCACTTCAGAGTTCAGTAGAATCGCACTAAGACACTGTGGCATTTTCCGAATGCAATTTACAGAGCCGATACACATCACCTGAGTTTTCCTAGCATTCAGTTGAAGACCATTAATGTCCGACCAGTCAACGATCGATTGAAGAGTCTCGTTAATTACACCTATAGTCTGATTGGCTTCCTCCGGAAAGCACGACACGTAACATTGAATGTCGTCCGCATAACAATGCACTCGCCAATTCTCAGGCATCATTCGAGGAAAGTCGGCAATATATACGCTATAAGCTAAGGGGCCTAGCACACTACCCTGAGGCACCCCATATGCTGTCGTAATCCAGTCTGATGTCACGCCATCGATTCTAACCGCCTGTACTCGATCGGACAGAAAGCTGGTAAACCAATTGAACGCGGTACCCTAGTATAGTATAGTATAGTATTGAAGCTTAGATAGAAGTAACTCACGATCAATCGAGTCGAAGGCCTTTGAATAGTCCAGAAGGCATAGGAGATTTCGACAACAAATTGGTTTTACACCTGTCAGTGTATAAAGTCAGGCTGTGTCGTGCTGTTGAACACGGAACAGTAAACCTTAAACAACGGACCGGGTAAGGGCAGCCAATCCGGTTGGTAATTAGCCCCTGCACAAACAAAACGGTATTTACAATGCGTCTTCGCGTCAAGGATTGCATATTGAACCGGACAGGTGAAGTACCATGATCATATTCCCTTGGAGGGTAACTACCTTCACATTTGAAATAGAGATATTTCAAGAATTTTCTTTGCACTCCTTCCAGAGCCTGTGTCTGTTTCTAATTTTGGTCTGACAAACGTGAAACAACAGTAACTTTAGTACATCTAAGTTTTTAAAGTCCCCAGCATTTCTAACAATAAAACCATACTTCCTTGATGCAGACAAAACAATGTTGTTGATATGTGTATTAAAAGACTGGGTAGAATCAAATGTTAGGTCAAGGTCGTTGACTTCTGTAAATCTTTCGATCGATCTTGTAATAACAAGCTATCGAAAGTAATTTGCGTGTAAAGGACATAGTACTACATTTAGAAATATTAAAACATAGCTTGTTGTTACACACCATTCCATACTGTATCAAGCTTCTTTTGAAGGTTTTTTACAACCACGCTCAGTATGTATTTAAAAGAAAATTTTGAGATCGTCGGCGAAGAGCAACGCTTTTGTATCACGGGCATGTGCCAGGTCGTCGATAAAAATGAGAAATAGTAGGGGTCCCAAATTAGAGCCCTGTGGAACTCCAGAGCCGGGAACAAAAACGGGAGAATTGCAACCACCATAGGAGACTACCTGTTTCCTGTTGAATAGATACGTTTCTAACAACCACAATAGCGTGTCACTTATATCGAATTAATCGAGCTTTGCTAGAAGTGTATAGTGATCAATCTGGTTAAACCCTTTTTGATGTCAGTGTACATAACGCCCACCCTACTAACCTCCTGGTCTAGCACCTCCGATACAAACTGAGTAAATGTTTCTAGATTAGTTACAGTAGACCTGCGCCTTAATATTATTATAAATGAAATTGTAAAGTATGATTTCGAATACTTTTTCGAAGTTAGAGATTATCGATATAGGACGATAATTTGCGTCTCCAGACTTAAATATAGGACACACCCGTGACATTTTCAACATAGTAAGAAAAACAGARTTTRCGATACTTAAGTCGAACAGTATAAAGAGTGGTTCAACGAAGATAATGTTGCAATCTTTTACTAAGAAACTGGGAACCATATCTACTCCTGCAGTTGATTTGTTCTTTAATTGTATAATTGCTTTCGTGATATCATTACGGGTTATTTGAGTCAGATTAATACCTAAAGGATTAGGCTTCACATTAGCACATTTAGAGTCATTAGAATTCGAGTTCTGATTACACAGATGATAAATAGTCAGCAAAAGCATTCACTATATCCCTAGGGTTGTCTAATTCCGAGCTATTGTATTTCATAGCGCCTGGAATACGGGAGCAGTTCCTCTTTGAATTAATAATAACCAGATTGAAGGAATATTTCGAAGAAGTGATTATATGACGTTTCAAATATGTGCAATGCCTAACATATTGTCTATTCTACCACATCTTTCTACGATCCGTATTGAGATCGCACGATTATTATTAGTTTTAAGTTTAACACCTAATAATAATTGTGAAACCTCATATCTACGCTGAGACTGTTGTTGTTTTTTTAAATTATTTATGAACTGACAAATATTTGAAAACAAATTACCACAAATGCTTTGAAAACCGCGATGCAATTCTTCAATGTTGTTGTTGTTTATCTTGTACTGATCATTTAAGATTTTGTTGTACACATTCCACATTTCAAAAGGAAATTGAGGAGCTGATCTTTGTCTTCTTAACGTAGTTCACGCCTAGTATTCTACTTAAGAACAGACCGCAGCGCGTTTACATAAATCTGGTTTTGTCTTTGCTCCTCAAATTTATCTAATTTCTGCATACATAAGTCTTTGTGTTAAAAAGCTTATCGTAGGTCGATTAATTTTGCTTTTAATTTTGGATTCTGCATGTCTTGAAGAGTAAAAGGTAAATATGTAGTTATTCTAATATCCATCGTGCCTGGAAGTTTTCCTACATGTAAAAGAAATCCTACACAGGTATAACATTTCATTTCCTAACATCGGCTTATTTTTATCATTTTCCAATTAATTTTTATCAGTATATGTCCTGTTGATTTTTGGTACTTATATAATTTTTTTGTATTTCCTTTTTTTTGGAATAACATTTAAATTATTTATTATTTTATGTGACTAAAAAGTATCCCAACCTTATCAGAAAGTGTGCAAAAAAACCACCATGATTTTCTGCAACAACAGGACTGACATTACGAGCAATGTCGAAATATTTTTCAAAATTAAATTAAATTAATTGAAATTTGAAGAAAAAACATGAAAAATTTTAGAGGGGGGCGAAACGTCCGTATCTCAAATAAATAGTTGCTACTTCTATTTCGGAGTCGTATAGAATCTGCTTTGCCCGAACAGCGGGTGATGGACCATTATTAGCAAATTAGGAAAGACCTTAATTTATGTGATGTGTGTAACTTATTAATGTGATTGCTACAGTTTTTTCTTAGCAAACATGCTTAAAGGAATAAAATAAAACAATTTTCAAGTTTTAATACAAACATATTTGTACGTTACAATAATAACATGTATCTACAGTAAAGTATAAAAATATTTACAAATTTACAAAAATACTAACCTATATTTATACGTAATAACACAATATTAACATATATGTATGTACAATAAGGTATAAAAAATATTTACGTATTTGGCGCGTATTTAAATGAAACACTTTTTACAAATGTCAGCCTGTCTATGAGATTTTGTTTGTAGTTATTAATTTTGACTTCAAGATAATCTTGCTTTAATTTTACAGTACGCCTAACAACTTTTTGGAATTTGTTGGATGTGTTTATTTTAACATAAACTTCACTTTGAAAATTCAACAAACTATCAACAAATTGAAAAATATTTGGATGAGGCGAATAAAAACTTTTATTAAATCTTGAATGAAATGACTCACACGCATTGGTTGTTCTGCAAGAGGAGGCAGATGAACTTGCCCAAATATTTGGAGTAAATTTGGCATTTTCGCTGATGTAATTGCCCACTAAATAGTCGCAAAACTCTTGAAGTTTCGAATGTTTTGGCATGATTGGAATTAAATCGAATGCGAATGCGTCACCCACTTCATCACAATCAAGAAACTGAAGTCCAATACAATATCTTAACATTTTGCCAACTTCCGTGTGGTTTTTATAATCTTGTGACAGTCCAAGCGAGTGAATTTTTCGATATCATGCCTGTGAAAGATGGAATCGGCATCCACTTACTCTAGCTTCCTCCCACGTATCCATAATAGCATTGTGGATTGCAGTTTCAAAATCAATCACGACACTTTTAGGATAAAATTGTAAGTCACTTTCACTGCACTTCTGACACAACATATTCAAACATGTTAGATATCTGGATTGCTTTTTATCCGGAAGCAAACAAAATGCCAATGGAACGTAATGTCCATTCTTGTATCCATGAATTGTAAAGAGTTGTGTGAAAAATTTCGGACAAAAATCAAATGTGCCGTTCATATACACAGCTTCAGTACAACATAAAAAGTAAAGATTGCTATAAGGAGCAAAAATGATGATACCTTGGTCTGCATTATTTGTCAAGACAAATGATTCTTCTTTATCTGTCATAGGTGCCAAAGTGTTTACTGCTTCGAAAACGTCTTTTTGCGTTTTGGGTAGATTTGGAGTTAACTTCCTCCTGCACATCCATATATTATGCCTTACAAGTTCCATATCGTAAGTCGTTATGTTACTGCTTATACCATGGTTAGACCGAAGTTCCGTGTGCACTAATTTGGCAGGTTTTTCGTGTACATTTTCTAGAGCTTTCCTTTTCACACTGTTGTTGACAATCTGCCTGTGCAGGTTTATGTCTTCTTTGTGATTGTGAGATAATTCGGAGTCCAAGATCTCATTTCGAGCCGACGTGTAGATTTTTGCGGGACATTTCGATGTTTTATTTGTACACCTCCAACGCACAGTTCAGTTTTTCAGCACGTTTGCGATGCAAAACTTGTAGTTATTCACCACCAACAGTTTTTTGCCTTTTTCACTTTGCGTGAATACAACTTCCATTTCACCGGTATGAATGTGCGCTAGAAATTTTAGGAAAACTGTTTAATTTGACTTGCGTTTCAGAATTTATAAACTCATTTTAGCAGGTAACCACCCTCTTTAACAAATTATTTAGGACATTATGGACAAGTGTTCAATAATATTTTACATTTTTCAAACAAGTCCCACCCATCTTAATTGTGTTTCGTGATCTATTGGGTCCACAGGCACAAAATGTTTGCGCTTAAATTACCTACTTTTTTAAGTAGTATCAGGTAGCAGGATCTGATAAGGATTCGTTATCGATAACTATCAGCGGGAGGTTCATAATCCACCGTCCGCGTCCTTCTGGCCCAACTCAATGGCAGATTAAAGAGCGATAAAGTTTTTGACCCAACTATAATGCGCCCTTCTATTTTCTACTGCTCACAATACATTTCTTAAGCCTCTGTCACTTTTTTAAGGAATTCTCATTCTAGTAGATTTTTCACCCTTGTCTGCAACTTCTGCAAGCTGTCTGCTAGTCGCATACAAAAGTGCTGCGGAGGCGCTTGCGCATAACATATCCTTTTTTCTAAAAACCGATCATCTGCTACCTCTTCAGGACTTCTGTTGTTTCTTCTTCCTGTGGGAATAACAGGAGGAAACGATAAAATCTTCGAATTCTGTTATATTAGCAGACGTTCTAAAATATAAAACTTTGCAATTCATTGACCGATACTTTATTTAAAGAAAATTATGTGTTAGGAAGCTGTGAACTGCATATAAATTTTGTTCATGATATAAGACGTTAAGATGTAAGGGATTAAGGTATATTTAAATTAATTACAATATATGCAATAATGTAGACTGACGATTGCAAATGATATGGGAACCAACACCACAAATTACCATTTTCCCAAGATTGCAGCACCAAGAACAATTCTTCGTCAACACGTCCACAGCTGTCACCTACTGTGTGAAACGCCAAACCGCCGTCAAACGATATAAACAAAAGGCTTCTTCTGCAAGATGGCTGCGTTTTAGAAACGTGCTGACGTCATAGATAATGATACTCCAAAAACTACACACTTTATACTACTGAAAATGAGTATGAACCCAATATCTTACTATGTTTATCGGGGAAACAATAGGCGCAGTCATTAATACAGGGTTTGATCGCTGCAAGTTTGCATTAAAATAATGGCGTCTATCAACTGTCCAAGCAAAGTACGGTATAATTATTTCCAGTGCTTAATAAACTGTAAATGCTCCTCTATCTCCCTCAAACACTATTTACCCGAACAGTTCCGTAATTGTGAAGTTATGCGTGTTTTTATTGGGCCATACCCTTAACCCGATTATTCTCCACCACTCTGGCTTTTATGATATTAGACAGTAACAAAGTGCCGGATTACAGACCGTGGAATAACGCATAACCGTTGCAGCCACTTGTAGAGGACCTAAAGTGGCACTAATGCCTTCGTCCGACGTACACACATCCCAGTTAGCCCGGGATAATGACGGCAGGGACCGACCGCTGATACATTAAGCACGCATTTTGTTAATGGTTTGTGATTAATTGGCTCAAGCGGTACGCCGATCTTCGTATTCGGTATGGTAGCTGGACCGGATGATGACGGATAATCGGAAATGAAGCTTGAAAATTTGCAATTTTTGCGGAGCTTTCACGAATTTCATAAATAAACTTGACCGTTTACTAATTTTGGTTACAACTACGATTTAGGGTCTCTCTAAAATAATATTGCGATGATAGTCTTCCAATGGCTTTCTATCGTAACAATGAATCTATGGGGTGTTTAAGTGAGATATCCTAGTCAACATAAATTTCCCATTAGAACAATAAACTAAGTTATGCGTCAACTGGTAGGTGTCAAAACTTACGCGGCAGCACAAAAGCAATGCAACTTCTATTGACGTTAGGTCAACAATAATATGCTTTACCTAAGTTATTCATAATTGTTTATTGAATATTATATCGCAGAACTACAATATATAAAATTATTAGATAGAAGGGCGGCTCCTAATAGGTCATATTAGCATCCTACCTGGGCTAAAAAAAGTATCCTAGCTCACAGGTCTGATGTCTTGCCTTGGATCAGGACTGGTTTAAAGGAGACTTGGAAGAAGAAAATGATGTTACACTTGCATCCTGCAATATAAAAACATTTAACAATAAAGAACGAGAAACAACAAAGGAACTCATAAACCACCGCAAGAAAKTAGGAAAAAATGTTGAGGCCAAAAAGTATTTGACGAATACATATTGGCATACAACGGAGTTGGTAAAGAAGAATGTGGGAAAGAGGGAGTGGCAATGGCAATACACAAGAAATACAGGCACAATATAAAGGTATGCCAGTACGTTTCGTCACGCATACTAGTAGTTAAAATGCAAGCTGAAGATGAAATTTTAAATATTATATCAATATAAGCGCTCGAATACAGCAAACCTAAAGAGAAACGAGAAGATTGCAAAACACCGTTGAAACCTTGCCACAATGAGAACTAAGAGATTTCACTGGACATATTAACAATGAAGTAATCACTGGTATAAAACAGTGTTTCAACTCAATCACAACGGAGAACTAATGATTAACTTTTGCTCCATAAACGATCTAAGAATAAATAACACCTATTCGACCATAAAGCACAATATAAATACACGTTCAGGAACAATCGGAGACAACAGTCAACAATTCATTTTATTGTAACCAATAGATGCATACACCCGCCACAAATACTGAATGTAAGGAACTTAAATTCTGCTAACGTTGGTAGTGGTAGTGCTGGGAAAAATTAGAATAGAAGAAACAATGTAATGAAGACATGCGAACAGAAAATTAACATTGAATCACTATGGAACATAACCATCAGAGAATTGTATCAGAATAGATTACAGGAAAAGATGAACACAATTCTGATAGAAGAAAAGGAAGGCATTAACATCAGCTGGGAGAAATTTAAAAAATATATTGAAGGAGGAGCCTCCGAAGCACTCTGAACCAGAAACACAACTCAACAAAGACCACGACGAAGCCACTTTTCAGAATTTATACCTCGATTCAAAATGAAGGCTCTTGTTCCTTTGTTCAGCGGAATCTGCCAAAATCCATTATTCGCATCTAGTTTGGTGAATTCTTTGGCTGACTGGAGTTACGCTGATATATAATTTAGATGTAGCATCGGAAAGTATCTTCTTTCGACGGATCTAATGTGCAGAGTTAAGTCGACATACAATCTAGTTGCATCAGTGCATTTTTAATATACCATTAACTTGCAATTTTTCTCCACCTGGCCCAGATATGAGCTTGATGGTAGAATTCACGTCATAGCTGCTAAACTTTGATTCAAACACCGATTCAGGCATTACACTTATATCGCCCCTGTGTCCACTTTGACCAATAGTGGAACTTTGAGGATATCGACTTTTGTCTGCCAACAATTCCAACAGCATTGATCTGAGGCACATTTTGGCATAATGAATTTTCCTTTTGCATTTATTACATATTGCATTGCGAGCAGCACCACCTTGTCGTTAATTTTTCTGTATGAATCTGCACCTTTTACAGCTACTTTGTTCTTGACATTTAAGAGCTCGATCTGTAGATAACGGCATTCTTCGAAGAGTTTCTTGCTACTTCTTTACAACATCGGATTATCTCGCTGCTGTTACTGCCTTCTAGAGAATTAGAATGTGTAACCACCGTTGAGGCGATCCCTTCCGTTTTTGGTATCTTGCTTAGAAACTTGGAATAGTGTGAGTACCTCTGTGTTGGTCGATCACTTTCAGTTTAACTATTAACTAGTGAAGCCACACACAAGATCCGTACGCTACAATCTCGTTGAGTTTTTCATAACTGCTTTTTGAACATTATATCGCAAAACTACAGTATATAATTGTAAACAACAACGCGTATTCGTATATATTTCGCAACGACAACTTTAGCTACCAAATTTACAGCACTCTTGTTAATTCAGGTATCGTGCACTGTACCCAATTGCACATTCCTTTATCATATTTTTTACATTCATCGTACTCGTAGTATAAAGCAAAATTGCTTGTTTCACCATGATCATCTCTGTGCCAAAATATGTAGAATTCATGCACCGCTCTATTTCGCCAATAAATAAATTTCAAAAAAAGGTTGCAAATAACTCGAAGATTGAAATGGTTGCATTTCAACCATTTTTAGTTACAATAATATTTTCTTCAGTCACTTTTTTTGCACAGAGATTGTTCTATATTAATTCTATTCGATTTCAGATTTCATGTAAATTGCGCAGATGCTTAATAAAACATTTTTAAACTTTCCTTAAAAAGCAAATCACTTTATTCACAATCTCTAAATACATATTTAATTAAAATATGTCAATGTCTATACTATGTAGTCTGCACCGCAACCAAGTGCAGATAGATCTATTTCGCTATCGTTATAGCTCATCATTGCAGTTTAGGTCTAGTGCAGACAGCATGGCACAAAACCACAAGGCGGCTAGGTGTTTTTGTCATTGTTTCAGTGTAATTCTAACAGATGATATTACCATCTCATTTTCTACTTACATATCTAATTATTTGATAATTGGTRACCGTGTATGTAATTTACAAACATATTTATTTATTGTGTTTATGCAATTATAAACCAAAAATCGCCAAGTGTTTTAATTTCAATTAACGCGTCATTGTTGCACGGTAGATTTGACTTTGGAGCTCTCCTTCTCCTAAAAAGGTTATAAGCCAATGCTAATGACGGACATCTTGACAAATTGCACAAATCATGTGTACTGCTCAAGTGATACCATACCTTAGAATGGGCTATCATAATTGAATGCGCATGCAAAATTTCGTGTTTGTGCTGTTGACCAACGAGATCAAGGCGGTTGAAAAGAAAACGTAATTAGCCACCTTGGAGCGGCGGCCATAATGAATTTAGTGTGATCTTATTCACAGTATCGTTTTCTACTCTTCAAGCTCTTTCTTATATTAATAGGGTTGACAAAATATACAACATCCATCATCTTGTGGTGGCGGCCATTTTGAAAATATTACAATATTGCATATTGTGCTATTGCCATAACTAAAGATGTATGCAAAATATCTGCAAAATCCATTAGGAGGAACTGGTTTTAATTCAGCTTGCAAGATTTAACCTAAACAAAAATTAACAAACATTAGAAGTTAAATAAAAGCTTGTAAAAATTGCATGCAGTCGCGAGCTTGTTGAAACCTACTTTACCCAAAACTACATCATGGCGGTGTGTACTTCGTTGATGACAAACGTTCTGTGCCCAACGCAATCTCTGGATTTAAGCCCCTTCAACTATTTTTAATTGGAATATCTAAAGTCCAAGTCGTATGGTGAATAAATATCCAATCCAAACTTGACAGTCACGCAGATTTTAAAATAAACTTATGACCTTCAGGAATCTTTTTAAAATAATGCAAATTTAAGCTTCCCATGTTATTGTTTTATATTAAGTAATCTAAATCTTTGCGTCTTCTGCGGCACCTTGTAATAACCAGAAATAAATGGTGGTTATAAAGGTCCTAACAGTAAAAGAAGTAGGACTTCATTGTTATCAAAATAATTTAACGAAAAACCAGATCCGACGGGCAGTATCAGAAAGAAAAAGAAAATAATGGCAGATATCTTGTTTCTTTATAATAAGTATAAAAATCGTACACTAAAGATTGAGATATATGAGTAGAAATTACACCATTTCTATTTCTTCCCAAATTCAACTAAACATGTATATTTGTTGCTTGATTACAACACATGTTCATAATAAAGTACTACATTTGAGCTCCAGAACCAGAAGACAAGAAATAATAGATCCAGAAGATTTAGTATGATGAAATTAACACTGTTGCAATTACAGTTTATAAGTGAGTAAATGTGAAAGAATATTTTACAAAGGAATGACTATCATTACGTCCATGTAAGGATGATTACTTGAGATTTTGATTTAAGTTACCTATACGAAGGACTAGTAGAAAATTAGATGACAATGACATCTAGGTGCCTTTATGTATACTACTTCCTAAAGGAAGTGACCTCACCGGTACTTTTTGCAGGCGAGCAAGAACAGACATACATCAAACTGCATGTCTACAGGCAGATCTGTTTCGCTTTTGTTACATCTCATCAGTGTAGTTTAGGTCTAAGTGTAGACAGAATGGCATAGAAGTATACCAAGGGCTTGGTATAATTAGATCTGTCAGCATTACACTGACATGATGACAAAGTCACCTAGCAGCCTTGATGGGTACTAATAATAATAATAATAGTCTTTATTGACAAAAATAATGAAATCATAGATAAGAACAAAAAGATTTGTCAAAAGGCGAAGTTCAGCGTTGACAAGTCAAATTTGTCAACACTGGTCTTCCACTTAACCCCTATGTGCTGCGCGCAAATAAACATTACTTATATAAGGCAAAAAGGAAAAATACAAATTCAAAATTTTTGAGAAACAAACAATTTAAAGGAGTGCAAAAACAAGAAAAAGTTAAATGGCTGTATTTTAATATGATTAGAAATAGAATATCTATAATATAATAATTGTGGAACACTTACATATAAATAACTAAATGGCGGTATCAAATTTGTGAGTTAAGCAATGACGTAACATAATAACGTTTCATATGATGTACAGACATACCATGCATCATTCGTGGCGTTGAGTTATACCACTTGACTATCAAATAAGAAAATGACTTCTCGGACAACGCAACTGAAGACTTGGAAGCATTAAGCTTAAGGCAGTGATTTTTTGAAAACCGCACAAGACTTTTCAGATCATAAAGAGACAAAAAAAGGAATGGAGCAACTGCGTGTCATCTGCGTACTGATACGATTTGCAGACTAATAACGCCGTGTTAATACAGCATGTATATATGGTGTACAACAGGGTCCCCAAAATAGAGCCCTGCGGCACACCACATTCCACGGGTAAGTACTGCGATGTCGTATTTCCAATAATCACTCTCTGTTGCCTGCCCAACAGGTAAGAGCACATGAAATTATGGGCGAAGTTATCAAAACCTATATACTTTAATACTGCTAACAGAATTGCATGATCAACCGTATCGAAAGCCTTTGAATAATCAAGCAAGACAAGGGCCGTTACTTTATTCTGGTCAGTGCTTAATAATATAACATCTAAAACACCCAAAAGTGTTGTAGCACAGTTATGATGAGACCTAAAACCGGATTGGGTGGGCGGTAAGATGTTGTGTGTGGATAAATGGTTTTTAATTTGTTCACACATAATTTTCTCAAGAATTTTTGATAATGTAGGTAGTATGCTAATAGGTCTAAAATCACTAAAGTTTGTTGGGTTATTTACTTTAGGTAATGGAATTATATTTGAATTCTTCCATGCAGAAGGAAAATAGGAATGCTGTATAGCTGAATTTATAATATGTGTTATGACGGGGATGATGAATGGACAGCAATAATTAATAATAGAAATACCTATAGCATCACAACCAGTTGCACGTGTTTTAATGTTATTTAGCAACCTAGTAACCTCCCCTTCTGACGTTAATTCAAATTTAAACGTGTCGTCAAAGTATGTAAAATAATTGGTATTGTAGAAATCCAAAGTACGTTGGTCACGAGGTAGATTAGAATTTGCTGCCTGCATATAATACATATTTAGATTGTCAGCATTTATATTTGCTGGGACAGCACCAAACCTTTTCTTTTTGATGATATTAAGTTCGTTTAGCTCCCGCCATAAAAGTTTGCTATTGGATGACAACTGAATGTTATTTAAAAAGCATTTCTTTTCCCTCTGCATAGACGATGTTACAAGATTCCTTAGCGTTTTGTAGTAATTCCAATTAACAGTGGTTTTTCTCCGTTTGAAGGTAGACAATGCTTTATCACGCAATGACATCATGAATCTTATGTTGTCTGTTAACCACGGTTGATTTCGTTTGGTTACCCTTACTGTGCGTAAAGGTGCATGAATATCAAAAAGTAAATTTAAATAATCGTTAAACATTTCAACTTTAACATCAATATTGTCTGTTCTATAAATACTATGCCAGGGAATACCCATTAAATGTTCTGTAAAGAGGTTGTAATAAAAAATTTTAAACGATCTATAAGTATATATATTAGGTTGTGACAGTTTATTCAATATATTAAAGCTAGCAAAAATAAGATGATGATCTGAAATATTATGTACTGAAAGTACTCCCACCTGCATGGCCGGCTGTTCAGACGAAATTATAATGAGATCTATTAACCACTCTGAATTTATTGTGACACGAGTAGGCTCATCAATGATTTGTTTGAGATCAAATACTTCCAAGACGTCATTTCATCGCTGGGCTGGCGGAGAATCCAACTTCATCATATTTATATTGAAGTCTCCTGTACAAATAATATAATCCGTAATTGGAGTTAATTCACACAGACTCTCCTCGATTGCCACCAAGAAGTCACCCACAGGAAATTCTTGCCTTCTGTAAACTGTACCAAAAATCAAACGATCAGATTGTAAATTTAACATTAACCAAAGCTGTTCAATGGATGGGCTATTAATCGTACTTCTAAAGGAGTAATGTCTATGTCCTTCCTAACGTAGACACCTACACCACCTCCCCAGGTTAACGTTGTCCGATCAGCTCTCACAAAAGTGTAATTTTCAATTGACACTTGTTTATTAGATATATTTGGTGATAGCCAAGTTTCACAGACACCTAAAACATCAAAGTTACCATTAATAACATATGCACAAAATTCATTGAAATTTTTTATAAGAGACCTGACATTAATATGACCAACTTTAAAGCTACGCATAGGGCTCATTTAGTAGAATTTTAGAAGAGAGAAAACGACAAATAAACATATAATCGAACATGCCAGCAAGGATATGGAAAAAACAAGTAATGCAACGTAATATGTTTATATAAGTATGTAGAATAAGCAAATAATAAGTAAAGATCATACATAACTAAATAATAATTAAAAAGAAATATCATATATCCGAACTACTACAACTACTTCCAGAAAAAAATACTTAGTTACTATGCTACATTACTTTTGATTACTCACTGACGCGAGAAATTCTATTTCACAACGTTTTGTAATATCATTAAAATATAATATCGTTAAAGGTTGATTGTGTGTAATTGATCCATGTAGCTCACGCCATCACAGCCGGCTAACATTCATTACTCAATGCTATGATTCCATGGTTCATTCAATAATGAATATGAGTTTAATGAACATTAACTAGATTGCACTATCGGCCGTTGTATGTATAATTGATTAGGTGTAACGCGTTCCAGTTTTGTATCCCGTCAATTACCCTTTTTCCATTACACGCATGGTTTACCCCTGTACTGGACATAGTTATATCGTTTATTTTACGTCACTAGTGTATACTATATGTTGCCTCTACTTGACGTTAGCGATGAGGAGCTTAAAGCTCTCCAAATACCGCAATATTGATAGCAGGGTCCGTGACATCCTATTCATTGCGGTCTAGTTTACTAATTCAATTTGTTTCTCAAACCAACAAAAGTACCGGAGAATGGTCACTTCAGAGTAATTAAACGAAATGTAACGCTAAAATTGCTTAACAACCTTTACCGAAAAAACGAGCTCCGAAAATATTTTAATTATTGAAAATGATAAGAATGTTGCTCAAAGTTCTTATTTACCAAAGCCAAGTATTTCTTCTCATTTAGGTCATTCTCTTCCTCCTTATTTTTTGAAAACCTCGATTGCTTCGAGCATTTTTACATTGGTATATTTCTTGTCGAGTGTGTGATTGTTTTTTAAGTAGACTACTGATTTTTATTCTGGTGTTCTTTTATTCTTTCTTCCAATTTCCGTCCAGTTTCGTCTATATAGCTTGCTGTACAGTCTTTGCAAAATGTTTTGTACACTCCTGATTTTTCTCCTTTCTGATATCGGTCCTAAGTATGTTAGGTACGTATGAACTCTAGCGTACTATACAATGGAACATCACTACAGCTTTAAGTTCTGTGATTGACTGTTCAAGCGTAATATTGAAAAAAATTCTGCCAGATTCGGAAACTGCAAAGAATATTTCATCTGCAAGAACCCAGACAGAAACAATAGTAACAGGTGTAGTTGGTTCCCATTCTTTGGAACTAGCAATTACGGAAGCAAATAGCRCTATATATATTCGAATTTGTACTGGTGCTAGCAACCATGGCAGCATTACTGACTGAGTGTACGAATTATTGAAAATAATGATCTCAAAATGAAAAATCTCTGACAGTGGCAGACAATTCGAGCGATTTGCCTGGAAAGACTGACTTAAAGTTTATTTGTACCTCTTTCCGTGGAAATAACTGCAATACAAAACATTGTGGGGCTAGACAGAGGTGGTAAAAATAATGTATTTTATCGCTTGAAAGAACAAATCACATCTGCACTAATTGGCATAGATTACCCAGCCCATATTTTACAAACTGGTAGAGACACATTGCAAATTGAAGTTTATTAACCATCTCTCTATATATACTGTAAGAGTTTGATCCTTGAAAAGTTTTTGTGAAATTGCAGACACTGAGTACAAGAAGCTTCTTTCGCACAGCAAAACCAGGTAGTTAAATCTTTTTCCTTGTACAGATCGTATCTTGAAAATTTGTAGTTTACTTATGGTTTGTCTATTGAGCAATTCGATAAATTTATCTGTCTAAAGTAGTTGGAACTAAAACAAATCCTTTCTTGGGTTTTAAAACCCCTATTAGCACGTTTAATTTTTGTTTATGTATCTGTTAGGACATCTAACAAGTTTATCAATGAAAAAGGTGGACAAGAAGCAATGCTTGATGGAAAGCCAGGTAATAAGAAAGTGGTGATACGATTATTTAAAATTGTTCGATATTTTTCCTCGGCGAAACATAGTACTATATCTATGATACAATAAAAAAGGATGGGCTGATGACTCAGGGAAGTGCAACGTCAATATTCCGGCGTCAAAAAGAAAAGGAATAATGATTCTACACGCAAAGGCAAGCGCCGATTATCATTCTGATATTTTATTGCCGTCAAACAGCGTCATAGTAATGGACAACGCTAGTTACCGTTCGGAGCAACTGGATAAAATAATAATAAGGCAACCATTCAAAAAATTTTAAGAAAATTGGATTTATATTTCGAAGAGAGCTACACCAAAAAAACAAGTGTTGGAAATGCTTGGCGCAAAAAAAATCGAAGAAATCTAAATTAACATTGTCGCTTCTGAACCTGGACACACATTCTACGATTACCCCCATATCATTGCATTTGCAACCCCATTGCAATGATATGGGGGAGTTGAAACAAAGAATTCGACAAGGAAACAAAGGTGGAAAATTCAGCAATGAAATGCTGTTAAAACTTAAACACGAAGCTGAAATAACAAGTATCGATGCATGGAGAAATTCATCAATGCGACATGTACTGGACATTGAAAATCGATACAGAGCTAATCATGTACAAGAATTAACAATATAAGTTAATCGTGATTTTACCAGTGAAAGTGATAGTGAGTAATATTTCTTAGTTTGTGGCTTTCTTGTAATGTGCTTATTAACAAGCTGTAATGAACATAATCGATGCCGTGTATAAATTTTATTGTGCACTATTGTAAATTTTTCTAACAAATCTAGATAATTTTCTACTTACTAATTTACAATTTTTTATATTAAAGTTGTATTAATTCGTTAAGTTGTGCAAAGGCTTTTATACATCGGAAAATTCAAACCCAATAAAGTATCACATAAAAATAGATAGCGGTTCGTGCTAGTTAGCATCAGGTCTGCATTAAATAAAATTTATTATAAAATCTTCTGTTTATTGATTGCTAAATTATCATAACTTACAAATTTCAAAAATTTATACTGGAAAAGTTAAAATTTTAGCCAACAAGATTTTTTTTTAATACGACCCATTTAGGAACTTTGAAGCGTGCTACTAATTCCTATAGTTTAGGACGGCCGACCATAAGGTTGTAAAAACCCTCATTTACAATACAGTAGCTTACAACAGCCTACCATCAAGCTGTAAAACCCTCTGCATAAATCAGTCTCATAGATCGTTGCTTGCAAGTATACCAAGCCACAATTCCAATGTAAAACGAATACTGATAAATGTACAATGGATAGATGATCGACATAGGTTTGAGATAGAAACAATTAAGGCACTTATGCTTACATATTTTAACTTTAAAAATTAAGTTGCATAGAATTTTTTGATTATTTGTTTGTAGTCTAACAAGACATTACTGAAAAAATTGTAACAAATCAAATAAAATATTTATATGTTGTTCCTTTATTATATTGTGATAAATTTTAATAAACTGATGTTTTCTGTTTATATTCTTCTATTGTTTATTATTTGAAATAAATATAGCACTTTGTACGTTTTCTTCTATTATTTTATCAGGCAGAAGCCTAGTTTTCGAGTTGCAGTCGTGTTGTTTTCAGAAAAGGTCATCATAATTGGGAGGGGCTTTCGATCTGCTGCATAAGCAACAAATTGGCGCGCTCTTTGCATTTAGGGAACTTCCCCCTATAACTTATATAAATATTTTTTCTCGCAATTTCTTAAACAAAAAAAGATGAGCCACATTGCTAATATTAAAACAATGAAAATAAATTAAAATGAGCGACCTAAGAATGATTTAAAGAAATGCCAAAACGTTGCCAAATATACGAGTATTATTTTTTTACCAATTCCCACAAACACCACATAGACAGCACTAAAACATAAAAATTATTAGTGATTAAGGGCTTCCTCTCCACAACCAGAATTAATTCCCACTTGCAACCATTCCAGACGGTAGTTCCCCGCGTTCCGCCGTAAATCCAGACCTCGGCCGTTTCTCCTCCAGTGGCACTCCACGCCGGAATGGCATTCCTCACTCGAGTAGAAATCTGAGATAATTCCCAGAAAATTATGAATCGGGCCGCTTTTATCCCGCTCACTTGTTTTTCTAATTGGGGCGTTAAATTTCACGAAAACCTCACAGTCGATAAATCATGAAAAGAAAGGTGGTCACTGCTTCTTCCACCGACCCCCCGCCACTATTTCATCCGGTCCGTTCCGTTTCCTGTTTCCGACGTCTTCGCGGCCGGCGTCGTTCCAATTTTGGGCCTTTCGGAAAGGGTGCCACCAGTGGCGGCGTGGCGTGCAGTTCGCTGAAAATCGCACTGTAGCGTTTACGTTTTTGGTGGTCCTGGTGAGTTTAACAATAGAAGATTATAGGATTAACAGTCACTAGTTAAGAGAAAAACTTTTTTCAGTTCAATCAAGCTTCCGAAATCATTTTATTCCTTCTTGCACAACAATAAGATACATTGCAGAACCATAACTCTTAAAACTTACATTGAGTCGAGGTTGATATTTAAATAGGTATGTTCACACAGATTCATGGTCTTTCGATGAACTGCAACATATTAAAACTCGATAATTACATTTATAGTAATGCAACTCCATTACCGTTATTACAACCCTGCAATTAAATTTACCTTTCATCTCGAACAGCAGACGGCCCCTCGCAAGTTACCGTAAATAACCGGATTACCATAAATTTAGGTCCGATTTTCGGAACATGGTTAAGCGGAGTCGGATTATTTAAAGTTCACTACCGGTCAAACCAAAACTAGCATTCAGTCTTAATATTTCTGTGCGCGAGATAAGAGAAGCGAAAAATGTTCCGTCCTTGGGAGAAAGCTGCTCCAAGCACCGCTCAGAATGAAGTTGCTGACGCTGATATGGAAGTGCAAATTGAAGAAAACAAGAGGAATCGTCGTTACCTTACCCAAGATGCCAAAGAAATCATAAAAAATGTATACAATTTTTTTATAAAAAAGAGTGCAGTGCTCTGTTAAAAGTGACAAGTGAAATGGTTGGTGTCCCCTACACGACTGTGAGAGATATTATTGAAAATAAAGGCAATTCAAGAAAATCACGCAATTCGAAGAAATTTCTAAATATATCAAAAGAGCTTGGCATAGAAATTAGAAAAGTGATTTACCAAATGTATAAGGAAAATAAAGTTCCAACTACGGCAAGTCTGAAATTAAAACTTTTGAAATTAGGATATGACATAAGCTATTGCGAAGAGTGGTTCAGAAAATACTTGAGGAGCATCGGTTTTAATTATAGTACATTAAACCAACGTTTGTCCATAATGGAATCAACCCGACTAAAAAGAATGAGATGGGATTATATAAACGAAATCAGAAGGTACTGCCAAGAAAATCGTAATATCATATTTGGATGAAACGTGGTACGACACCCACGACTTGATAAAAAAAAGGTCTGACAGATGGGACAAATAACTGCGTTCTGTAAGCACCACCTTCGAGAAGAAAAAGAATTATAATTCTTCATGCGGGAGGAAGTGATGGATGGGTGGAAAATGGCTTATTACTGTCAGTGAAATAGATCCAAAATTGTTCTGCTCACTATCATTGCGACATGGACTCTGCACTTTTTGAAACTTGGTTTCAGCAGCAGMTACTGCCAGGGCTACCACCAGGATCTGTTATAGTCATGGATAACGCGAGTTATCATTCAAAATTAATGAAGAAGGCGCCAACATCAGCTACAAAAAAAATAGAAATAATTGATTGCATGAAAGAGAATAAAATTACAATTCCGGATGGAAAAGTTACCAAAAAAGATCTGTTGACAATAATAAAAAATCTCAACATGCCTAAACAATATCGAGTTGATGAACTAGCGAAAGGACATGGACATATAGTTATGCATTTACCACCGTATTATTGTGTCCTAAATCCAATTGTATTAGTGTGGAGTACGCMTAAAAAGGAATACGAAGAAACAAMATAMGTCCGCGTTTAAGTTCGGAAGTTGTATTTTAGATTTAGTGCTTAGAGAGGTAAGTAGTATAAGAAAAGAACTGTGGAAAAGCTTTATTAAGCATGTTATTGAAATTGAAAATAGCTATGTATCCCCAAACTTTCAAAATGTTATAATACATGTTAATGATGATGCTAGCAGTGACTCAGAGTTTGACAGTATTAATGATGATAATAATTAACATATTTCAGTTATGTCGGTGTAAACCTGTTAGACCCTTTTGTAAAATGTAATAGATGTATGGAATTATTTTTTGTATTTAAAGCTTGAGATAAAAGAATATATATTCTTATCATTTTCTTTTAAAATACTTGTCTTTTATTTACATATATAGTTATGTTAACCGTTAACCGCATATTTCCAATAGTTAAAAAACTGTAAAAATATTAAAATGTATTGTTTATAATTTTCGGCTAGCACAGCATTCAATATGTTCACAGGATATAAATATTACAGGAATGTTAAAAATCAAAATAAAAATATTTAGTAATGCGAGATTTTTCTTTGCATATTAAAAAAATGCTCAGATGTGCATGTTGTCTAGTTAGATTACAAATATCATTACTATAACTAGATATACTTTGCCTGTGTAAAACAATGTTGCTACTCATCTAAACCTACGTATAATTCATTTTGAGACGTAAATAAAAGCGATCGAAAAAATTGAAAACTGATCCATCTTCTCGAAGTGGAGTAATTAATTAATTCTTCAAAAGAAAATATTCTTAATGTGAACTTCCACTTTAATAAAGTGGAAGTTCACATTAAGAATATTTTCTTTTGGAGAATTAAAAACGATCGATGTAAAACCTCTTATTAACCGAGTAATTAAAAACTACTTAGAATAATACCCAAAGAGAGGGTTTGATTTTTGAGGGGTCGCGTGCCGTTCCAACTGTGCCTGTAAATGATAGGTAATTAGTATTGCAGGGTTGTAAAAACGGTAAGGGAGTTGCATTACTATACATAACAATACTTTAAAATATGCAGCTATAATAAAATGGTTCCACACATGTCATATTGGACAGACTGGGAGATATTTAGAGAAAAGAGTAATGGCGACAGATCCCGAGTTAGTGAATAAAGTTACTTAGATTATAGGTAAAATAAGCAAAAATTTTTGAAATTGTACTTTCATTGCGTTTAGAGCTAGATATGTTATAGAAACGTCATGTTAATCAAACAGGAGGAAATCGAAATTCAGCAAACTACATAGTAATAACCAATAAAAAAAAATTCGTTTGTGACAGACATTTTCCAATGTCTTTTAAAAAGTTTAAGGATGAAATAAAAAAGCCAGATTAATCATATTTATTGGTGTTTGAAATAATGATTTCGAAAAAAGTATTGTTTCATTTCACGAGTATGTTAGTTCAGGGAATTTTTCATTGTGTCAGTTTGTTGTACCGTGTTCTCTTGTTAGGTGCTAATGGTGTCGTTTTTGTAATATTTCAATCATGTTATCTACTCTTTCTCAATACCTAAAGAAGAAAACGTAAACCTTCGAAACGTAGCCAAAGATGTCCTTTTTATTTATATCTGCCAATGAATACAATTTAACCGGATTAAAAATTAGTGCACTTATTGTTCCCATGCCAGCCTCATCCTTCTTTCATTTATTTACTTGTATATTTTTTTGGTTTTTATCCAACTTATTCAGCCAAAAAATGACATTAATATTTTATTTGGAATACAAAAGGCTTTCAAATTCCGAAAAAAATATACGCCCTGTTGACAGGTTTCGCTAAATATGCCAAAATCAAGTGCAGTAGATTTTATTGTCTTGTTTTCAAATGTAAATACTTTGTACACCTAATTATTTTCAGAAATATCTGATATCTAACTGATTTGCCCAGTATTTAGTCCCGCTTATAATGAAAAATAGTGATTACTTTAAGGGCTGTATGCATTCAAAAATAATATTAGTAATGGAATTTCTTGTACAACAAATAAACCATTTGTATTTTACTTTAAAAGAGAAATAAGTTAGTCACCTAACCATTCCATTGTGTCAGAAAAATTTGTTCTTTATTATACCCAACACGAACTTCAAAAAAAATGTAAGTCGCCGCCACTGAGTAACGATGGGGCAAGGTCCGCCACGAGCAAGGGAACCAATCAAGACCGCCGCTAATTGCTGTAATTTACAGTTAAAACTGGCCACTGCGGAATTAAATAAAAGGCCGGAATCCAGAAAGCGGGACAGAAAGGAATTCCGGAAAGAAAGGGCACCGCGAATAATTAAAAACGTTAAATTTACGTTGCACACGGTTGAGGACGCGCGGAAATTTGGGTATGACTCTCAAAGCGAAATAATAATAGCGATCATTAGGACGAAATTGCGCTTTTTTAATTACAGCTCAATTAACTGCAATGCACACTCGCCCGCCGTTTCGACCTGCGCTTTTTTTTCAAGAGGTAGCTGGCAACTTATAATTTATGCAGCGAATTATAGGGCAGGTAGTCTGGATAKACGGGCCACGTAATAAATTCATTTTAGAGATAACACTATCCGACTGCACTCATAGTTTATTTCTCAATAAACTCAAGCTCGTAGCAAATTCCCTTGGGTGTTACAGGCTGTTTGTTTACCATAATATCGACCGCCATGTTCTCCCCCGACCTCAAAATTTGCTTGGACGTGCAAAATTGCTATTGCGGTGTTCTTAAGGCACATATATTAACAAGCGCGTCGCTAAAATTATATCGTTAATACGTCAGTAGATTTTATCGGGAACGAAATTAATCGGTATGGGGGCTAAATTGCATATTACACTATGTGACTGCGAAAATGATGTCTCTACTTAAACTTGTAAATAAGAGACTGAATTTGTACCTACATCTATGGAATAATGAAAAACACCCAGGCGTCTGCCGATTTATCAGTTATTTAAAAGAAAACTATCAGGTTGAGATAGGTCACTACGCTAGATTATTTTCGGTTATATCATATAAATGCTAAAGTGCGAGTCTCCATGGTGCGTCGAATGCAAGCTTGTGTGGACAATTTGGACCACATTTTGAACATCTTTTGTAATGAACCTATAAGTTTTTTTACGTGTGTCCCATACTGCCCTATATTCCAACTTAAATGCGCTTCAATTTTGCTTTTTTACTTCGGTAAGTTTTTTACCTTAATGATTGTGTTTATTTTGGAAGTCAGTGACGCCGAATGGTGTCTGAATTTTTACTTGTTTTATTTCTTAAAACGATATTAAATATATCACAAATATATTGTTTTTATATGTGGTTTTAATTATGGATCCTGCGAGCTTCTAGAAGTACGTGCGCAATAAAACAGGAAATTCTGGAATGCCCGGTGTAATGACTCACAACGGCAGTAAATGAAATAGTGCAGACAGCATTGTAAATGTTTTTCGCGATTATTTTATAGAGTATATATTCACCCTGATTTGCAATTTACGTATAACGTCATTAGAGACAGAAACATGTATATTTTTCTGAAATTTTGCACTGGTCTATGGGTAATCAAAATCTATTTTTTCGAATTCTTTCAACTCCGTGTCAGCTCTCGTTGCATATTTTTTGTTTTCAAAAATATATCACACTTGTACAGTTTATTGCTTCTAAGTTGAGAAAAGAGTCATAACAAACTTTGGTCTTGCAAAAAAACTTCGGGATAAAAACCATATTTGTTATCGCTAAGTAAGAACAAAATCTCCACGCGTCTCATTTTCCTCGTGACGTGATAATTTTTATTCACTTTGTTATTTGCCGTGGCAATACCTCAGTTAACCGAACATGTTCGCATCGAAATTTTGATGATTTATTTGGAAGTAGTTGCACTCTACAATGCTATTCATGAAGACCAATTGCCAGATCAGCAGTTATTAAAACATTGCAACATGTTAAAAATCGTCAAGAACGAGGACGTCCAAAGGTTGTTACGAGTGAGGAAAGTAGCTTGAATGTCCTTTTAGATGTGCAAGGGAATCCCAGGTGCTCCGTACAACAGCGTGCTCTCACTCACCATATTAGCAGAAGATCTGTTCAGAAAAAGTTTCATCCATACAAAATTCACTTATTACAAGAACTGAGAGAAGGTGATTTTGATCGTAGGATAGAATTTTGCGAAACTGCTATGAACATGATAGATGAAGCTAGAAACATTTTAAATTGGATTATTTTCTGATGAAGCGTCTCAATGGGAAAGTGAATAGGCATAATTACAGATATTGGTCGGACACAAATCCACATCGGATGTAACACCCTCAGAGCGTGATAGTCTGGTGTGCTATTATCGGTGAGCACATTATTGGGCTTTTTTTCATCGATGGAAATTTGAATGCGGTCAAATATTTACAGCTCTTGCGGGAACACGTTGTACTAGAACTTTTTCGCCCGTTCCCTAATCGTGAAAATGCTGCACGTCCTTCTGAACAGAATATGGTTTCAGCAAGATGGTGCACCGCCCCATTTTGATGTCAATGTTCGTGTATATTTGAATGCGATATTTCCAGGCAGATGGATTGCTAGGCGCGAAGCGATAGAATGCCCAGCACGTTCCCCCGATCTGATACCGCTTGATTTTTTCGTGTGGGGGGTATCTGAAAGATCGCATTTATGCTGATCGGCCACATAATGCAGATGATTTAAAAGGACGAATCAGCGCAGAAATTCAGCACTAACCTCCAAATATGCTACAAAGAACATTAGAAAACTTTTACTCAAGGCTGCATTACTGCCAGGAAGAACACGGGGAACATTTTAAACATCTTTTGTAATGTAAATCTGAAAAAATAACACATTTTTCACGCAATCATATTTTTGTTTTTTACTTTTTTTGTACCCGATTCACAATAAATTGATCAAACTAGACGAAAATTATCACCAGTCAAGGAAAAATGGTAATACCTGGCTTTTTTGTCCATTTTATCAATAAAGATAATAATTTTCATTCTTTTCGTTCTCGTCAGGCTCAATTATTGTATTTACACTTTTCTCAACTCAGAAGCAATAAATTTTACAAGTGTGATACATTTCTCAAATCAGAAAATACAAGTATACTTACTGATTTGGACCCCTTTGTTCTTTTTTGACCTTAAATTTTTTTCGTCTCCGATTAAGCTGAATACAAGTATACTTACTGATTTGGACCTCCTGAATTTCGGAATGGTCTCAGTTGGTCGCTAGCTACAACGGTTCGCTCGGYAAGTGTCCTTATTTAGGCCGCCCGCAGTCCTAGCTCATTTTAGAGCACATTTTTGAAATCTGCAGCTCTAAATACATCTATACGTCGATTTTGAGCTAAATCTATTTTTTGTCGAAAATCACAAAACATCCAAGGCTAACTAACCCCTTTGTTCTTTTTTGACCTTAAAATTTTTTCTTCTCTGATTCAGCTGAATACAAGTACGAGTATACTTACTGATTTGGACCTCCTGAATTTCGGAATGGTCTCAGTTGGTCGCTAGCTACAACGGTTCGCTCGGAAAGTGTCCTTATTTAGGCCGCCCGCAGTCCTAGCTCATTTTAGAGCACATTTTTGAAATCTGCAGCTCTAAATACATCTATACGTCGATTTTGAGCTAAATCTATTTTTTGTCGAAAATCACAAAACATCCAAGGCTAACTAACCCCTTTGTTCTTTTTTGACCTTAAAATTTTTTCTTCTCTGATTCAGCTGAATACAAGTACGAGTATACTTACTGATTTGGACCTCCTGAATTTCGGAATGGTCTCAGTTGGTCGCTAGCTACAACGGTTCGCTCGGAAAGTGTCCTTATTTAGGCCGCCCGCAGTCCTAGCTCATTTTAGAGCACATTTTTGAAATCTGCAGCTCTAAATACATCTATACGTCGATTTTGAGCTAAATCTATTTTTTGTCGAAAATCACAAAACATCCAAGGCTAACTAACCCCTTTGTTCTTTTTTGACCTTAAAATTTTTTCTTCTCTGATTCAGCTGAATACAAGTATACTTACTGATTTGGACCTCCTGAATTTCGGAATGGTCTCAGTTGGTCGCTAGCTACAACGGTTCGCTCGGAAAGTGTCCTTATTTAGGCCGCCCGCAGTCCTAGCTCATTTTAGAGCACATTTTTGAAATCTGCAGCTCTAAATACATCTATACGTCGATTTTGAGCTAAATCTATTTTTTGTCGAAAATCACAAAACATCCAAGGCTAACTAACCCCTTTGTTCTTTTTTGACCTTAAAATTTTTTCTTCTCTGATTCAGCTGAATACAAGTACGAGTATACTTACTGATTTGGACCTCCTGAATTTCGGAATGGTCTCAGTTGGTCGCTAGCTACAACGGTTCGCTCGGAAAGTGTCCTTATTTAGGCCGCCCGCAGTCCTAGCTCATTTTAGAGCACATTTTTGAAATCTGCAGCTCTGAATACATCTGTACGTCGATTTTGAGCTAAATCTATTTTTTGTCGAAAATCACAAAACATTCAAGGCTAACCCCTTTGTTCTTTTTTGACCTTAAAATTTTTTCTTCTCCGATTCAGCTGAATACAAGTATACTTACTGATTTGGACCTCCTGAATTTCGGAATGGTCTCAGTTGGTCGCTAGCTACAACGGTTCGCTGGGACAGTGTCCTTATTTAGGCCGCCCGCAGTCCTAGCTCATTTTAGAGCACATTTTTGAAATCTGCAGCTCTGAATACATCTGTACGTCGATTTTGAGCTAAATCTATTTTTTGTCGAAAATCACAAAACATTCAAGGCTAACCCCTTTGTTCTTTTTTGACCTTAAAATTTTTTCGTCTCCGATTCAGCTGAATACAAGTATACTTACTGATTTGGACGTCCTGAATTTCGGAATGGTCTCAATTGGTCGCTAGCTACAACGGTTCGCTCGGAAAGTGTCCTTATTTAGGCCGCCCGCAGTCCTAACTCATTTTAGAGCACATTTTTGAAATCTGCAGCTCTGAATACATCTGTACGTCGATTTTGAGCTAAATCTATTTTTTGTCGAAAATCACAAAACATTCAAGGCTAACCCCTTTGTTCTTTTTTGACCTTAAAATTTTTTCTTCTCCGATTCAGCTGAATACAAGTATACTTACTGATTTGGACCTCCTGAATTTCGGAATGGTCTCAGTTGGTCGCTAGCTACAACGGTTCGCTCGGAAAGTGTCCTTATTTAAGCCGCCCGCAGTCCTAGCTCATTTTAGAGCACATTTTTGAAATCTGCAGCTCTGAATACATCTGTACGTCGATTTTGAGCTAAATCTATTTTTTGTCGAAAATCACAAAACATTCAAGGCTAACCCCTTTGT
The DNA here is from genome assembly GCA_025024175.1 of Rhyzopertha dominica. Classification (NCBI taxonomy): domain Eukaryota; kingdom Metazoa; phylum Arthropoda; class Insecta; order Coleoptera; family Bostrichidae; genus Rhyzopertha; species Rhyzopertha dominica. Next base: position 6,093,178 of record QCXZ01000053.1, on the reverse strand, counting down.
TCTTTTTTGACCTTAAAATTTTTTCTTCTCCGATTCAGCTGAATACAAGTATACTTACTGATTTGGACCTCCTGAATTTCGGAATGGTCTCAGTTGGTCGCTAGCTACAACGGTTCGCTGGGAAAGTGTCCTTATTTAGGCCGCCCGCAGTCCTAGCTCATTTTAGAGCACATTTTTGAAATCTGCAGCTCTGAATACATCTGTACGTCGATTTTGAGCTAAATCTATTTTTTGTCGAAAATCACAAAACATTCAAGGCTAACCCCTTTGTTCTTTTTTGACCTTAAAATTTTTTCGTCTCCGATTCAGCTGAATACAAGTATACTTACTGATTTGGACGTCCTGAATTTCGGAATGGTCTCAATTGGTCGCTAGCTACAACGGTTCGCTCGGAAAGTGTCCTTATTTAGGCCGCCCGCAGTCCTAACTCATTTTAGAGCACATTTTTGAAATCTGCAGCTCTGAATACATCTGTACGTCGATTTTGAGCTAAATCTATTTTTTGTCGAAAATCACAAAACATTCAAGGCTAACCCCTTTGTTCTTTTTTGAAATTAAAATTTTTTCTTCTCCGATTCAGCTGAATACAAGTATACTTACTGATTTGGACGTCCTGAATTTCGGAATGGTCTCAATTGGTCGCTAGCTACAACGGTTCGCTCGGAAAGTGTCCTTATTTAGGCCGCCCGCAGTCCTAGCTCATTTTAGAGCACATTTTTGAAATCTGCAGCTCTAAATACATCTGTACGTCGATTTTGAGCTAAATCTATTTTTTGTCGAAAATCACAAAACATTCAAGGCTAACCCCTTTGTTCTTTTTGACCTTAAAATTTTTTCTTCTCCGATTCAGCTGAATACAAGTATACTTACTGATTTGGACCTCCTGAATTTCGGAATGGTCTCAGTTGGTCGCTAGCTACAACGGTTCGCTCGGAAAGTGTCCTTATTTAGGCCGCCCGCAGTCCTAGCTCATTTTAGAGCACATTTTTGAAATCTGCAGCTCTAAATACATCTGTACGTCGATTTTGAGCTAAATCTATTTTTTGTCGAAAATCACAAAACATTCAAGGCTAACCCCTTTGTTCTTTTTGACCTTAAAATTTTTTCGTCTCCGATTCAGCTGAATACAAGTAATACTTACTGATTTGGACCTCCTGAATTTCGGAATGGTCTCAGTTGGTCGCTAGCTACAACGGTTCGCTCGGAAAGTGTCCTTATTTAGGCCGCCCGCAGTCCTAGCTCATTTTAGAGCACATTTTTGAAATCTGCAGCTCTGAATACATCTGTACGTCGATTTTGAGCTAAATCTATTTTTTGTCGAAAATCACAAAACATTCAAGGCTAACCCCTTTGTTCTTTTTTGACCTTAAAATTTTTTCTTCTCCGATTCAGCTGAATACAAGTATACTTACTGATTTGGACGTCCTGAATTTCGGAATGGTCTCAATTGGTCGCTAGCTACAACGGTTCGCTCGGAAAGTGTCCTTATTTAGGCCGCCCGCAGTCCTAGCTCATTTTAGAGCACATTTTTGAAATCTGCAGCTCTGAATACATCTGTACGTCGATTTTGAGCTAAATCCATTTTTTTGTCGAAAATCACAAAACATTCAAGGCTAACCCCTTTGTTCTTTTTTGACCTTAAAATTTTTTCTTCTCCGATTCAGCTGAATACAAGTATACTTACTGATTTGGACGTCCTGAATTTCGGAATGGTCTCAATTGGTCGCTAGCTACAACGGTTCGCTCGGAAAGTGTCCTTATTTAGGTCGCCCGCAGTCCTAGCTCATTTTAGAGCACATTTTTGAAATCTGCAGCTCTGAATACATCTGTACGTCGATTTTGAGCTAAATCCATTTTTTGTCGAAAAATCACAAAACATTCAAGGCTAACCCTTTGTTCTTTTTTGACCTTAAAATTTTTTTCTCCGATTCAGCTGAATACAAGTATACTTACTGATTTGGACCTCCTGAATTTCGGAATGGTCTCAGTTGGTCGCTAGCTACAACGGTTCGCTCGGAAAGTGTCCTTATTTAGGCCGCCCGCAGTCCTAGCTCATTTTAGAGCACATTTTTGAAATCTGCCA